>OU026150.1:2490328-2826223 GCA_907269125.1 Eristalis pertinax
GGGCTCGCATGACATGCCATCAAAATTTCGTTGCATATCGTCCGGGCTTAACTGGAGGATACCTGCTGCTTCTGCTGGCTTTCTGGTGGCCTGGTGTTTCAGCTCGAATTTTATATGAAAATTGCGATTTCGACATCAGGGTTTGGCAGTTCCTCACTTTTGCCTGTGGAAAGGCACATACTCACCTTGACTAGCTTACCTTCTATTTCCGATCCTGAAAAGGACCTTTTGTGCATGATTTGACATGTGGGTTGACTTTGAGAAAACAAAAGGCTTTTCGTTCGATTTTGTTCATCATTCTATGGTTTATTGAATCGTTTTTTGGTGGTGTGGTGGGGGGGGGGGGGGGCAGGGGTTTGGGGGTTTTACAAAATTAAGGGGAGTAATTAAACAAGACTATGGCTACTAGAGACTAGTGTAGACTGCTGGGGTTTTCTGCACAGCTGCACGGCTGGTGGCTCGAGCGTGGCGCAGCTTGTTGTTTGGTGACGCCGTCTGCGTGCGTCAGCTAGACTATGGTCGATCTACGTGGCAGGGGGAGCTGCTGTTGCCTCCGTTCTTGGGGAACGCCTACAGGCTACAGGCTATATTTTCCGACGCTTTTTTCGATCCTCATTTCTTCTAACTTCTGACCTATTGGTCGTAGCGGCATGGTTGATGGCTCGAAGGACGCGTCCTTCCATCCTGCGCAAAGTCATAAGAAACCTTGAGCAAAGAAGCCAAAATCCCCGAAAAACGCTTAGTTTTCGAGATATGGCCCATTTTGTATAATTCAGCATTTTATGGTCACTTTCTCCAGCACTTTTCCTACTTTCTACTGGTCGTAGCAGCATGTTTGATGGCTCACAAGAAGCGTGTTTTCATGCTGAATCCAACGAGACCCGAAGCATTCAAATCGAGCGAACCGTTTCCGAGATATGGCCAATTTTGTAAAATAAACCACTTCAGGTCAACCATTTCCGGTGACCTTCTCCGACATTTTTTCCTACTTTCTACTGGTCGAATCGACATGACTTTAGGCACAAAAAAAGCGTATTTGCGTGCTGAATCGAACGCAACAAAACCGCATCTGAAACGACCCAGCCATTTCCGAGATATGGCCAATTTACCAATTAAAACTACTTCAGGTCTCTTCTTCGGACGATTTTTAGACACTATTTTTTGCTAACTTTTGACCTATTGGTCGGTATCGGCATGGTTTATGGCTCAAAAGAAGCGTCTTTGCAGCGCGGTTATATCCGCAAAATGGCGTAAGAGATCATTTGCAACCCCGAAAAACGCTTAGTTTTTCGAGATACGGCCCATTTTGTATAATTCAGCATTTTATGGTCACTTTCTCCAGCACTTTTCTCTACTTTCTACTAGTCGTAGCAGCATGTTTGATGGCTCACAAGAAGCGTGTTTTCATGCTGAATCCAACGAGACCCGAAGCATTCAAATCGAGCGAACCGTTTCCGAGATATGGCCAATTTTGTAAAATAAACCACTTCATGTCAACCTTTTCAGGTGACCTTCTCATACATTTTTTCCTACTTTCTACTGGTCGCATCGACATGATTTTGGGCACAAAAAAAGCGTATTTGCGTGCTGATCGAACGCAACAAACCGCATCTCAAACGACCCAGCCATTTCCGAGATATGGCCAATTTACCAATTAAAACTACTTCAGGTCTCTTCTTCGGACGATTTTTAGACACTATTTTTGCTAACTTTTGACCTATTGGTCGTATCGGCATGATTTATGGCTCAAAAGAAGCGTCTTTGCAACGCGGTTATATCCGCAAAATGGCGTAAGAGATCATTTGCAACCCCGAAAAACGCTTAGTTTTCGAGATACGGCCCATTTTGTATAATTCAGCATTTTATGGTCACTTTCTCCAGCACTTTTCTCTACTTTCTACTAGTCGTAGCAGCATGTTTGATGGCTCACAAGAAGCGTGTTTTCATGCTGAATCCAACGAGACCCGAAGCATTCAAATCGAGCCAACCGTTTCCGAGATATGGCCAATTTTGTAAAATAAACCACTTCATGTCAACCTTTTCAGGTGACCTTCTCATACATTTTTTCCTACTTTCTACTGGTCGCATCGACATGATTTTGGGCACAAAAAAAGCGTATTTGCGTGCTGAATCGAACGCAACAAGCCGCATCTCAAACGACCCAGCCATTTCCGAGATATGGCCAATTTACCAATTAAAACTACTTCAGGTCTCTTCTTCGGACGGTTTTTAGACACTATTTTTTACTAACTTTTGACCTATTGCGTCGTATCGGCATGGTTTATGGCTCAAAAGAAGCGTCTTTGCAGCGCGGTTATATCCGCAAAATGGCGTAAGAGATCATTTGCAACCCCGAAAAACGCTTAGTTTTCGAGATACGGCCCATTTTGTATAATTCAGCATTTTATGGTCACTTTCTCCAGCACTTTTCTCTACTTTCTACTAGTCGTAGCAGCATGTTTGATGGCTCACAAGAAGCGTGTTTTCATGCTGAATCCAACGAGACCCGAAGCATTCAAATCGAGCCAACCGTTTCCGAGATATGGCCAATTTTGTAAATAAACCACTTCATGTCAACCTTTTCAGGTGACCTTCTCATACATTTTTTCCTACTTTCTCCTGGTCGCATCGACATGATTTTGGGCACAAAAAAAGCGTATTTGCGTGCTGAATCGAACGCAACAAACCGCATCTCAAACGACCCAGCCATTTCCGAGATATGGCCAATTTACCAATTAAAACTACTTCAGGTCTCTTCTTCGGACGATTTTTAGACACTATTTTTTGCTAACTTTTGACCTATTGGTCGTATCGGCATGATTTATGGCTCAAAAGAAGCGTCTTTGCAACGCGGTTATATCCGCAAAATGGCGTAAGAGATCATTTGCAACCCCGAAAAACGCTTAGTTTTCGAGATACGGCCCATTTTGTATAATTCAGCATTTTATGGTCACTTTCTCCAGCACTTTTCTCTGCTTTCTACTGGTCGTAGCAGCATGTTTGATGGCTCACAAGAAGCGTGTTTTCATGCCGAATCCAACGAGACCCGAAGCATTCAAATCGAGCGAACCGTTTCCGAGATATGGCCAATTTTGTAAAATAAACCACTTCATGTCAACCTTTTCAGGTGACCTTCTCATACATTTTTTCCTACTTTCTACTGGTCGCATCGACATGATTTTGGGCACAAAGAAAGCGTATTGCGTGCTGAATCGAACGCAATAAACCGCATCTCAAACGACCCAGCCATTTCCGAGATATGGCCAATTTACCAATTAAAACTACTTCAGGTGCGAAAAGGGGGTTAGTTGAATCCATTGACACCGTCTCATTTTCGCATTTCCGCGTCGATTCTCTTCAAATTTTCGATGCACACTTCACGGTCCCCCTCCACACACTCCACTCCGCCCAATGTTCACTCAAAATCCGGTCGAAATTGCGAAAAAATCGATTTTCAAAAATTTGTCACCTCGCCGCGGAAAAAGTCGACCGCTGGGATTCACAATTGACGGCATTTTTTGCGGCGAAATCATGCATTTTTTCGATTTTTCAAAAAAATGCGAATTTTTGAGTCGGTTTTCTTTTGGATGATGGCTACGGATGTCCCATCCATGATTCCATCAACTTCGAGTAGTTTTCCATCGGTTCTCGGGGAAAAATCAACGATTTCGTGCGAAAATTTCACACTCTGACGTCAGCCTGGCCTCCGCTGGGGTGGGGGACTGGGGGGAAGGTGCAAGGAGGAGAGAACACAACCGCGAACCCCAAAATCGTGCTGAATCCAACGCAACCAACCGCATTTAAAACAAGCGAGTCGTTTCCGAGATATGGCCAATTTACCAATCAACCAACAACATCTCCTGGTGGGGGTGGCAAAACAAAGTTGGCATGGCCAGACGCGTCTTTTCAACCCCTATCGGTGGGTATTTAGACCTACGACATCAGTCGCTCCCTTCTCGAGATATGCCCGATTTTGCTTAGACGAGTGCCTTTTTAAGGACCTTTCCTAGCGCTATCGTTGCCTAGAAGGAACAACCTTTCCTCCTATCGACTGCCAAAAACACACGCACAAAAGCCCTTCTTAGGATCCATATCGAACGCAGGCGCATCTACTGGACGAGCAGCTGCTATCTGCTCGATCCAGTCGCTGGTGGAAGCCTGCAACAAACAAAGTCAATCCAAATGTAAAACAAACATCCCCAAACACACACAAAAAGGGTCCTTTTAAGGATCAGGGTAAGTATCTCTCGTTTTCAGCTTGAATCCGGCCAGCCACCTCGTAAATCTCTCCAGAAGGAGGACACGCGCAACATTCAACAAAAGCAAACGAGGCCGCCTTCCACCCAAATCGCATCAGTCCCAACCACACTCGAAGTCGTTTTCACTAAAAATCATCAAAAATCCGTCTGAAATACCAGGCCACCAGAAATGCAGCAAAAGCAGCAGGTATGCCAATTTTCAGCCCGGCGGGTATGCAACGATTTGTGGCATGGGCTCGCATGACATGCCATCAAAATTTCGTTGCATATCGTCCGGGCTTAACTAGAGGATACCTGCTGCTTCTGCTGGCTTTCTGGTGGCCTGGTGTTTCAGCTCGAATTTTATATGAAAATTGCGATTTCGACATCAGGGTTTGGCAGTTCCTCACTTTGCCTGTGGAAAGGCACATACTCACCTTGACTAGCTTACCTTCTATTTCCGATCCTGAAAAGGACCTTTTGTGCATGATTTGACATGTGGGTTGACTTTGAGAAAACAAAGGCTTTTCGTTCGATTTTGTTCATCATTCTATGGTTTATTGAATCGTTTTTTGGTGGTGTGGTGGGGGGGGGGGGGGCAAGGATTTGAGGATTTTACAAAATTAAGGGGAGTAATTAAACAAGACTATGGCTACTAGAGACTAGTGTAGACTGCTGGGGGTTTTCTGCACAGCTGCACGGCTGGTGGCTCGAGCGTGGCGCAGCTTGTTGTTTGGTGACGCCGTCTGCGTGCGTCAGCTAGACTATGGTCGATCTACGTGGCAGGGGAGCTGCTGTTGCCTCCCGTTCTTGGGGAACGCTACAGGCTACAGGCTATATTTTCCGACGCTTTTTTCGATCCTCATTTCTTCTAACTTCTGACCTATTGGTCGTAGCGGCATGGTTGATGGCTCGAAGGACGCGTCCTTCCATCCTGCGCAAAGTCATAAGAAACCTTGAGCAAAGAAGCCAAAATCCCCGAAAAACGCTTAGTTTTCGAGATATGGCCCATTTTGTATAATTCAGCATTTTATGGTCACTTTTCTCCAGCACTTTTCCCTACTTTCTACTGGTCGTAGCAGCATGTTTGATGGCTCACAAGAAGCGTGTTTTCATGCTGAATCCAACGAGACCCGAAGCATTCAAATCGAGCGAACCGTTTCCGAGATATGGCCAATTTTGTAAAATAAACCACTTCATGTCAACCTTTTCAGGTGACCTTCCCATACATTTTTTCCTACTTTCTACTGGTCGCATCGACATGATTTTGTTCACAAAAAAAGCGTATTTGCGTGCTGAATCGAACGCAACAAACCGCATCTCAAACGACCCAGCCATTTCCGAGATATGGCCAATTTACCAATTAAAACTACTTCAGGTCTCTTCTTCGGACGGTTTTTAGACACTATTTTTTACTAACTTTTGACCTATTGGTCGTATCGGCATGGTTTATGGCTCAAAAGAAGCGTCTTTGCAGCGCGGTTATATCCGCAAAATGGCGTAAGAGATCATTTGCAACCCCGAAAAAACGCTTAGTTTTCGAGATACGGCCCATTTTGTATAATTCAGCATTTTATGGTCACTTTCTCCAGCACTTTTCTCTACTTTCTACTAGTCGTAGCAGCATGTTTGATGGCTCACAAGAAGCGTGTTTTCATGCTGAATCCAACGAGACCCGAAGCATTCAAATCGAGCGAACCGTTTCCGAGATATGGCCAATTTTGTAAAATAAACCACTTCATGTCAACCTTTTCAGGTGACCTTCTCATACATTTTTTCCTACTTTCTACTGGGTCGCATCGACATGATTTTGGGCACAAAAAAAGCGTATTTGCGTGCTGAATCGAACGCAACAAACCGCATCTCAAACGACCCAGCCATTTCCGAGATATGGCCAATTTACCAATTAAAACTACTTCAGGTCTCTTCTTCGGACGGTTTTTAGACACTATTTTTTACTAACTTTTGACCTATTGGTCGTATCGGCATGGTTTATGGCTCAAAAGAAGCGTCTTTGCAGCGCGGTTATATCCGCAAAATGGCGTTAGAGATCATTTGCAACCCCGAAAAACGCTTAGTTTTCGAGATACGGCCCATTTTGTATAATTCAGCATTTTATGGTCACTTTCTCCAGCACTTTTCTCTACTTTCTACTGGTCGTAGCAGCATGTTTGATGGCTCACAAGAAGCGTGTTTTCATGCTGAATCCAACGAGACCCGAAGCATTCAAATCGAGCGAACCGTTTCCGAGATATGGCCAATTTTGTAAAATAAACCACTTCATGTCAACCTTTTCAGGTGACCTTCTCATACATTTTTTCTACTTTCTACTGGTCGCATCGACATGATTTTGGGCACAAAAAAAGCGTATTTGCGTGCTGAATCGAACGCAACAAACCGCATCTCAAACGACCCAGCCATTTCCGAGATATGGCCAATTTACCAATTAAAACTACTTCAGGTCTCTTCTTCGGACGGTTTTTAGACACTATTTTTTACTAACTTTTGACCTATTGGTCGTATCGGCATGGTTTATGGCTCAAAAGAAGCGTCTTTGCAGCGCGGTTATATCCGCAAAATGGCGTAATAGATCATTTGCAACCCCGAAAAACGCTTAGTTTTCGAGATACGGCCCATTTTGTATAATTCAGCATTTTATGGTCACTTTCTCCAGCACTTTTCTCTACTTTCTACTAGTCGTAGCAGCATGTTTGATGGCTCACAAGAAGCGTGTTTTCATGCTGAATCCAACGAGACCCGAAGCATTCAAATCGAGCGAACCGTTTCCGAGATATGGCCAATTTTGTAAAATAAGCCACTTCATGTCAACCTTTTCAGGTGACCTTCTCATACATTTTTTCCTACTTTCTACTGGTCGCATCGACATGATTTTGGGCACAAAAAAAGCGTATTTGCGTGCTGAATCGAACGCAACAAGCCGCATCTCAAACGACCCAGCCATTTCCGAGATATGGCCAATTTACCAATTAAAACTACTTCAGGTCTCTTCTTCGGACGGTTTTTAGACACTATTTTTTACTAACTTTTGACCTATTGGTCGTATCGGCATGGTTTATGGCTCAAAAGAAGCGTCTTTGCAGCGCGGTTATATCCGCAAAATGGCGTAAAAGATCATTTGCAACCCCGAAAAACGCTTAGTTTTCGAGATACGGCCCATTTTGTATAATTCAGCATTTTATGGTCACTTTCTCCAGCACTTTTCTCTACTTTCTACTAGTCGTAGCAGCATGTTTGATGGCTCACAAGAAGCGTGTTTTCATGCTGAATCCAACGAGACCCGAAGCATTCAAATCGAGCGAACCGTTTCCGAGATATGGCCAATTTTGTAAAATAAACCACTTCATGTCAACCTTTTCAGGTGACCTTCTCATACATTTTTTCCTACTTTCTCCTGGTCGCATAGACATGATTTTGGGCACAAAAAAAGCGTATTTGCGTGCTGAATCGAACGCAACAAACCGCATCTCAAACGACCCAGCCATTTCCGAGATATGGCCAATTTACCAATTAAAACTACTTCAGGTCTCTTCTTCGGACGATTTTTAGACACTATTTTTTGCTAACTTTTGACCTATTGGTCGTATCGGCATGATTTATGGCTCAAAAGAAGCGTCTTTGCAACGCGGTTATATCCGCAAAATGGCGTAAGAGATCATTTGCAACCCCGAAAAACGCTTAGTTTTCGAGATACGGCCCATTTTGTATAATTCAGCATTTTATGGTCACTTTCTCCAGCACTTTTCTCTACTTTCTACTAGTCGTAGCAGCATGTTTGATGGCTCACAAGAAGCGTGTTTTCATGCTGAATCCAACGAGACCCGAAGCATTCAAATCGAGCGAACCGTTTCCGAGATATGGCCAATTTTGTAAAATAAACCACTTCATGTCAACCTTTTCAGGTGACCTTCTCATACATTTTTTCCTACTTTCTACTGGTCGCATCGACATGATTTTGGGCACAAAAAAAGCGTATTTGCGTGCTGAATCGAACGCAACAAGCCGCATCTCAAACGACCCAGCCATTTCCGAGATATGGCCAATTTACCAATTAAAACTACTTCAGGTCTCTTCTTCGGACGGTTTTTAGACACTATTTTTTACTAACTTTTGACCTATTGGTCGTATCGGCATGGTTTATGGCTCAAAAGAAGCGTCTTTGCAGCGCGGTTATATCCGCAAAATGGCGTAAGAGATCATTTGCAACCCCGAAAAACGCTTAGTTTTCGAGATACGGCCCATTTTGTATAATTCAGCATTTTATGGTCACTTTCTCCAGCACTTTTCTCTACTTTCTACTAGTCGTAGCAGCATGTTTGATGGCTCACAAGAAGCGTGTTTTCATGCTGAATCCAACGAGACCCGAAGCATTCAAATCGAGCGAACCGTTTCCGAGATATGGCCAATTTTGTAAAATAAACCACTTCATGTCAACCTTTTCAGGTGACCTTCTCATACATTTTTTCCTACTTTCTCCTGGTCGCATCGACATGATTTTGGGCACAAAAAAGCGTATTTGCGTGCTGAATCGAACGCAATAAACCGCATCTCAAACGACCCAGCCATTTCCGAGATATGGCCAATTTACCAATTAAAACTACTTCAGGTGCGAAAAGGGGGTTAGTTGAATCCATTGACACCGTCTCATTTTCGCATTTCCGCGTCGATTCTCTTCAAATTTTCGATGCACACTTCACGGTCCCCCTCCACACACTCCACTCCGCCCAATGTTCACTCAAAATCCGGTCGAAATTGCGAAAAAATCGATTTTCAAAAATTTGTCACCTCGCCGCGGAAAAAGTCGACCGCTGGGATTCACAATTGACGGCATTTTTTGCGGCGAAATCATGCATTTTTTCGATTTTTCAAAAAAATGCGAATTTTTGAGTCGGTTTTCTTTTGGATGATGGCTACGGATGTCCCATCCATGATTCCATCAACTTCGAGTAGTTTTCCATCGGTTCTCGGGGAAAAATCAACGATTTCGTGCGAAAATTTCACACTCTGACGTCAGCCTGGCCTCCGCTGGGGTGGGGGACTGGGGGGAAGGTGCAAGGAGGAGAGAACACAACCGCGAACCCAAAATCGTGCTGAATCCAACGCAACCAACCGCATTTAAAACAAGCGAGTCGTTTCCGAGATATGGCCAATTTACCAATCAACCAACAACATCTCCTGGTGGGGGTGGCAAAACAAAGTTGGCATGGCCAGACGCGTCTTTTCAACCCCTATCGGTGGGTATTTAGACCTACGACATCAGTCGCTCCCTTCTCGAGATATGCCCGATTTTGCTTAGACGAGTGCCTTTTTAAGGACCTTTCCTAGCGCTATCGTTGCCTAGAAGGAACAACCTTTCCTCCTATCGACTGCAAAAACACACGCACAAAAGCCCTTCTTAGGATCCATATCGAACGCAGGCGCATCTACTGGACGAGCAGCTGCTATCTGCTCGATCCAGTCGCTGGTGGAAGCCTGCAACAAACAAAGTCAATCCAAATGTAAAACAAACATCCCCAAACACACACAAAAAGGGTCCTTTTAAGGATCAGGGTAAGTATCTCTCGTTTTCAGCTTGAATCCGGCCAGCCACCTCGTAAATCTCTCCAGAAGGAGGACACGCGCAACATTCAACAAAAGCAAACGAGGCCGCCTTCCACCCAAAATCGCATCAGTCCCAACCACACTCGAAGTCGTTTTCACTAAAAATCATCAAAAATCCGTCTGAAATACCAGGCCACCAGAAATGCAGCAAAAGCAGCAGGTATGCCAATTTTCAGCCCGGCGGGTATGCAACGATTTGTGGCATGGGCTCGCATGACATGCCATCAAAATTTCGTTGCATATCGTCCGGGCTTAACTAGAGGATACCTGCTGCTTCTGCTGGCTTTCTGGTGGCCTGGTGTTTCAGCTCGAATTTTATATGAAAATTGCGATTTCGACATCAGGGTTTGGCAGTTCCTCACTTTGCCTGTGGAAAGGCACATACTCACCTTGACTAGCTTACCTTCTATTTCCGATCCTGAAAAGGACCTTTTGTGCATGATTTGACATGTGGGTTGACTTTGAGAAAACAAAAGGCTTTTCGTTCGATTTTGTTCATCATTCTATGGTTTATTGAATCGTTTTTTGGTGGTGTGGTGGGGGGGGGGGGGGCAAGGATTTGAGGATTTTACAAAATTAAGGGGAGTAATTAAACAAGACTATGGCTACTAGAGACTAGTGTAGACTGCTGGGGTTTTCTGCACAGCTGCACGGCTGGTGGCTCGAGCGTGGCGCAGCTTGTTGTTTGGTGACGCCGTCTGCGTGCGTCAGCTAGACTATGGTCGATCTACGTGGCAGGGGAGCTGCTGTTGCCTCCGTTCTTGGGGAACGCTACAGGCTACAGGCTATATTTTCCGACGCTTTTTTCGATCCTCATTTCTTCTAACTTCTGACCTATTGGTCGTAGCGGCATGGTTGATGGCTCGAAGGACGCGTCCTTCCATCCTGCGCAAAGTCATAAGAAACCTTGAGCAAAGAAGCCAAAATCCCCGAAAAACGCTTAGTTTTCGAGATATGGCCCATTTTGTATAATTCAGCATTTTATGGTCACTTTCTCCAGCACTTTTCCCTACTTTCTACTGGTCGTAGCAGCATGTTTGATGGCTCACAAGAAGCGTGTTTTCATGCTGAATCCAACGAGACCCGAAGCATTCAAATCGAGCGAACCGTTTCCGAGATATGGCCAATTTTGTAAAATAAACCACTTCATGTCAACCTTTTCAGGTGACCTTCTCATACATTTTTTCCTACTTTCTACTGGTCGCATCGACATGATTTTGGGCACAAAAAAAGCGTATTTGCGTGCTGAATCGAACGCAACAAACCGCATCTCAAACGACCCAGCCATTTCCGAGATATGGCCAATTTACCAATTAAAACTACTTCAGGTCTCTTCTTCGGACGGTTTTTAGACACTATTTTTTACTAACTTTTGACCTATTGGTCGTATCGGCATGGTTTATGGCTCAAAAGAAGCGTCTTTGCAGCGCGGTTATATCCGCAAAATGGCGTAAGAGATCATTTGCAACCCCGAAAAACGCTTAGTTTTCGAGATACGGCCCATTTTGTATAATTCAGCATTTTATGGTCACTTTCTCCAGCACTTTTCTCTACTTTCTACTAGTCGTAGCAGCATGTTTGATGGCTCACAAGAAGCGTGTTTTCATGCTGAATCCAACGAGACCCGAAGCATTCAAATCGAGCGAACCGTTTCCGAGATATGGCCAATTTTGTAAAATAAACCACTTCATGTCAACCTTTTCAGGTGACCTTCTCATACATTTTTTCCTACTTTCTACTGGTCGCATCGACATGATTTTGGGCACAAAAAAAGCGTATTTGCGTGCTGAATCGAACGCAACAAACCGCATCTCAAACGACCCAGCCATTTCCGAGATATGGCCAATTTACCAATTAAAACTACTTCAGGTCTCTTCTTCGGACGGTTTTTAGACACTATTTTTTACTAACTTTTGACCTATTGGTCGTATCGGCATGGTTTATGGCTCAAAAGAAGCGTCTTTGCAGCGCGGTTATATCCGCAAAATGGCGTAAGAGATCATTTGCAACCCCGAAAAACGCTTAGTTTTCGAGATACGGCCCATTTTGTATAATTCAGCATTTTATGGTCACTTTCTCCAGCACTTTTCTCTACTTTCTACTAGTCGTAGCAGCATGTTTGATGGCTCACAAGAAGCGTGTTTTCATGCTGAATCCAACGAGACCCGAAGCATTCAAATCGAGCGAACCGTTTCCGAGATATGGCCAATTTTGTAAAATAAACCACTTCATGTCAACCTTTTCAGGTGACCTTCTCATACATTTTTTCCTACTTTCTACTGGTCGCATCGACATGATTTTGGGCACAAAAAAAGCGTATTTGCGTGCTGAATCGAACGCAACAAGCCGCATCTCAAACGACCCAGCCATTTCCGAGATATGGCCAATTTACCAATTAAAACTACTTCAGGTCTCTTCTTCGGACGATTTTTAGACACTATTTTTTGCTAACTTTTGACCTATTGGTCGTATCGGCATGATTTATGGCTCAAAAGAAGCGTCTTTGCAACGCGGTTATATCCGCAAAATGGCGTAAGAGATCATTTGCAACCCCGAAAAACGCTTAGTTTTCGAGATACGGCCCATTTTGTATAATTCAGCATTTTATGGTCACTTTCTCCAGCACTTTTCTCTACTTTCTACTAGTCGTAGCAGCATGTTTGATGGCTCACAAGAAGCGTGTTTTCATGCTGAATCCAACGAGACCCGAAGCATTCAAATCGAGCGAACCGTTTCCGAGATATGGCCAATTTTGTAAAATAAACCACTTCATGTCAACCTTTTCAGGTGACCTTCTCATACATTTTTTCCTACTTTCTACTGGTCGCATCGACATGATTTTGGGCACAAAAAAAGCGTATTTGCGTGCTGAATCGAACGCAACAAGCCGCATCTCAAACGACCCAGCCATTTCCGAGATATGGCCAATTTACCAATTAAAACTACTTCAGGTCTCTTCTTCGGACGGTTTTTAGACACTATTTTTTACTAACTTTTGACCTATTGGTCGTATCGGCATGGTTTATGGCTCAAAAGAAGCGTCTTTGCAGCGCGGTTATATCCGCAAAATGGCGTAAGAGATCATTTGCAACCCCGAAAAACGCTTAGTTTTCGAGATACGGCCCATTTTGTATAATTCAGCATTTTATGGTCACTTTCTCCAGCACTTTTCTCTACTTTCTACTGGTCGTAGCAGCATGTTTGATGGCTCACAAGAAGCGTGTTTTCATGCTGAATCCAACGAGACCCGAAGCATTCAAATCGAGCGAACCGTTTCCGAGATATGGCCAATTTTGTAAAATAAACCACTTCATGTCAACCTTTTCAGGTGACCTTCTCATACATTTTTTCCTACTTTCTCCTGGTCGCATCGACATGATTTTGGGCACAAAAAAAGCGTATTTGCGTGCTGAATCGAACGCAACAAACCGCATCTCAAACGACCCAGCCATTTCCGAGATATGGCCAATTTACCAATTAAAACTACTTCAGGTCTCTTCTTCGGACGATTTTTAGACACTATTTTTTGCTAACTTTTGACCTATTGGTCGTATCGGCATGATTTATGGCTCAAAAGAAGCGTCTTTGCAACGCGGTTATATCCGCAAAATGGCGTAAGAGATCATTTGCAACCCCGAAAAACGCTTAGTTTTCGAGATACGGCCCATTTTGTATAATTCAGCATTTTATGGTCACTTTCTCCAGCACTTTTCTCTACTTTCTACTAGTCGTAGCAGCATGTTTGATGGCTCACAAGAAGCGTGTTTTCATGCTGAATCCAACGAGACCCGAAGCATTCAAATCGAGCGAACCGTTTCCGAGATATGGCCAATTTTGTAAAATAAACCACTTCATGTCAACCTTTTCAGGTGACCTTCTCATACATTTTTTCCTACTTTCTACTGGTCGCATCGACATGATTTTGGGCACAAAAAAAGCGTATTTGCGTGCTGAATCGAACGCAACAAACCGCATCTCAAACGACCCAGCCATTTCCGAGATATGGCCAATTTACCAATTAAAACTACTTCAGGTGCGAAAAGGGGGTTAGTTGAATCCATTGACACCGTCTCATTTTCGCATTTCCGCGTCGATTCTCTTCAAATTTTCGATGCACACTTCACGGTCCCCCTCCACACACTCCACTCCGCCCAATGTTCACTCAAAATCCGGTCGAAATTGCGAAAAAATCGATTTTCAAAAATTTGTCACCTCGCCGCGGAAAAAGTCGACCGCTGGGATTCACAATTGACGGCATTTTTTGCGGCGAAATCATGCATTTTTTCGATTTTTCAAAAAAATGCGAATTTTTGAGTCGGTTTTCTTTTGGATGATGGCTACGGATGTCCCATCCATGATTCCATCAACTTCGAGTAGTTTTCCATCGGTTCTCGGGGAAAAATCAACGATTTCGTGCGAAAATTTCACACTCTGACGTCAGCCTGGCCTCCGCTGGGGTGGGGGACTGGGGGGAAGGTGCAAGGAGGAGAGAACACAACCGCGAACCCAAAATCGTGCTGAATCCAACGCAACCAACCGCATTTAAAACAAGCGAGTCGTTTCCGAGATATGGCCAATTTACCAATCAACCAACAACATCTCCTGGTGGGGGTGGCAAAACAAAGTTGGCATGGCCAGACGCGTCTTTTCAACCCCTATCGGTGGGTATTTAGACCTACGACATCAGTCGCTCCCTTCTCGAGATATGCCCGATTTTGCTTAGACGAGTGCCTTTTTAAGGACCTTTCCTAGCGCTATCGTTGCCTAGAAGGAACAACCTTTCCTCCTATCGACTGCAAAAACACACGCACAAAAGCCCTTCTTAGGATCCATATCGAACGCAGGCGCATCTACTGGACGAGCAGCTGCTATCTGCTCGATCCAGTCGCTGGTGGAAGCCTGCAACAAACAAAGTCAATCCAAATGTAAAACAAACATCCCCAAACACACACAAAAAGGGTCCTTTTAAGGATCAGGGTAAGTATCTCTCGTTTTCAGCTTGAATCCGGCCAGCCACCTCGTAAATCTCTCCAGAAGGAGGACACGAGCAACATTCAACAAAAGCAAACGAGGCCGCCTTCCACCCAAAATCGCATCAGTCCCAACCACACTCGAAGTCGTTTTCACTAAAAATCATCAAAAATCCGTCTGAAATACCAGGCCACCAGAAATGCAGCAAAAGCAGCAGGTATGCCAATTTTCAGCCCGGCGGGTATGCAACGATTTGTGGCATGGGCTCGCATGACATGCCATCAAAATTTCGTTGCATATCGTCCGGGCTTAACTGGAGGATACCTGCTGCTTCTGCTGGCTTTCTGGTGGCCTGGTGTTTCAGCTCGAATTTTATATGAAAATTGCGATTTCGACATCAGGGTTTGGCAGTTCCTCACTTTGCCTGTGGAAAGGCACATACTCACCTTGACTAGCTTACCTTCTATTTCCGATCCTGAAAAGGACCTTTTGTGCATGATTTGACATGTGGGTTGACTTTGAGAAAACAAAAGGCTTTTCGTTCGATTTTGTTCATCATTCTATGGTTTATTGAATCGTTTTTTGGTGGTGTGGTGGGGGGGGGGGGGACAAGGATTTGAGGATTTTACAAAATTAAGGGGAGTAATTAAACAAGACTATGGCTACTAGAGACTAGTGTAGACTGCTGGGGTTTTCTGCACAGCTGCACGGCTGGTGGCTCGAGCGTGGCGCAGCTTGTTGTTTGGTGACGCCGTCTGCGTGCGTCAGCTAGACTATGGTCGATCTACGTGGCAGGGGAGCTGCTGTTGCCTCCGTTCTTGGGGAACGCTACAGGCTACAGGCTATATTTTCCGACGCTTTTTTCGATCCTCATTTCTTCTAACTTCTGACCTATTGGTCGTAGCGGCATGGTTGATGGCTCGAAGGACGCGTCCTTCCATCCTTCGCAAAGTCATAAGAAACCTTGAGCAAAGAAGCCAAAATCCCCGAAAAACGCTTAGTTTTCGAGATATGGCCCATTTTGTATAATTCAGCATTTTATGGTCACTTTCTCCAGCACTTTTCCCTACTTTCTACTGGTCGTAGCAGCATGTTTGATGGCTCACAAGAAGCGTGTTTTCATGGTGAATCCAACGAGACCCGAAGCATTCAAATCGAGTGAACCGTTTCCGAGATATGGCCAATTTTGTAAAATAAACCACTTCATGTCAACCTTTTCAGGTGACCTTCTCATACATTTTTTCCTACTTTCTACTATTCGCATCGACATGATTTTGGGCACAAAAAAAGCGTATTTGCGTGCTGAATCGAACGCAACAAACCGCATCTGAAACGACCCAGCCATTTCCGAGATATGGCCAATTTACCAATTAAAACTACTTCAGGTCTCTTCTTCGGACGATTTTTAGACACTATTTTTTGCTAACTTTTGACCTATTGGTCGTATCGGCATGATTTATGGCTCAAAAGAAGCGTCTTTGCAACGCGGTTATATCCGCAAAATGGCGTAAGAGATCATTTGCAACCCCGAAAAACGCTTAGTTTTCGAGATACGGCCCATTTTGTATAATTCAGCATTTTATGGTCACTTTCTCCAGCACTTTTCCCTACTTTCTACTGGTCGTAGCAGCATGTTTGATGGCTCACAAGAAGCGTGTTTTCATGCTGAATCCAACCAGACCCGAAGCATTCAAATCGAGCGAACCGTTTCCGAGATATGGCCAATTTTGTAAAATAAACCACTTCAGGTCAACCATTTCAGGTGACCTTCTCCGACATTTTTTCCTACTTTCTACTGGTCGCATCGACATGATTTTAGGCACAAAAAAGCGTATTTGCGTGCTGAATCGAACGCAACAAACCGCATCTGAAACGACCCACCCATTTCCGAGATATGGCCAATTTACCAATTAAAACTACTTCAGGTCTCTTCTTCGGACGATTTTTAGACACTATTTTTTGCTAACTTTTGACCTATTGGTCGTATCGGCATGATTTATGGCTCAAAAGAAGCGTCTTTGCAACGCGGTTATATCCGCAAAATGGCGTAAGAGATCATTTGCAACCCCGAAAAACGCTTAGTTTTCGAGATACGGCCCATTTTGTATAATTCAGCATTTTATGGTCACTTTCTCCAGCACTTTTCCCTACTTTCTACTGGTCGTAGCAGCATGTTTGATGGCTCACAAGAAGCGTGTTTTCATGCTGAATCCAACGAGACCCGAAGCATTCAAATCGAGCGAACCGTTTCCGAGATATGGCCAATTTTGTAAAATAAACCACTTCAGGTCAACCATTTCCGGTGACCTTCTCCGACATTTTTTCCTACTTTCTACTGGTCGAATCGACATGACTTTAGGCACAAAAAAAGCGTATTTGCGTGCTGAATCGAACGCAACAAACCGCATCTGAAACGACCCAGCCATTTCCGAGATATGGCCAATTTACCAATTAAAACTACTTCAGGTCTCTTCTTCGGACGATTTTTAGACACTATTTTTTGCTAACTTTTGACCTATTGGTCGTATCGGCATGATTTATGGCTCAAAAGAAGCGTCTTTGCAACGCGGTTATATCCGCAAAATGGCGTAAGAGATCATTTGCAACCCCGAAAAACGCTTAGTTTTCGAGATATGGCCCATTTTGTATAATTCAGCATTTTATGGTCACTTTCTCCAGCACTTTTCCCTACTTTCTACTGGTCGTAGCAGCATGTTTGATGGCTCACAAGAAGCGTGTTTTCATGCTGAATCCAACGAGACCCGAAGCATTCAAATCGAGCGAACCGTTTCCGAGATATGGCCAATTTTGTAAAATAAACCACTTCAGGTCAACCATTTCAGGTGACCTTCTCCGACATTTTTTCCTACTTTCTACTGGTCGCATCGACATGATTTTAGGCACAAAAAAGCGTATTTGCGTGCTGAATCGAACGCAACAAACCGCATCTGAAACGACCCAGCCATTTCCGAGATATGGCCAATTTACCAATTAAAACTACTTCAGGTCTCTTCTTCGGACGATTTTTAGACACTATTTTTTGCTAACTTTTGACCTATTGGTCGTATCGGCATGATTTATGGCTCAAAAGAAGCGTCTTTGCAACGCGGTTATATCCGCAAAATGGCGTAAGAGATCATTTGCAACCCCGAAAAACGCTTAGTTTTCGAGATACGGCCCATTTTGTATAATTCAGCATTTTATGGTCACTTTCTCCAGCACTTTTCCCTACTTTCTACTGGTCGTAGCAGCATGTTTGATGGCTCACAAGAAGCGTGTTTTCATGCTGAATCCAACGAGACCCGAAGCATTCATATCGAGCGAACCGTTTCCGAGATATGGCCAATTTTGTAAAATAAACCACTTCAGGTCAACCATTTCCGGTGACCTTCTCCGACATTTTTTCCTACTTTCTACTGGTCGCATCGACATGATTTTGGGCACAAAAAAAGCGTATTTGCGTGCTGAATCGAACGCAACAAACCGCATCTGAAACGACCCACCCATTTCCGAGATATGGCCAATTTACCAATTAAAACTACTTCAGGTCTCTTCTTCGGACGATTTTTAGACACTATTTTTTGCTAACTTTTGACCTATTGGTCGTATCGGCATGATTTATGGCTCAAAAGAAGCGTCTTTGCAACGCGGTTATATCCGCAAAATGGCGTAAGAGATCATTTGCAACCCCGAAAAACGCTTAGTTTTCGAGATACGGCCCATTTTGTATAATTCAGCATTTTATGGTCACTTTCTCCAGCACTTTTCCCTACTTTCTACTGATCGTAGCAGCATGTTTGATGGCTCACAAGAAGCGTGTTTTCATGCTGAATCCAACGAGACCCGAAGCATTCAAATCGAGCGAACCGTTTCCGAGATATGGCCAATTTTGTAAAATAAACCACTTCAGGTCAACCATTTCAGGTGACCTTCTCCGACATTTTTTCCTACTTTCTACTGGTCGCATCGACATGATTTTAGGCACAAAAAAGCGTATTTGCGTGCTGAATCGAACGCAACAAACCGCATCTGAAACGACCCAGCCATTTCCGAGATATGGCCAATTTACCAATTAAAACTACTTCAGGTCTCTTCTTCGGACGATTTTTAGACACTATTTTTTGCTAACTTTTGACCTATTGGTCGTATCGGCATGATTTATGGCTCAAAAGAAGCGTCTTTGCAACGCGGTTATATCCGCAAAATGGCGTAAGAGATCATTTGCAACCCCGAAAAACGCTTAGTTTTCGAGATACGGCCCATTTTGTATAATTCAGCATTTTATGGTCACTTTCTCCAGCACTTTTCCCTACTTTCTACTGGTCGTAGCAGCATGTTTGATGGCTCACAAGAAGCGTGTTTTCATGCTGAATCCAACGAGACCCGAAGCATTCATATCGAGCGAACCGTTTCCGAGATATGGCCAATTTTGTAAAATAAACCACTTCAGGTCAACCATTTCCGGTGACCTTCTCCGACATTTTTTCCTACTTTCTACTGGTCGCATCGACATGATTTTGGGCACAAAAAAAGCGTATTTGCGTGCTGAATCGAACGCAACAAACCGCATCTGAAACGACCCACCCATTTCCGAGATATGGCCAATTTACCAATTAAAACTACTTCAGGTCTCTTCTTCGGACGATTTTTAGACACTATTTTTTGCTAACTTTTGACCTATTGGTCGTATCGGCATGATTTATGGCTCAAAAGAAGCGTCTTTGCAACGCGGTTATATCCGCAAAATGGCGTAAGAGATCATTTGCAACCCCGAAAAACGCTTAGTTTTCGAGATACGGCCCATTTTGTATAATTCAGCATTTTATGGTCACTTTCTCCAGCACTTTTCCCTACTTTCTACTGATCGTAGCAGCATGTTTGATGGCTCACAAGAAGCGTGTTTTCATGCTGAATCCAACGAGACCCGAAGCATTCAAATCGAGCGAACCGTTTCCGAGATATGGCCAATTTTGTAAAATAAACCACTTCAGGTCAACCATTTCAGGTGACCTTCTCCGACATTTTTTCCTACTTTCTACTGGTCGCATCGACATGATTTTAGGCACAAAAAAGCGTATTTGCGTGCTGAATCGAACGCAACAAACCGCATCTGAAACGACCCAGCCATTTCCGAGATATGGCCAATTTACCAATTAAAACTACTTCAGGTCTCTTCTTCGGACGATTTTTAGACACTATTTTTTGCTAACTTTTGACCTATTGGTCGTATCGGCATGATTTATGGCTCAAAAGAAGCGTCTTTGCAACGCGGTTATATCCGCAAAATGGCGTAAGAGATCATTTGCAACCCCGAAAAACGCTTAGTTTTCGAGATACGGCCCATTTTGTATAATTCAGCATTTTATGGTCACTTTCTCCAGCACTTTTCCCTACTTTCTACTGGTCGTAGCAGCATGTTTGATGGCTCACAAGAAGCGTGTTTTCATGCTGAATCCAACGAGACCCGAAGCATTCAAATCGAGCGAACCGTTTCCGAGATATGGCCAATTTTGTAAAATAAACCACTTCAGGTCAACCATTTCAGGTGACCTTCTCCGACATTTTTTCCTACTTTCTACTGGTCGCATCGACATGATTTTGGGCACAAAAAAAGCGTATTTGCGTGCTGAATCGAACGCAACAAACCGCATCTGAAACGACCCAGCCATTTCCGAGATATGGCCAATTTACCAATTAAAACTACTTCAGGTCTCTTCTTCGGACGATTTTTAGACACTATTTTTTGCTAACTTTTGACCTATTGGTCGTATCGGCATGATTTATGGCTCAAAAGAAGCGTCTTTGCAACGCGGTTATATCCGCAAAATGGCGTAAGAGATCATTTGCAACCCCGAAAAACGCTTAGTTTTCGAGATACGGCCCATTTTGTATAATTCAGCATTTTATGGTCACTTTCTCCAGCACTTTTCCCTACTTTCTACAGGTCGTAGCAGCATGTTTGATGGCTCACAAGAAGCGTGTTTTCATGCTGAATCCAACGAGACCCGAAGCATTCAAATCGAGCGAGCCGTTTCCGAGATATGGCCAATTTTGTAAAATAAACCACTTCAGGTCAACCATTTCAGGTGACCTTCTCCGACATTTTTTCCTACTTTCTACTGGTCGCATCGACATGATTTTAGGCACAAAAAAGCGTATTTGCGTGCTGAATCGAACGCAACAAACCGCATCTGAAACGACCCAGCCATTTCCGAGATATGGCCAATTTACCAATTAAAACTACTTCAGGTCTCTTCTTCGGACGATTTTTAGACACTATTTTTTGCTAACTTTTGACCTATTGGTCGTATCGGCATGATTTATGGCTCAAAAGAAGCGTCTTTGCAACGCGGTTATATCCGCAAAATGGCGTAAGAGATCATTTGCAACCCCGAAAAACGCTTAGTTTTCGAGATACGGCCCATTTTGTATAATTCAGCATTTTATGGTCACTTTCTCCAGCACTTTTCCCTACTTTCTACTGGTCGTAGCAGCATGTTTGATGGCTCACAAGAAGCGTGTTTTCATGCTGAATCCAACGAGACCCGAAGCATTCATATCGAGCGAACCGTTTCCGAGATATGGCCAATTTTGTAAAATAAACCACTTCAGGTCAACCATTTCCGGTGACCTTCTCCGACATTTTTTTCCTACTTTCTACTGGTCGCATCGACATGATTTTGGGCACAAAAAAAGCGTATTTGCGTGCTGAATCGAACGCAACAAACCGCATCTGAAACGACCCAGCCATTTCCGAGATATGGCCAATTTACCAATTAAAACTACTTCAGGTCTCTTCTTCGGACGATTTTTAGACACTATTTTTTGCTAACTTTTGACCTATTGGTCGTATCGGCATGATTTATGGCTCAAAAGAAGCGTCTTTGCAACGCGGTTATATCCGCAAAATGGCGTAAGAGATCATTTGCAACCCCGAAAAACGCTTAGTTTTCGAGATACGGCCCATTTTGTATAATTCAGCATTTTATGGTCACTTTCTCCAGCACTTTTCCCTACTTTCTACAGGTCGTAGCAGCATGTTTGATGGCTCACAAGAAGCGTGTTTTCATGCTGAATCCAACGAGACCCGAAGCATTCAAATCGAGCGAGCCGTTTCCGAGATATGGCCAATTTTGTAAAATAAACCACTTCAGGTCAACCATTTCAGGTGACCTTCTCCGACATTTTTTCCTACTTTCTACTGGTCGCATCGACATGATTTTAGGCACAAAAAAGCGTATTTGCGTGCTGAATCGAACGCAACAAACCGCATCTGAAACGACCCAGCCATTTCCGAGATATGGCCAATTTACCAATTAAAACTACTTCAGGTCTCTTCTTCGGACGATTTTTAGACACTATTTTTTGCTAACTTTTGACCTATTGGTCGTATCGGCATGATTTATGGCTCAAAAGAAGCGTCTTTGCAACGCGGTTATATCCGCAAAATGGCGTAAGAGATCATTTGCAACCCCGAAAAACGCTTAGTTTTCGAGATACGGCCCATTTTGTATAATTCAGCATTTTATGGTCACTTTCTCCAGCACTTTTCCCTACTTTCTACTGGTCGTAGCAGCATGTTTGATGGCTCACAAGAAGCGTGTTTTCATGCTGAATCCAACGAGACCCGAAGCATTCATATCGAGCGAACCGTTTCCGAGATATGGCCAATTTTGTAAAATAAACCACTTCAGGTCAACCATTTCCGGTGACCTTCTCCGACATTTTTTCCTACTTTCTACTGGTCGCATCGACATGATTTTAGGCACAAAAAAAGCGTATTTGCGTGCTGAATCGAACGCAACAAACCGCATCTGAAACGACCCAGCCATTTCCGAGATATGGCCAACTTACCAATTAAAACTACTTCAGGTCTCTTCTTCGGACGATTTTTAGACACTATTTTTTGCTAACTTTTGACCTATTGGTCGTATCGGCATGATTTATGGCTCAAAAGAAGCGTCTTTGCAACGCGGTTATATCCGCAAAATGGCGTAAGAGATCATTTGCAACCCCGAAAAACGCTTAGTTTTCGAGATACGGCCCATTTTGTATAATTCAGCATTTTATGGTCACTTTCTCCAGCACTTTTCCCTACTTTCTACTGGTCGTAGCAGCATGTTTGATGGCTCACAAGAAGCGTGTTTTCATGCTGAATCCAACGAGACCCGAAGCATTCAAATCGAGCGAACCGTTTCCGAGATATGGCCAATTTTGTAAAATAAACCACTTCAGGTCAACCATTTCCGGTGACTTTCTCCGACATTTTTTCCTACTTTCTACTGGTCGCATCGACATGAATTTAGGCACAAAAAAAGCGTATTTGCGTGCTGAATCGAACGCAACAAACCGCATCTGAAACGACCCAGCCATTTCCGAGATATGGCCAACTTACCAATTAAAACTACTTCAGGTCTCTTCTTCGGACGATTTTTAGACACTATTTTTTGCTAACTTTTGACCTATTGGTCGTATCGGCATGATTTATGGCTCAAAAGAAGCGTCTTTGCAACGCGGTTATATCCGCAAAATGGCGTAAGAGATCATTTGCAACCCCGAAAAACGCTTAGTTTTCGAGATACGGCCCATTTTGTATAATTCAGCATTTTATGGTCACTTTCTCCAGCACTTTTCCCTACTTTCTACTGGTCGTAGCAGCATGTTTGACGGCTCACAAGAAGCGTGTTTTCATGCTGAATCCAACGAGACCCGAAGCATTCAAATCGAGCGAACCGTTTCCGAGATATGGCCAATTTTGTAAAATAAACCACTTCAGGTCAACCATTTCAGGTGACCTTCTCCGACATTTTTTCCTACTTTCTACTGGTCGCATCGACATGATTTTGGGCACAAAAAAAGCGTATTTGCGTGCTGAATCGAACGCAACAAACCGCATCTGAAACGACCCAGCCATTTCCGAGATATGGCCAATTTACCAATTAAAACTACTTCAGGTCTCTTCTTCGGACGATTTTTAGACACTATTTTTTGCTAACTTTTGACCTATTGGTCGTATCAGCATGATTTATGGCTCAAAAGAAGCGTCTTTGCAACGCGGTTATATCCGCAAAATGGCGTAAGAGATCATTTGCAACCCCGAAAAACGCTTAGTTTTCGAGATACGGCCCATTTTGTATAATTCAGCATTTTATGGTCACTTTCTCCAGCACTTTTCCCTACTTTCTACTGGTCGTAGCAGCATGTTTGATGGCTCACAAGAAGCGTGTTTTCATGCTGAATCCAACGAGACCCGAAGCATTCAAATCGAGCGAACCGTTTCCGAGATATGGCCAATTTTGTAAAATAAACCACTTCAGGTCAACCATTTCCGGTGACCTTCTCCGACATTTTTTCCTACTTTCTACTGGTCGAATCGACATGACTTTAGGCACAAAAAAAGCGTATTTGCGTGCTGAATCGAACGCAACAAACCGCATCTGAAACGACCCAGCCATTTCCGAGATATGGCCAATTTACCAATTAAAACTACTTCAGGTCTCTTCTTCGGACGATTTTTAGACACTATTTTTTGCTAACTTTTGACCTATTGGTCGTATCGGCATGATTTATGGCTCAAAAGAAGCGTCTTTGCAACGCGGTTATATCCGCAAAATGGCGTAAGAGATCATTTGCAACCCCGAAAAACGCTTAGTTTTCGAGATACGGCCCATTTTGTATAATTCAGCATTTTATGGTCACTTTCTCCAGCACTTTTCTCTACTTTCTACTGGTCGTAGCAGCATGTTTGATGGCTCACAAGAAGCGTGTTTTCATGCTGAATCCAACGAGACCCGAAGCATTCAAATCGAGCCAACCGTTTCCGAGATATGGCCAATTTTGTAAAATAAACCACTTCAGGTCAACCATTTCAGGTGACCTTCTCCGACATTTTTTCCTACTTTCTACTGGTCGCATCGACATGATTTTGGGCACAAAAAAAGCGTATTTGCGTGCTGAATCGAACGCAACAAACCGCATCTGAAACGACCCAGCCATTTCCGAGATATGGCCAATTTACCAATTAAAACTACTTCAGGTCTCTTCTTCGGACGATTTTTAGACACTATTTTTTGCTAACTTTTGACCTATTGGTCGTATCGGCATGATTTATGGCTCAAAAGAAGCGTCTTTGCAACGCGGTTATATCCGCAAAATGGCGTAAGAGATCATTTGCAACCCCGAAAAACGCTTAGTTTTCGAGATACGGCCCATTTTGTATAATTCAGCATTTTATGGTCACTTTCTCCAGCACTTTTCCCTACTTTCTACTGGTCGTAGCAGCATGTTTGATGGCTCACAAGAAGCGTGTTTTCATGCTGAATCCAACGAGACCCGAAGCATTCAAATCGAGCGAACCGTTTCCGAGATATGGCCAATTTTGTAAAATAAACCACTTCAGGTCAACCATTTCAGGTGACCTTCTCCGACATTTTTTCCTACTTTCTACTGGTCGCATCGACATGATTTTGGGCACAAAAAAAGCGTATTTGCGTGCTGAATCGAACGCAACAAACCGCATCTCAAACGACCCAGCCATTTCCGAGATATGGCCAATTTACCAATTAAAACTACTTCAGGTGCGAAAAGGGGGTTAGTTGAATCCATTGACTCCGTCTCATTTTCGCATTTCCGCGTCGATTCTCTTCAAATTTTCGATGCACACTTCACGCTCCCCCTCCACACACTCCACTCCGCCCAATGTTCACTCAAAATCCGGTCGAAATTGCGAAAAAATCGATTTTCAAAAATTTGTCACCTCGCCGCGGAAAAAGTCGACCGCTGGGATTCACAATTGACGGCATTTTTTGCGGCGAAATCATGCATTTTTTCGATTTTTCAAAAAAATGCGAATTTTTGAGTCGGGTTTCTTTTGGATGATGGCTACGGATGTCCCATCCATGATTCCATCAACTTCGAGTAGTTTTCCATCGGTTCTCGGGGAAAAATCAACGATTTCGTGCGAAAATTTCACACTCTGACGTCAGCCTGGCCTCCGCTGGGGTGGGGGACTGGGGGGAAGGTGCAAGGAGGACACAACCGCGAACCCAAAATCGTGCTGAATCCAACGCAACCAACCGCATTTAAAACAAGCGAGTCGTTTCCGAGATATGGCCGATTTACCAAAATTAACTACTTCAGGCTGCATCTCGGCTGAGAACCATTGGCAGACCTTAGGCTCTAACTATCTTTTTTGAAGGAGTAGATCAATAATTGCTGCCTCATCTTACAGAGCACGCTTCGGTCTACAAACGCTTCATGCCAGCATTCATCGTCTCTACTCACAATCATGGTAAAATCCATACAAATAACTTCATTTTTAAAAATTAAGACGCAAATAACGGGTTTTATTTTTGTCCGCTATATGCGTGTGAGAGACGAGGTCAGCACCTACAATCCCCCATCCCAACTTTTTTCCTACGTCCACCCGTTCCCGAGATATTCCATGTCAAAGTCTTCACTTGAGCAAAAAGACACCTACTACAATTTCTGGGCGTCTAGTACTTTAGAAAAATGTTTGCTCGAGAAATGCGAAAAAATTCTTGGCTGCACAGACCTTGGGCTCTAACTTTTTTGTTCGGCGGAGTTGATCAACGAATGAGGGCTCGTTGGAAAGGGGACGCTTCGTTCTACAAGAGGCCAGTATACGTGCTTCGGCTGTGTCCACGAAGTGAGTTGAGTTGTACGCAATTGTTGGTCAGTTTGGGCAGATTTTTGTCTGGTTGGCGGCGTCGTCGCCTCCTGGCAAGTTGTCGTTCCCGTGACGATAGGCATGAACCTCTGGTGGAGCAACTTGGTCCCCTATTCGGCGAGTGTCAGTCCAACATGCCATTCCATTCCAAATCCACTCGAAATGGCAAGACCGTGCAGGTGCACGGGTGCAACTCTGGTATCGATTTTCCCAAACCATCAATCGCTTGAAATAAAACAGCACACGTTCAACACATTTTATACACATTTATATGCGTGTCCTTTATTTCGATTCAGTGAAACAAAAATGATTGTATTTCCTAGAATGTGAAACGACGCCACGGTCGCGGTTGGACCAAGTCGTCGGCTACAATATGGTACCGAGTATTAAAAATATATATATTCACTGTATATCTACACATGTACGCACATATTTGATTTAGCTAAACAGGGGATGTGATGGTGAGTGGGAGGTTGGGGGGGGGGGGGGGGGGGGGGGGAGAGAGAGAGAAAGAAAAGGTTGTGGTTAAGGGTAGGGTATGTACTCGCCGTGGCCTCATCGGATGGAGAAACTGAGAGCAAGACACACACGCACACGCATAGCTACACGCCTACGACTTACTTGACTAATTTTAGAATTCTTTTTTGTTCTGTTTCTCTTCATTTCTTGACAATTACAATAAAATACAACGAATGCATGCAAGACTAGTTGATTAGTTTGATTTTTTTTTTTTTTTTTGATTGATTTACTCACACGATGGGAGGGAGGGGGTGGGGGAGGGGGTGGGGGAGCGGGTGGAATCTGAAGGGACGACATGGAGTGAGCGGTGAGGAGAGGGTGTTTTTTTTTTTTTTTTTGTCGGTAGGAGACTGTGTCATCGTCAGGGGCTCATCTGGATCGGTGAAGGTGGCTCGTCAGAAAGCCAGGAGGGCAGCAATGAGGACGTGGACTAGTGGGGCTGCCTTTGGAGCAACATTCATTGAAAGCCTTGTGAAAACAATTGGCTCAGGCATCAATGACGAGCCAAAGGAGGACTTCTTGGTACTGGCTCCGGTTCGTCGCAGCCTGTAGCGCGACACGAAGCAGGAATCGTTGACCACTCTGCCACCTGTGAGTTCCCCCAGATGTCTGATGATGAAAGTCGCTTCTGAACATGGCCTCCTCGAGGCAGGAGACAGGAGAATGAGGGCGAAATCGATGCAACAGAGATACGAGCGAGATATGTTGCCTTTAACGTCAGAAGAAGAAAGAAGCCATTTGCTTTAAGAAAAGAAAAAAACAGTCCAGTCCAGTGGCGAAAAATGCTTGTACGCATCCAGTTGCAGACGTTTTAAGACTCTCTAGAAGTTGCGAGCAGTGTCATCGGAGTCCACATAGTTCCGCAGGAAGACAGGCAGCCACAAGCGACTGAGCAGACTGAGGAGCAGTGTTGCTTTGTTCGCAGAATCGCATCGCATCGTGCTGCTTGGTCGCACCAGTTCTTCTGAGAAGCAGAAGGCACACCAGGGGCCAGACAATGCTGCGGAGCCACCAGCAGTTGTTCTAGCAAACAGAAGGCCCACGAGGAGTCTGACAAAAAGGCACGTCTACCAAGAGTCTGACCAAGCTGCGGAGCCACCAGCAATTCGTCTAACAAACAGCAGAACCACGAGGAGCTAGACAGAGCTGTGGAGCCACCAGCAGTTCTTGTGACAAACAGCAGGCCCACGAGGAGACTGACAAAAAGGCACGTCCACCAGAAGCCAGACAGAGCTGCGGAGTCACCAGCAGTTCTTCTGATAAACAGAAGGTCCACGAGAGGCTAGACAGAGCTGTAGAGCCACCAGCAGTTCTTGTGACAAACAGCAGGCCCACGAGGAGACTGACAAAAAGGCACGTCCACCAGGAGTCTGACCAAGCTGAGGAGCCACCAGCAGTTCTTCTGGCAAACAAGGCCCACGAGGAGCTAGACAGAGCTGTGGGGCCACCAGCAGTTCTTGTGACAAACAACAGGCCCACGAGGAGTCTGAGAAAACGGCGCGTCCACCAGGAGTCTGACCAAGCTGAGGAGCCACAAGCAGTTCTTCTGACAAACAAGGCCCACGAGGGGCTAGACAGAGCTGTAGAGCCACCAGCAGTTCTTGTGACAAACAGCAGGCCCACGAGGAGTCTGAGAAAACGGCGCGTCCACCAGGAGTCTGACCAAGCTGAGGAGCCACCGGCAGTTCTTCTGACAAACAACAGGCCCACGAGGAGTCTGAGAAAACGGCGCGTCCACCAGGAGTCTGACCAAGCTGCGGAGCCACCAGCAATTCTTCTAACAAACAGCAGGACCACGAGGAGCTAGACAGAGCGGCGGAGCCACCGGCAGTTTTTCTGGCAAACAGCCGTGCAACCACCCTAGTTCTCTTGCCAAACATCAGGCGACACTCTCCATCCATGGCTTGCCCACCATTCTCGCCACTTTCAACCACGCCCCGTAGTAGTGGCAGTTGCCACCCGCCAAGTTGCCCCTGAACCGCACGACACAGTGTCGCCATCGACTAGCCAATTCGGACAAGCAGTCCCATCGTGTAAGAGCACATCTCCGCCCACCCTTTGCGCACCAGTCGCTTACATTTAAACAATCTCTTCTGCATTTCTTTTTGTTTAACACATTATATCATATATATTTTATACGTAATTTAGAACATTGTGTGTGTTTCTTTTGATTTAATGTATATTTAGAATATTCCCTGAATAACATATTGTGATCAAATATCAATACTCGGGAAGCGGGCGTGAGGGAGACTGGACTAAATTATCATTTACACACATATTCATATATAATATTTTTCATTTTTTCTTTTTTTTCTCTTTTCTTTTTTTTTTGATTTACTTCAATTTATATGTACACATATACTTACGAGGTACATATATATTTACATTATGTTCAAAAATTTAATTGTTCACTTGAAGATCTCATTTTTAGTGTCTTCGCAAACAAATCGAGCGACTTTGCTCTTAATTCAAAAAAAAAAAATAAACAAAAATAAAAAATAAAAAAAAATTTTAAAAAAAAAATACACTTCTTGTGAGTAGCTTTTGAAAAACCAACTCAAATTGTTCTCCTTTAGTTATTTAGTAATGCATGCAAGCAAATTGAGGGGATTGTGCAGAGTTCTTGTGTCTCGAACTGCGATGAGATGGGTGATTAATTGAGGTGCTCTTGTGAGGGTTTTCCCACCAAATTTATGCTCTGTCCGTCACTCTGGATCGGTGCGATGGACTGAATGAGTGATTGATGATATGAGGGATTGACTGAAGATGCGGAACGTGTCCCGCTGTATGTACATTGTTTCTTTTCTGTGTTTTTATTCAGTTTTTTCGCTGTCTTATCGAGCTTTTGCGAGCGGCTTTGTGTGGGTTGCGTGCCTTCGAATGGAAGGCTGCTTTGTGCTGTTGATGTGCTTTTTGAATGTTTAAAGGTGGGAAGTTGAGCGGCGAGGGATATCGAATGGATATGCAGAAGCGTTTCATCGATCAATACACATTTTCGACTAAAAATGAGGCGAATTAGGCGAAAAAATGCGGAAAAAATGCGAAAAAATGCGGAAAAAATGTGAAAAATGTGAAAAAAAATACGGAAAAAATGCGAAAAAATGCATTCCCTGCGTACAGAGTTGCAGCTACCCTATTGAACAAAGTGCCACAGAGCCAGACTGAGACAAAGAGAGACAGAGAGAGAGAGAGAGTTAAGAGAAAGATAAAAGATAGCTGATAGAAACGAAAAGCAAAAACAAAAAAGAAAAAAACCATTATTTTCTTTTAATAATCACACTCATATATAAAACGAATCTTGTTAGCATCTGGCTACACTACTAAATCGCACGCATTCCTTAGCGCGCCTTCCTGTTCTCTGGATTTGTTGTTTTTTGTTTTTTTTTGTTTTTGTTTTTGTTTTTCTTTCAGTTTTTCTTTTTTTTGATTGATTTTCCATAGTTTTCCACCGCAATTTACTCGCCCCAATCGTTGGCGTTCGGTACATTATTACTACTGTTCGTGTTACACTTGAGCAAATCACTTTCATTGTCGATAAACTCCACATGGGTGAAGGGGAAATGACCCTTTTTACCTTTCAGTTCACCCTCCCACTGGCCGTTGATGTTTGTCTTAGTCACCGTTATGATATCATCCACCTCCAACTTGAGAGCGGTCTTATCGTAGGCATTCGGTACACGGGCTTGTTTCACGCGTGCATACGCTGGAAGTTTACGCTGCAAAAAAAAAAAAACCAAAAATGAAGAAGAAACGCATAACAAATTGAAAGCGAATTCCATTGTCTCGCTCGACTGGACTTACATTCAGATCAGACTTTTTCAAGGCGTTGCCCAATTGATGAGAATTCTGCAAGGCACCACCACCACCGCCACCGCCACCGCCCGCACCACTACTACTGCCACCGCTTTGGACGCGTGTCCGTGACGTCGTATTGTTGCCACTGATTATGTTGCCGCAACCACTGCCACCGGAATTCGGACGTTCTATGCTATTGTCTTCGGTGTTCTCATCATACTGCAATGCGAACAAAATCGTGTCAACATTTCAACCAACCAAGAGAGAATTTTTTTTCAATTTCAAGTCGCAAACCTTTTGCACATACGGCACCGGAATCTGTCCAACTTGTCCCAGTGAGTTTCTAGCCGTCCACCATTGATCCTCGTCCTTGCGAATGATCGTGAGTATCTCTCCGCGACGGAATGGCAAGTCATCTTGATCCTAAACAATTGTCAAGCATTTGATGGAAAGGGTGGACGGGATTGATAAGAATGACGCATCACAACTTACACTGCCGTCAAAATCGAATTTTCCAATCACTTTTTCCAGTTTTCTCGGTGCCGGCCGTCGCAATGGTGTCGTATCCAAATAGTGCAACTTGTAGAATGTCAACAGTTCGGGCAGATCCTCAAACGACTGATCACCGATTCGATAGACAATTTGATCCTGCTGCTGGATCTTATTTATAATATAGTTGCTCACTTTGGTATCTTCTCTAGAATTGCACACGGATTTATTGCATTGCATTGCATCGAATGGCTGCGATTGAACTTACCGTACACACAAGACGTAATCGCCATGAATTGAGTTGCTGTCGCGGACTAGAAATACGCCACGTTCACGTTCGTTCATTAGGACTTCGGTGGCGTCTTGTCGGGACATTGGACCGAAGTACCAACTGGAAATCGAAATCGAAATGAAAATGAAAATTCGACTGAATTGGGACTGAGTCTCAGTCGTCTTTACCTGTTCCGATCGAAGACATCGAACGTTGCCATGCTTCCGCCCAAGAATGAACAAAATTTACAACAAATTGGCAACGACACGTTCAACAGTAATATTCACTTCAGCAGCACAGAGACGAGAACACTTCAAAGCTAAACTTCATCGAAGTTTATTTGATCTTTTGCTGGGTTTTTTTTTTTTTTTCTTCGCCTTTTTTTGGTTTTTTTTTTTTTTTTTTGGGGTTAAGTTCGTCCTCGTCCTAGTCCTTCTCCTTCTCGCCTGGTTTGTGTGTCGCAACGATATTTATGGCACCATCCAGAGGGTCGCTTTTCCTCACTGACTTCCTACAACAGTCGCATTCCCCTTCAAGGTGAGCCAGGAACAAACGGATGACAGCCGAGATGTGGTACGCCAAAGAAGAAGAAGAAAAGAAAAAAACCAACCTTCAATTCAGTTTAAACAAAAATTAAGGTGTGCTTCGTTGTTGTTGCTGGCTTTACAATGCGCATCGAACGAGTAAGCCGTCGTCGCCCTGCAAAGACGGGAGAAGAAGGGGGGAAAAAAACAAGAGAACAACACATTAGTTTAGTTTTAGTACACTTTTAGTACGTTTAAGGGAGAGTCTGGGCTCAGAATTGTTTTTAATCAACCCCGATCAACATCATCATTGTCGTCGTCGTCGAAGAACATCATAATTACATACACACACCCATTTAATCTTTGACAGGGAGGCACAGAAGAAGCTCACGTCTAGGGAGTAGTCTCTCTCGCCTTAAGTGGCACTATTTTTCTGTGTGTCTACACCAAAAAAAACCAACAAAAAAAAAAATGTGCAACATCTGTTCGTGAATAGCTAACTCTAAAAAAAACGCACAGAAACACAACACACACACGCACAGACGCTCCTCTGGCGAGGCATAACCTGAGGATACGCCACCGCGATACGTTCCTTGTTGCTTGTCACAATCTCAGAGCCGCCGCCGCTGCTGCTCTGAATTCGGTTCAATTTGATGTGTACCATCACACTTAGAAGGGAGTTCCGAAATTGAATTGAAAAACCGAAATGCGCACAACACACTGGGAGCGCCAAGGGCTCCTGTTTCCCGATGATGATGATGATGATGATGAGCTCGCTGTCCGACGACAATTCTCTGACGCGCTACCAAAAATCGCAGCCAATAAGCTGAAACTCTGCCTCAATTGGCAGCGAAAAACTTCGTTCGCGTGTGGAGGAAAGAAAGAAGAGAAAAAAAAATAAAAACGACACACTTACCACAATTCGGATCGTCGTCTTCGGTGCTGTCTTCGTCTGTGTCGAGATGTGAAGGAAAATTCTAGGAGGAAAATCATCGAAGGGGCCGCCTTACTGTTTGATTCACTTTATCGTTCGCTTTGTCTCATTCTGCATGAAGAGACGAGCACAGGGCACACATTGCAACACCAAAGCAAAACACTATTTATCCACAGGAAGCTGTGCTTCCTTTGCGTTCGAGACGGAACCCTTTCGTTTGGCAAAATTCACAAATTCGGATGTTGTTCGTCCGTTTTTTTTTTGATTCTTTTCTCCTGCTGATGAAATTGACGATCGTGCTCCTGTTGGCTAGTTGATGAATTAACTTTGCACACCTCGGGAATCGACACTAGAATCTAACTGTGTGCCTGGAATGTGCTCTGTCACTGTTTGGCTCTCGTTCTTTGCGGATTTCGGAGCTGAATGGTTCGTCTTAGGGTGAATGAGGCGGCCAGTCGGTGGATGACAGTGGTTGTCTCGTTCTTGGAATGCGACGCGTGTGTGTTGGTGAGACAGACGAGAGCGAATATGGTTGGTTTTTGATTCGACAAGCGAGAGAGAGGGAATTTGCTGTGTTCGAGGTGAGCGTTTGGTGTTTTTGATGGTTTTTGTCGTAATCGCTCTTGGGAGGACGATGATTGGGGGCCTTAATTGCTGAATTTGGCGATCCCGAATACGCGTCGTGATCAATTTGACAGTCGCGGGGAGTTTTGGATCGAGGGGGACGAATTTACCAGTCGCGGGCCATGTACCCAGTCGCTGGGGGCATGAATTCGTCGGATTTCGTCCAGTTCTGGATCGAGGGGGACGAATTTACCAGTCGCGGGCCATGTACCCAGTCGCTGGGGGCATGAATTCGTCGGATTTCGTCCAGTTCTGGATCGAGGGGGACGAATTTACCAGTCGCGGGCCATGTACCCAGTCGCTGGGGGCATGAATTCGTCGGATTTCGTCCAGTTCTGGATCGAGGGGGAGAGTAAATGCGCGACGGAACAAATTTGCCAGTCGCTGGAGGCATGAATTCGCCCTCTTGCCTGGTCCTCAACCAACAGGGCTCTCCAGCTAGAGCGATCCCTGGCTGCCTCTCTTCAGTTTCGCACGCTACCAGTGGTTGAGCACTGCTTCTTCTCTTGGCTGTGCTATTTTAGACGAGGCCGGTCCTCTGCTGCCTTGTCATTTTTCAATCTGCAACGAAAAATATGGCAAATCCAGGTCATCTCTCAGTCTCCAGTCCATCGGGGGCTTGAGAGAGTCCATCGGGGTCTTGAAAGAGTCTTGAAACCGTCCACTAAGCCCTGGCGTCTTGACAGAGTAAACCAGGGTCTTGGATGAGTCCACCGAGGACTTGACAGAGTCCACCGGGGTCTTGAAAGAGTCTTGAAACCGTCCACTAAGCCCTGGCGTCTTGACAGAGTCCACCGGGGTCTTGACAGAGTCCACCGGAGCCTTGACAGAGTCCACCGGGGTCTTGAATGAGTCCACCGAGGTCTTGACAGAGTCCACCGGCGTCTAGAAAGAGTCTTGAAAGTGTCCACTAAGCCCTGGCGTCTTGACAGAGTCCACCGGAGCCTTGACAGAGTCCACCGGGGTCTTGACAGAGTCCACCGGAGCCTTGACAGAGTCCACCGGGGTCTTGAAAGAGTCTTGAAACCGTCCACTAAGCCCTGGCGTCTTGACAGAGTCCACCGGAGCCTTGACAGAGTCCACCGGGGTCTTGAAAGAGTCTTGAAACCGTCCACTAAGCCCTGGCGTCTTGACAGAGTCCACCGGGGTCTTTGGAGAATCCACTGGGGTCTTGAATGAGTCCACCGAGGTCTTGACAGAGTCCAAGGGGGTCTTGAAAGAGTCTTGAAACCGTCCACTAAGCCCTAGCGTCTTGACAGAGTCCACCGGGGTCTTTGGAGAATCCACTGGGGTCTTGACAGAGTCCACCGGGGTCTTGAAAGAGTCTTGAAACCGTCCACTAAGCCCTGGCGTCTTGACAGAGTCCACCGGGGTCTTGAGAGAATCCACTGGGGCCTTAACAGAGTCCACCGGGGCCTTGACAGAGGCCACCAGGGTCTTGAAAGAGTCTTGAAACCGTCCACTAAGCCCTGGCGTCTTGACAGAGTCCACCGGGGTCTTGAGAGAATCCACTGGGGCCTTAACAGAGTCCACCGGGGTCTTGAAAGGGTCTTGAAACCGTCCACTAAGCCCTGGCGTCTTGACAGAGTCCACCGGGGTCGTGAGAGAGTCCACCGGGGTCTTTGGAGAATCCACCGAGTTCTTGAATGAGTTCCTCAATGAATGGGGTCCTGAAAGCGTCCACTAAGCCCTGTCCACGGAGCAGCGAACAAGATGCTCCAAATGAACCACGTCCTCAGGTCGACAAGACGATTTTAACGAAACTCCGTCATCGCCTGAACGCATCCATCGCATCCGCACTGAACACACCATCGGCCCGACTCATTGGAAGCCAGTCGTGCCCTCTCGCTCTCAATTCTCTCCCAGCGGCCATCGTGTCCGGAGAGCATCGCTGCCCGTGTATGCGTGCCTATTGTGTGCGTTCCACGAATTTCGCTTCCTCTGCAACCTACACGAGACCTAGAGAGAATCGAATACTTGTGCAGCTTGGTCGCATACTTTTCTCCTGTCGTTTCCTCGCATGCAAGCCAGTGTATCGCGCAGCGATTTGTTTTCTACTCAATTCGGAAAATAAAAAAAAAATTATTAACTCGAAAAAATCGCAAAAAAAAAAAAAACAACAAAGAAAAAAATTCCAAAAAATTCGTGCAGTGCTCGTGAGTGAACAAGAAACAAACGAAAAAAAAACACCGCAGAGTAAAGCAAGTGTCTCTTCTCTTGAAACTTTTGTGTGTCGCTCGCTGCGGACTGGATTTGGTCTCGATTTGGATTCGGATTTCAACATTTCAACATTCCCCGCCTGCCCCCACCCCACATCGCGCTCCATCGCAAAATGCTTTGAGATTTCGGGGGGCAAACAAGGACATTTTCTCCTGGGACCCTTCAACGCCCCTCTGAGTGGGAAAAAAATAAATAAATAAATAAATAAGACTCCAAAAATTCAACCCCTCTCTCTTTCGCTCTCTGCCATCGAATAGGAGACGGGAATTCGGACAAAAAATCAAGAAAAAAGTGTAAAAGAACTCGGCAATTAGTGGTGTTCGTTCGTTTTTGTGTTCGAAAAAAGCAGTCGCAACGCGTGAAGAGCGACGCAAGAAAAGAAAGAAAAAGGCAAGAAGAAGAAGAAGAGAAAAAAAACGGGAATAAACCACGAAACACGAAGAAGGAACAATAATTTCGTGCCAGGCACACACAACAAAGTGAAGTGATTCTTGAATTTGTCCACAAAAAAAAAGAAAAGAGGTCCCTTTTTGGTTTTCCTGCTTTTCCTCCGTTTCATATATATTTTTTTTGGTTTTTTCTGTTTTTTTTTTTTCCCCCCCCTTTTGGTTGCCTCTTCTGCTCTCCGCTTTTTGTGTGTTTGAGTGGATTCTTGTGTTGGGCCTGACACCCTCGTCGTCGCTTTGAGTCTCTCGTGGAAAGGAAAAAAAAAAAAAAAAAATATAAGAAAAGACTCATTTGTTTTGTGCATGTGTGTCCCGTTTTGGTCGACGTATCGACGTGTGCCTGTGTGTGTGTGTGTGTATATATAGATATTTCCTTAACGAAAGGCATTCATTTTTGAAAACTGGAAAAAAAAAAAAAACCGAGCCTGACTCCGACTCCGAATCCGGCAGCACACAACAATCAACAAAAAAAGGGAAAAAAATAATAATAATTTACGAGAAGAAAAAAAACAACAAACAACAAACAACAAGAGCGAACTTCATCATCATCGTCAGCAGAAGCAGAAGGAGCAGTAGGAGCAGCAGCAGAACAAGCAGAAGAAGCATCATCAGCGGAAAAAGATCGGGTTTTAATCCCAACATTTTGTGTCCTGCTCAAAAAAAGAAACATCCTCCATCCCCCTCTGAACCAACCATTGTTCGATATCGCGTTTCGATATACGTTGCGTGTGCTCTTTCGGGTGTTTATGTGTGTGGACAGTGGCGGCGGTGGTGGTGGTGGTGGTGGTGCTGCTGCTGAAGTTGAAGTTGAAGTTTTCTACCGTGATTATTTGGGATAGACCTGCTTACCGCCTCGCTGTATGTGTGCGTGCGTAGTGCCATTCCTTGTGTAGTTTATTTTCTGTTTTTTTTTTTCCGTGTGCCGCGCGTAACCCATCCATCCGTCGTCGTCGTCGTTCGGTTCGTTTGTTCGTTCGTTCATTCGTTCGTTCCGCAGTCGGTTCGTCGGGGGGTTTTGTGTTGTTATTTTCCCTTTTCTGCTTCTTCTTCTTCATCAATTTCGTCCGGTGTGTCTCTCGCTCAGTCATCGTTTGGCAATGGAGTGAGTTTCTGACGACTGATGCAGATGTGTGCGCTTGAAAACAAGATTTTTCCAACGAACACAATCGAAACGCACACACACACAGACAGACAGACACCCACTCGCCCGTCTCGCCGCAACTCCCTTTGAATTCGACGGTGTGGTGTATCTGAAGAGACATCAAAGTGAACCTTGGTGCGCCTGTATTACATTTTGGGTGTGCATTGTACTCGACTCTTTGGACTTAAAATTCGGATTCCCATTCGGTTTCCCATTCGGATTCGGACTCATCATCGTCATCTCCGAAAAGTGAACGAAAAAAAAAAAAAAAAATTGAAGTGAAACGTAATTTGGACTCCTTTTCCCTACTCTCTAAAAAAAAAAAAAAAAACAAAAACGAGAATTCCATCATCTCTACACACAATTGCAAGGATATCGCACAAAAAAAAAAACAAAAAAAAAAAAACCACACACACACACACTCACACGCTCTGTCGCACAGGACGACGAGTGTGTGTCTTGTTGTTTTTGGATTCGTTTCATGTTGCATCACCGCACACAGTCGGTGAAGAACTCAAATATTGAAGAAGTGTGTAAAGTGGCCTGCCGTGCGCGTTTTCTGCGAACGGACTTCGGATTTTGACGCCGCAATCTTCGCGAATCAAAGGTGAGTCTTACGTTATTTTACTTCTTCTTTTTTTTTTCTTTCTTTCTTTCTTTCTTTCTCATCCCTTTCTGTGAACATTTTCATATCATATCGAACACGAACACAACAGAAAACGAACAAAGGTGCTGCTGCTGCTGCTGCCTGGACACAGTCCTAGAGTCCTGTCGTTTCAAATTGAAACATTGAACAGCCAACAGTTAGTTGAATGGACTCGCTGCTCTTTCTCTCTCTCTCTGCTCTCTTGGTCTGCAGCAAAAGTTTGCCTGCGTTAAACTTTGGCAAAAGTTGTGGTTGGAGGACCTGATCATCATCCACATCACCATCGTCGTCGTTGTCGTCGTCGTTGTCGTCGTCGTTGTCGTCGTCGTTGTCGTCCTCGTTGTCGTCCTCGTTGTCGTCCTCGTTGTCGTCCTCGTTCTCGTCGTTCTCGACGTTCTCGACGTTCTCGTCGTTCTCGACGTCGTCGTCGTCGTCATCGTCCTCGTCGTTCTCGACGTCGTCGTCGTCGTCCTCGTCATCGTCCTCGTCGTTCTCGACGTCGTCGTCGTCGTCGTCGTCGTCCTCGTCGTCGTCCTCGTCATCGTCCTCGTCGTTCTCGACGTCGTCGTCGTCGTCCTCGTCATCGTCCTCGTCGTTCTCGACGTCGTCGACGTCGTCGTCGTCCTCGTCGTCGTCTTCCTCCTCGTCGTCGTCGTCCTTCTCGTCGTCGTCGTCCTCCTCCTCGTCGTCGCCTTGTCGTCGTCCTCGTCGTCGTCCTAGCCGTTCTCGACGTCGTCGTCGTCGTCCTCCTCGTCCTCCTCGTCGTCGTCGTCCTCATCGTCGTCGTCCTCATCGTCGTCGTCCTCATCGTCGTCGTCCTCCTCGTCGTCGTCGTCGTCGTCGTCCTCCTCGTCCTCCTCGTCGTCGTCCTCCTCGTCGTGGTCGTCCTCCTAGTCGTCCTCCTCGTCGTCGTCCTCCTCCTCGACGTCTTCCTCCTCCTCGTCGTCCTCGTCCTCATCGTCGTCGTCCTCGTCATTGTCATCATCATCATCGTTGCCACGGTGTTTGTTAATTAATTGAATAAATCATCCTTGCTTGTGCCCCCACACACGGACGTAGCGACGAAACTGCGAAACCACGGTGTTGGCATAGTTGAGTCGAAACCCCATCCTCCCCCCCCCCCCCCACCCCACTCCCACGGTGGAAATTCCCCAAAAAACCAAACGAAAAACCAAGGAATAAGCTTGTTTAGGCGAAAAATTTGTTGGCTTTCGCCACAAAAGCCGCCCGCCCGACGGCAATACAGATGCTCGCGCTCCTTCTCCGTGTTCACTTCAAAGTCAAAATAATGCCGCTTGGTATTCCTGCGAAAATGTCTAATCTACTGTGGATTCCCGAGATGTGGCGAAATGGCGTTTGAAAATCCTTTGAATTCTTCTTGTTGCCTTCGCTGCTGTGTCCTCTGCTGCTGCTGCTGCTGCGGTTCCGGCTCCAGCTCCAGCTCCAGCTCCAGCTCCAGCTTCAGTTCCAGCTCCAGCTCCAGCTTCAGCTCCAGCTCCAGCTCCAGCTTCAGTTCCAGCTCCAGCTCCAGCTCCAGCTTCAGCTCCAGCTCCAGCTCCAGCTTCAGTTCCAGCTTCAGTTCCAGCTTCAGTTCCAGCTCCAGCTCCAGCTCCAGCTCCATCTCCGGCTGCTGTGCTTGAGTGCGGATTGGGGTCAATTGATTTGGCAGCAGGTCATAAACGAGACCGATCCTCTGGCTCTGACATCGTCCGTCGTTCGATTTTTGTGGAAAATTGGGGGAAAAAAAAAGAAAATGGTGTCCTCTTCCGTTTGTCGAGCAAAATTGATGTCACCGAATGTGAGAGCCTCGATGACGGGATTTCTGTCAAACATCGGTATTGACTTCAACAAGTCCCCCCCCCCCCCCCCCCCCCTCCCCACACGCCCCACCGGTTCCACAATCGGAAAAACTTTCTGTATGAGGTTATGTTTGGCTTTTTTTTTTGTTTCTCTTTTGTTTTTAAGCTCAAAAGTTTCATCGTGAATGGCTGCCGACTGGGGGGCGATGAAGGCGATGGAGGCGATGGAGGGTAGCCTCATATCGGTTCACAACATCGTCCCATTCATTCGATTCAAATCGAGACACAAGACTGGGTCCCCATTCAGTTGACGAGTAAACTTTTTTGCTAATTAGAGGCGGAAATTTTGCGTCTAATTATAATGGACTTAGCTGTCGACTGTCGATAACTTGGATCCATCGCCAGGGGTTACCTTTGGCACATGTGTGCGCTTGTGTTGCATTCTTTGTTTCGGCCGGCGGCTTTGACGTGTGCCCTGGCATCTGGCAGACGGTCTATCGGTCTGAATGTCTCGTCTCTCGTCTTCCATCGCCAATCTCATTCATTGCACAAGCGTGCGCTCCGCTCCTTCACCGGAAACAGACTTATCTGTGCCGTCGCTTGCCAAATTCCCCGTGACTCAGAGTCAATTATTTGCTCATTGTTTGCGGTTTCAGTTTCATACGCGTTGCGTGGCAGTTGTTCGATGGAAAGCGCACCCTAGTCGTCGTCGTCGTCGTCTGTTGACACATGTAGAGAGCTCGAAATGTTTGCGTAGCTTGCATCAGTTGATGGGGATTGAATCTGACAAGTTTGTCTATGGTTTCGTAAATGTTCTGGCCACTTACACTCGCTTTTTTTTTTTCGCTTTTGTTTTGTTTTAATTGAGGGCAGTCCTTTGAGTGGTCGGCGAGGGACATTGGGTGGCTTTTGTAGATTTGGCGAGGCGGTGAGGGACATTGGGTGGCTTTTGTACCTCTGGCGAGGAACATTGGGTGGCTTTTGTACCTCTTTCGAGGAGGAACGGGGCAGTAGTTGGCTTTGACGAGGAGGTGACGGACAGTAGTTGGCTTTGGCGAGGCGGTGAGGGACATTGGGTGGCTTTTGTACCTCTGGCGAGGAGGAACGGACAGTAGTTGGCTTTGGCGAGGAGGTGACGGGCAGTAGTTGACTTTGGCGAGGAGGTGACGGGCAGTAGTTGGCTTTGACGAGGAGGTGACGGACAGTAGTTGGCTCTGGCGAGGCAGCATGGACAGAGAGTGACTTTGGCGAGGCGGCATGGACAGAGAGTGACTTTGGCGACGAGTCATGGACACGGTCACTCAAAGTAGTTCCTTTTTGCCCGTAATCCCACGAAAATTCCCTTCGTTCATGGTTCTCCTTCAAGGAGTCCACTCAAAGGATGGGTTTGTTTTGTTTTTTTTTCTCTCTTTTGTTCACAAAGCCAGAATGGAAGAAAGGCGACGAACATGCTGTGTGGGTGGGCGTGTGGAGCGAGCGAGCGGGCACGTCCATCTCCACGGGCGACATCCTGTGTTGTGGTCGTCGCGCGGTCATCGGCAGAGCGGGAGGGAGAGACTCTTTCAAACTCGAGAATATATCAAATGGCATATTTAAGGACGGAACAGGGCGGGGAATGAGCATTTGTCAAAGCAAAGGTGCTCCCGGTGGCGGTGGTGCATGGACGGGACGGACTTTGTGTGTTTGGATACCAAGAAGACCACTGTTATGGCCTTGATGCGAGAGAGTTTCTTAAGACTTTGTGGGGGGGTTGGGTGGGTGGGTATAACCCATCCATCCTCCGGACCCGACCATCTACAAATTCCTCTTCTTTCTCGATTTCCGCCTAGTTCTTTACTCTCTCTCTCTCTCTCTCTCTCTCTGTCTGGCTATAGGCAAGCGCCCGCTCTCTCTCTCTCTCTCGCTCGCTCGCTCTCACTCTCTCCATCTGGTCCAGTGTGTGTATGCAAAAAATTGGTCCTCCAGTCCTGACATGTCAGGAAGAGAGCAGCAGCCAGTTGTAAGCGTGTACACACCGAATGAATATTGTGCCGATAAAGAGCCAGTTCGCCGCGTGCCAGGCAGTTAGTTTAGCTCGTGCCTAGGTCGAGGCAACACACACCGGTTGCCGCCTGCACATATTATTGAACTCGTCATCCGACCCCAAACCCTCCCCCGCCCTCCCCATCGACTGAACAACAGCTACTTTTCGTGTTCCAGTTGCAGTCAGTCAGTCAGTCAGTCAGTCAGTCAGTCAGTGAGTGAGTGAGTGATCGGGAGTTTGTGACAGCATTTCGATTTTACAAGAGACTGGTGAGTCCCGTGGCCCCGACTGGGTGTTCGTTTTCTGTGTCCGCTGTGTGATGTGTGTGTTGAGAGTGTTTCACAGCAAAGAAGGGTGAGTGAGGGGGAGAATGGTAACCGATTGCAAAATGGTATTAAGGTTCTGTTTTCGACAAATCAATTTGCGTATGAAAACTGATCGCATATTTGGAATGTGTGTACGTATACGAATGGAACGCATTTTTTTTTCTTCCCCAACACCATCCCCCATCCCCCCACCCTCCCCCCATAACCACAGTAATCGAAATATCTTGCATGCTTAACACCATTGTTAGTTTGTAGTCTTTAGCAAAATCCAATCTATGTGTGTAACCTCTTTTGCAGCAAATTGAAATGGAATCTCCGTCCGATTTCTGTTCCGCCCGCGTTCCTCGTTCGTCTCTGACGATGATGATGATGATGATGATGTGTGTTGTGCCTTATCAGGTGTCAGGAGGCGTTTTTGATTCCGGATTACGTCCTCTAAATCCGGTAAACCACAGAATGCATCGACTCTCTGTCTGTTCTCACGTGTGTGTCCGAAGAAATCTGCAGCATCCGACGACCACAACCGGTGTCCGATCCAGCGTCGCATCGTTTCCGTCACTTGACCAGTGTGGCGACCGCAACCAGTGGCCGATCCAGCGTGTCATCGTTTCCGTCACTTGACCAGTGCGGCGACCGCAACCAGTGCCCGATCCAGCGTGTCATCGTTTCCGTCACTTGACCAGTGCGGCGACCGCAACCTGTGCCAACTCGCACAGTTCTTTGTGAGCGATTGATGAGACGGATTATCCAGTCGAGCTCTGTCGGCATCTCTCGACATCTCTCGACATCTCTCGCATTCCGCAAGCGATCCACAAACAGGCCTCCGATGCACTCTGCCGTGCTGTGGTGTCATGTCATGTCATGTGTGCGTTCGTCGTCTCATACGGGGCGTCGCTCTTTCTTACAATTGTGTCTCGGTTGCTTCATCGGCAGCGTCTTGTGTGTCACACTCTAGTCGGGTCAGCTGAGTGATGAAACACACATTTTGACATCCTTTCTTTTTTCTTTTTTTTTTCTCTGCAACACCCTGTCTTCAGCACACACACACACACACACCGACTCTCCAACTTCAGTCGAGAATGAAAGAAAAAGTCCTCAAAAACTGAAAAAAAAAACTGAAAATCTCTCGCCAAGAGTGCACTTATGTCACCACGTCTTGGGCATACACAAGCACTTGATGAAAGCCGCAACCACCGTGCGACACACGCACGCACACGCACACTCTCGCACACCCCCAGTCGACGATGGAGAGAAGAGACACTTGTGTGTTCACAGATGGGAACCACCGCAGCAGCAGCAGCAGCAGCACCTTAGATTCGTCGTTGTTTCGGCTTTGTGGTCAAGATTACCTAATGTTTGGAGTAATCCTTGGGTTTAATTTCTTTTTCTTTCCCCCCTTCTCTCTCTCTGTCACCCCTCGCTTTCAGGCCACCACCAGGTACCGCCACCGCCACCACCTTCTTGAGCATTTGAGCACCAGCGAGAGGTGCACGTCGTCGTCGTCGTTGTTGCGGCTGCCGTTGCTGTTGCTGATGCTGCTTCTGCTTCTGCTGCTGCTGATGATGATGAGAGAGTTTCAAGCCGCATCTCCTAGTCGCGCTTCTGCCACTGCCGCCACTGCGACCGTGCTGTTTGCACATCCAAAGTGGTTAGAAAGTTTTCCCAAAGTAGTAATTACTTGGGTTGTTACTGTTAATGAGTGGTTGCGGCTTTCAGTTGTGTCTAGGCGCAATCAGTTGCGGAGTTTCTTTCTTTATCTGCGCGTTACCTATTCGTCTTCCCTTGCCCTTCTCTGGGGGTGACAAGGTTTCTTCTCGTCGAAATCTGATACTTCTTGGGAAACAAAAAAAAAAAAAAAAAAGAAACGACACCGAGTGACGATGCGATGAGTTTCCCTTCTGGTTTTTTTTTTTCCACTTTTTTTCTTCTTTTTCTGTGTTTTCTCTGCTGTTCCCTTCGGTTGAGCGGAGGCAGCAATGGTAACCGCCAACCACCGTGCATCCTATCGGGTTACACAACTGTTGTTGTTGGCCGGCTATTGTGGGACACATGCACTCGGTGCGTGTGCACTGGGTACCTGCCGGCAGGACGGCATATGGGCTTTATTTTGCTGTTCCGACGACGTTGGACGGTGAAAAAGTAAAGAAAAAAAAAAGGATTAAAATAATATGACAGACCTCACGGGGTAGAGGGGGCAACACATCTTCGATTACAAGGACAACCGGTGGAGAAGTGTGTCCGGCGTGTGTGTGTGTCTGTGTGTCTGGACGTCATCCGTTTTGCTCCCTTATCGGTTGGAGCCCTCATGCGCTTCTCTGGTGTCGCCACTACACCCATCGAATGGAAGAGGGCAGCGCAAGTCAGTCAACGCAAGTAGAAAAGCCCATCAGTCGCACGACACTCTGAAGTCAGCGGTCTTTCGGGTAAACCGTCCAACCAGACTCTGACACAGAACCTCTGCGGTGCCGCATCAACCTAGACGCTGCCTACTTCTTGTCCCAGAATACGGCTTCTGGCAAAACTTCGCCTGAGACCAGCTCCGGTCTCGTCGTTGATCGTAAACCCTTCAAATCGTGCCCACTTCTGCTCTAGAACATGATTTCAGTCAAAACTCCGCCCGAGACAAGCTCTATCCTCGTCGCTGACTGCCTTTCGACTCACCTAGCAGCTCCGTCGTACCGTCAGACGACTTCCGACACACTTAACGACTCAGTCGTACCGTCAAACGCTTCAAAAACTGCCCATTTCTTCTCCAAATTGTGACTTCCGTCAAAACTCCGCCCGAGACCAGCTTCGACCTCGTCCTTGACTACCTTTCGACTCATTTATCAGCTCCGTCGTACCCTCAATCGACTTTCGACTCACTTGGCAGCTCCGTCGTACCGTCAATCGACATTCAACTCACTTAGCGACTCCGCCGTACCGTCAAACGCTTCAAAAGCTGCCCATTTCTGCTTCAGAGTGTGACTTCAGTCAAAACTCCGCCCGAGACCAGCTTCCACCTCGTCGCTGACTGCCTTTCGACTCATTTATCAGCTCCGTCGTACCGTCAATCGACTTCCGACTCACTTAACGACTCAGTCGTACCGTCAAACGCTGCCCACTTTTCCTTCAGAATCTGACTTCCGTCAAAACTCCGCCCGAGACCAACTTCGACCTCGTCGCTGACTGCCTTTCGACTCATTTATCAACTCCGTCGTACCGTCAGATGACTTCCGACTCACTTAACGACTCAGTCGTACCGTCAAACGCTTCAAAATCTGCCCACTTCTGCTCCAGAACACGATTTCCGTCAAAACTCCGCTCGATACCAGATTTATTCCGTCGTTGACTGCCTTTCGACTCATCTAGCAGCTCCGTCGTACCGTAAATCGACTTCCGACTCACTTAGCGACTCCGCCGTACCGTCAAACGCTGCCAACTTCTCCTTCAGAGTGCGACTTCCATCAAAACTCCGCCATGGACCAGTTTTTATCCTCGTCCTTGACCGTAAACCCTTGAAATCCTGCCAATTTCTGCTCCAGGATACGACTTCCGTCAAAACTCCGCCCGAGACCATCATCCACCTCGTCGTTGACCGACTTTCGACTCCCTTAAGCCCCGTCAGCTCGGTCTTCGCGTCAAATCTGGTCTTTCTTGTCTTGCAACGCTTCAAACCCGCCCTTCCGAAGGGCTCCTTAGCGTGACTTCGTCTAGATCTCCTCGATCGGCGGTGTTTTTGATGCACTCTCTGTCGGTGAAACCTCTCAGTCTAGTCCCGGCGTGAAATCGCAACGCTTCTGGCTTGGAGATCCACTCTAGGAGGGAGTTCCTCGCCTCAGCAGGAAAATTCTCAGCAGAGTGAGGAAGTGCCATCAAAAGTGCACCTTTATTCCCGTCTTTGAGGAATCAGAACCAGAATCAGACTGTGGACACAACAAAGACGCTTAGTCAGTCTCAGAGGCAAGCCAGTGAGTCCCTCAGTCTCTTAGTTCGTCGCGAAGCCAAGGCAGTGGGTCCCTTTGTCTCTTAGTCCGTCTCGAAGCCAAGGCAGTGGGTCCCCCAGTCCCTTAGTCCGCCTCGAAGCCAAGTCAGTGGGTCCCTTTGCCTCTTAGTCCGTCGCGAAGCCAAGGCAGTGGGTCCCTTTGCCTCTTAGTCCGTCGCGAAGCCAAGTCAGTGGGTCCCTTTGTCTCTTAGTCCGTTTCGAAGCCAAGTCAGTGAGTCCCCCAGTCTCTTAGTCCGCCTCGAAGCCAAGTCAGAGGGTCCCTCAGTCTCTTAGTCCGTCTCGAAGCCAAGGCAGTGGGTCTCCCAGTCTCTCAGCTCGTCTCGAAGGCGAGCCAGTGAGTCCCTCAGTCTCTTAGTCCGTCTCCTCCGCTCGTACTTCGTCCACTGCACCGTGCTTCGTCCACTCCACACCTACTACGTCATCTGGGTCAGGGAATGAATCACTTTCGAGCAGCTCCCAGTCGTCGTTGTCGCGTCTTTTCGGAAGAATCCGAAGTTTTTTTTTTTTTGAATCATTTATCAAATTTGAATTCCCCCGTTAGTCCATCAGTCAACTATTTTCTTTAAACCCCCCCCTCCACACGACGGCACACAGGCCGTGCGTCCACGAGAAGATGAATTGCACTCAACCGTCGTCGCTGCAGAGGGCCCCGCCGCGCCGCGCCACGCCGCGACGAAAGAAAAATCGTACACGAAAGATTTATAGATACCTTGTCAGGCACCGATTTATTGACATTTCACGGGAGAAAAAATGAGGAAAAAGGAGGGAAAAAACCGAAGAAACGGACACGCGGAGAGACAAATGTAGTGTAAACATTTTTCGGATTCGGATTCGGATTCGGATTGTTTTTTTTTTTGGATGAAGGACCAGGAACGAGGCAGAAGACATTCCACTAATTATCCGAAGAGAGATACACCGACTGGCTGTGTGCGTGTGTGTGTGTGTGTGTGTGTGTGTGTGTGTAGACGCTAAGGTCATTTGCCTGTCGAAAAACACACCGAATCTCTCTCGTGGTGAAGCCATGGCGGCGACGTTGGCTAAGGCATGCGAGCGAGAAAAGAAATAGTGGCAGAGGGCCACATATCCAAGCGAAAACAAAAAAAACACACACACACCGAACCCGCACACACTCCAAGTTCAAAAGGCAACAAAAAGCAAACCGAATACGAGCCGAAAAACGAAGAACGACACCACAGAGGCGAGCACAGGCACAAAGTTGAAAAAGACGACGACGACGACGACGACGATGAACGAAGGAAAGGCACGAACGAGGGCGACCCAGCAAGCGAGCGAGCGAACGGGAGAGCCCAGCGAATGGAGGCAATAGGAGGTGATGGAGGATGAGGAGGAGAAGACGACGAAGAAGAAGAGGAAGCACACAACACATTTGTGTGTAATGATAATGAGGCATAAAAGTAAAAAGGTATTCACGCCGCACGATACCAGACCCAAGACTCTGGAGAGACCGCCACCGCCACCTCTTCGTCTTCCTCTTTCTCTACCTCTGCCTCTGCCCATCGGCGTTCACCACGTCGTCGTCGTCGTGTGCGTAATCGTAATGCTTTCCAATCCCTCAAGCCGACCACCGAACGGACAAAGATGACGGCGATGGCGACGAGGCGCTGTGATGAGTCCCTTTTTTTTTGTTTCGTTTTTTTGGGTAAATTCTTTAACTTCGTCGTCTGCCTTTGGGATCCTTGCCCCGTTCGTGTGTCCTGTTTGACGGCCGGCCTCCCCCGCAACCGTGGAGGAGTCCCCCCCCCCCATTCCATCTCATCTGTCCCGTAGGATGACTCTGCTTGGCTCTCCTCCTCGTCGCCTCCTCGCTAAATGATTAACACCAGGGACATGTCATTAAAATATAATTATTGTCCTTTGCCTGCTGTCACTGCGTGTGTGTGTGTGTGGCTTTCATTCGTTTCGCCGCTGCACAGCGAGATGGAATTTGGTATCTTTTCTTGTTTTTTTTCTTCTCTTCTTCTTCTTCCTCTGCTCACACACACACGCACACACACACACACTCACGCCGTTGTCTAGACGGGATCGTAGAAGAAATGTCTTCATTGCTTGTTGACTTCGACTATGCAGATTCCACTCGAAGAGGCTTGATTTTGATTTCTTTGCTGTGCCTCTGCCTCTGCCTCTGCCTCTGCCTCTGCCTCTGCCTCTGCCTCTGCCTCTGCCTCTGCCTCTGCCTCTGCCTCTGCCTCTGCCTCTGCCTCTGCCTCTGCCTCTGCCTCTGCCTCTGCCTCTGCCTCTGCCTCTGCCTCTGCCTCTGCCTCTGCCTCTGCCTCTGCCACTGCCTCTGCCTCTGCCTCTGCCTCTGCCTCTGCCTCTGCCTCTGCCTCTGCCTCCGCCACTGCCTCTCTCTATGTGTCTCTCCAACACAAAGGGACCAGAATTCGGTGCTCCCTCACACAATTTCCCTTTTGTTTTCCTTCCTCGACGGCTGCACCGCACTCCGCTGCACTTTTCATCGATTTTTGAATTGAATTGAGGGGGATTGGAGGGATTGGGGGGATTGTGGGGATGTAGGGGGCCCACCGGAGGCAGCTCCTTTTCGATTTCCCCCAAGAGCATAATCCTCGAGATTGAGAGGGCACTTTCGCCGGTGGCTCCTTGAAGCCCCCTCCCCTTTTGTGTTTGTGTGTGTGTGTGCGCGCGCGCGTCCTTTGATATTGTTCCCGTGCATCCAGGCGATGCGGTTACTTCTTTGGAATTTAATTCAGAGCTAGTCGCTGAAATAGAGTGAGGAGCCAGGGAATTCCTTTGTTGTTTCGCTGAGTGTCGTCGACGTCGAGCGGAAGGGTCCTTTGTGTTTGGAGCGATGTCCTGCATCGGAGGCGTCTCGAAATTGATCTCAGGTCCTTCCTTAAGCGACAAGGAGTTTGGAGCGAGGTTGTGGATCGTAGGCGTCTCAAAATTACGTCCTCGATGTGATCCCAGGTCCTTCCTTAAGCGGCAAGGAGTTTGGAGCGATGTCGTGGATGGGAGGCGCCTCAAAATTGATCTTAGGTCCTTCCACAAGCTTGACGTGCAGGGACTCTCAAATTGACAGCAAATAGACTGCTTCTGTGGCCCGGGTGGACATGGGTTTCAATCCAGAAGCGTGCGAATCCTTCGAATCCTCTGTTGATTGCTGTCCTTTCGCCACTTGCGAGCGGACATCTGAGACTCGGACGTCCCCTGTTGCATGGTCAAGTCGCAGGCTTCCTCTTGTTTCTGTGGACTGGGGTCTTCACGCGTAATCTCTTCAAATCCTCCTCCAGCTACGCACGCACACCGCAGTTGACGGCTGTCCTTTCTCCACTTGCGTGTGCTCCGCCTTAGACTGCCCGACGTTTTCTGGTGCATTGTCGTCTTAGTTCAGGTGCCACGTTCCACCGCAGACGCGGAATACAGTCCACAGTCCACACAAAGGACACCGACTTCAGTGCGCCGCTTAAGGGCCGCATTAAATCGCAGTAAGCAGCCTAAAAGGGCGACGATCAGTTCGTGGCTCTGATCTGTGGCCGAGTTCTCGAAAAAGGGCGACGATCAGTTCGTGGTTCGGATCTGTGGCCGAGTTCTCGAAAAAGGGCGACGATCAGTCCGTGGCCGAGTTCTCGAAAAAGGGCAAAAATCTGTCCGTGGCCAAGTTCTTCTAAAAGTTCGACCATCAGTGCGTGGCTGTGACCTCTTTTGGCCGAATTCCGTCCCGTTTTGACTCAAGCCGGTCCGCAATCGACCACCCCCCCATCGTCCGACGAATCAATGAAGGCACCGTCTGTTCAAAGCAGAGCGTCTCCTTCCGGCTGCATAGTTCACAGGGTTCACAGCACTCAACAACAGCAAAAGCAAAAAAAAAAAAAACGGGAACAGTTGCCCCCTTTTCCATTCGATATCCCGCCGAGTTGCTTTTCCCTTTTTTTTCCTTTTTCTTTCTAAGGACCGTCCAGGACAGCTGTCGTTGGCAATGATATCCTTCCAGCTGTCCACTCGAGCTTTCTCCAGTTATCTCAGCGAGCCCCCCCCTCTCTCTCGCACTGTGTCGCTGCCAGTCGATAACGGTGCCCCGTGGACAAAGGAACTTCCGTCGAATGACAATTGCACACGTCGTCGTCTGCCTTCTTCTTACTAAATGGACTGCATTTGAACGAGAAAATGTGACTTTGCGTGTCGATGACTGTGTGTGACTGTGTGTGTGTGTGTCTGGCATGTCCCCCCTTCCGAATGTTGTGACAAATTTGTGACGTTTTAATGATTGTCTCTTGTTTTCCTCAACGTCTCGTGATTATTTTATTGGCTTTTAATGGGTTTTCGACTGTCAATCGAGGACTGTCTCACGGTGTGTCCCCCCGCCTTGGAACAACCACCGCCACCTGAGTGAGACGGTGTGTATCCTGGTTTTTGAATAATTTAGGGCACTTCCCCCTCGATTCGGAGACAACGCCGTCACTCTCATCTGACATCCACCCGCGCACGGCTCTCTATTTCTGTCGGGGAGGTGGGAGAGGAGGGAGAAGACATGAATAACCGCAATTCAAAATGCTGCTGCTGCCGCTGCCGCCTGTCCTGTCGCCTTCTGCGACTTCGTCGGTGCTGATGTGTCAAAAATAGACGACGGGCGAGTGCCGTCTAAAAATATCCCACACCTACACGCCCCGCTTTGTACGACGACGACGACGACGTCGCTGATGGTTGGTTGCTTGGTTGGGGTTGCCTGGTGGGTATACCTTTAATTACCGTTCATTACCTCCCCAGAAGCTCGCTCTCCCGCTCTCTGTGATCCTGACAAAACAAAACAGAAAAAAAAACAAAAATGTCCATGTGCACACGTAACAGAAAATAAACTGTGAACCTCTGCCGCCGCTGCTGCTGCTGCTAATGCCTCTGATGTGCTGGGTGTGCATGCATGTGGATGTGTGTATTCCCGTGATGGGGGATTTTAAGGATACGCTGCTGCTGGCTGCTGTTGCTGCCCGCTCCCCCCGCCACCCACCACACCTGCCTTTGATGACGGCATTTGTTTTATTAATAAGAAATGTATAATTACCGAAAAGCTTTTTCGGCGGGCGGTGGGGGGGGGGGGGGGGGCTACCATGTGTGCGTTTGCCGAGGTTTATGTTCATGGGAAAATTTAAATGCACTTTACTTTACACACCGTCACATTAGCAGGCAGCGCTTAGGTCCCATTTTATGGGCACTCTGTGTGCGTGCCGGTGCTGTGTGCGCTCTCTCCAGTCCGCCTGAGTGCGGCTGGGTTTTGTTAATCCTTTGGGCTAATTATCATCTCTGTTCCCTTCTCTCTCTCTCACTCTCTCTCTCGCGCGCTTGGTATTCATGGTATTTTGCGGACGAGGTGGACGCATTTGTTCAAAAATGTTCACGTCCATGTGTGTGTGTGTGTGCCTGTGTGAGGTCACCTGTTCGCCCGAAAGGGAGATAGAGAGAGAGAGAGCGCTTCAAACGATGACATTTATGCGATAAATTGGGTCCAGGACCGCACACTTAACGACACACGCACACTCTCCACACACGGGCCACTGGCGACAGGACCGCACTTAACTGTCGCCCTCTGTCCCCGGACATTGGTTTATTTTCGTCAGAGGCTCTATTTTGTGGTGAGGGAATGTCGGTCACTTCGCCCGAGGCGAGGCGACCAGGTTTTTGACTGAAAGACTGGTTCGACGCCGCAAGAGCGGTTTGTGCAAGCCTGACTGCGCTTAGGGACCACAGACGGTGCAGGTTCTGGTTGGACTCAAGTCACGCACGCCGCAAGAGCCTGACTCACACGTTGACCACATCGTCTGGACGTAGGGACCGAAGTCGGTGCAGGTTCCGGTTCGACGGAGGTGACGCACGCCATAAGGGCCTGACTGACATCCCCGACCGACAAACTTCGCGTGCACAGAGCTCTGGAGCGAAGATTTCCTCCGGCATCCGGCATCCGACGTCAGAATGTTCAATCTTCGCACAAATTCGCCGATTTTCCCCCGAAAACCGATGGAACACCACTCGAAGTTGATGGAATCATCATCGGGACAGCCGAGGCCATCATCCAAAAGAAACCCGACTCAAAAATTCGCATTTTTTTGGAAAATCGAAAAAATGCCTCTTTTCGCCGCAAAAAATGCAGTCAATTGAGAATCCCGGCGGTCGACTTTTTCCACTGAGAGGAGGCAAATTTTTGAAAATCGATTTTTGGGGAATTTCGACCGGGTTTTTGATGGAAATTGGGTGGAGTGGAGTATGTGGAGGGGGAACATGAAGTGTGCATCGAAAATTTGAAGGAAATCGGGCGGGAAATGCGAAAATGAAGCGACGTCGGAGTCGGGGATGCTCGCTGCGTGGGGTCTGCTCGGGATTTCTTGATTTTTTCCCAAATCCCGTCGGGTTTTGGATGAAAATCGGGCAGAGTGGAGTGAGGGGCGAATGATTGTGAAGTTAGCATCGGAAATTTGAAGGGAATCGGGAGGGAAATGCGAAAATGAAGCGATGTCGAGTTCGGCCAGACGGTAAATGTGGGCATTCTGGAGGTCTTCTTGGATTTTGTTGATTTTTTCGGATATTCTGACGGATTTTGAATGAAAGTTGGGTGGAATCAAGTGAGGTGGGGGAGGAGATGAAGTGCTGGCCACAAATTTGAAAGAAAACGACGCAAAAATGCGAAAATGAGAGAATGTCGAAGTTGGGGAGGACTGCTTGAATGAGGGACTGCTTGGATTTTGTTGATTTTTTCGAATATTCCGCCAGGCTTTGGATGAAAGTTGGGTGGAATGGAGTGAGGGCGGATGGAAGATGAAGTGCTGGTCACAAATTTGAAAGAAAACGATGCAAAAATGCGAAAATGAGAGAATGTCGAAGTTGGGGAGGACTGCTCGGGTTTTCTTGATTTTTTCGATAATTCCGCGAGGATTTTGGTTGAAAATCGCTTGCAGAGGGGGAGGTGGAAAGGAGATGATGGACTGGCCACAAATTTGAAAGAATTGGACGCAGAAATGCGAAGATGAGACGATTTCGAAGTCGGGCAGTCGGCAAATGTAGGCACACTGGACGTCTGCTTGGATTTTGTTGATTTTTTCGAATATTCCGCCGGGTTTTGGATGAAAGTTGGGCGGAATGGAGTGAGGGGAGAGGGAGTATGAAGTGTGCATCGAAAATTTGAAGGAAATTGGTGGGGAAATGCGAAAACGAGACCATGTCGAAGGCGGTGAGGCACGACTGCGTGGGTCTGCTTGCGATTTCTTGATTTTTTCGATAATTGGACGGGGTTTTGAATGAAAATTGGGCGGAGTGGAGTGAGGGGGAAGAGCAGATGATGTGTGTGTTGAAAATTTGATGAGAATCGGTGGGGAAAATGGGGAAAATGACACGATTTCGGAGCTGAAGCTCGGAATTTCTTGATTTTTTTCGACGATTTCAACGGATCTTCGACTGGAAATCGGCTGGACTGCAGTGAAATGGTGCTGCGGCTGTTGGTTCGATAGACGCTCTCACTCCTAGTGGGAGCTGAGTTGTCCCAAAAAAAAAAAAAAACTTCGAAAAATCGTCCATAACTCGAAAATGATGCGTCCGCCGGGCATCGCCTTCCTGACAAACAGGAGACAGCACAAGAAATGATTTGAATTACGTGCATCGTCGTAACCACAGCTGTCAACGCTATCAGTCGACTTGCTTGGGACTCGGTCTCCCCCTTCAGCTGAAGCACACTAAAGCAAAGCAGCCAACCGCCCTTTAGTCGTGCGTCGCTTGAAGGACTCCGGCGCGTACTCCCACCTCAGTCCACCTTCAAGGCAGTGCTGTGCGCTCGAATGGATCGCCTTCAACTGTCCGTCATCACCGTCGTCGGTCGTCGCTGGCTGATGATTATCCACAGGCAGTGGGGTTTTGAGTTTCACAGAAAAACGCTCGACGGAGGATTCCGAGAGTGAAACAAAGAAGAACCAATTCCATCACGCCCTCCCCCCCCCCCCCCCCTCACCGTCCCCCCGTGGCAATCCTCTCGAAACTGAAACTTATTTTCTGTGCGAAACCTTATTGTATATCCAACGGGGGCCCCCCAACTCGCTCCCACTGCGCTTCAACGTAAATTAACAATACTCTTGGATACATTTTCCATTTTCCTTTTTCTGCTTTTTTTTTTCCACAGAATCTCTCCAGAACATCCACAGAGATTCGCCTAGACAAAGGCGGCGGACTCGGAAAACGAGAGACGCGAAGCGGAGAACCTGAAATGTGGATATTTTTTTTCGTAATTGGATTCCACTCCTCGGAGCCAGTCATTATTCGGTAGCGCTGCCACCATCGCACATTTTTTGTTCCTTTCCTTCGTTCTCCTCTGCTGTTGCTTATCCCTTCGGAGAAACCGGTGAAGGGACGGACGGAGGAAGGCTGTGTGAGTTAGTGTGTGTGCTGTTGTATCACATATCTGTCCTGTCCTGTCGGCGGTGGTCTTCGGTGAATTTCGCATGCACCCGGGGATGAATAAATGCTCGCGTCGTAACCATATTTATGGAGTTTCATATTTTTGCCCCTCTTCTTCTTCTTCTTCTTCTTCGTCTGTTACTCCTGTGTTCACAGTTAATCCTCGTCGCTCAGCTCAGCTCAGCTCCACCGCATGCAGTCGGACACCCCATCACCGGCATCAGCATCAGCATCAGCATCAGCGTGTCGACGTCGTCCTGCTGCTTTTGGATTTCCTGATTTTCCTTGGATTACTTGTGTATCGAGTGGCTATCAGTGTCGACGCCGCCTGTGGGAATCCTGACAGAAGCCAACGAAACCAAAAAAAAAAAAAAGAAAAAAAGAAAAAATAACAAAAACGTCAGAAAAACTGTTCGTATTCTTCCCTCAAGTGGTGTACGCCTGGATGAGGGTGTGTGCGTCCCTTTGGGAACGCATATTAAGGGCTTCTTTCCTCTCATCCGTGGAGTTTCGTGCGGCAGCCCCCTTTTTTTTTTCACCCCCCCGGCGACGGACGGATTTACAAGAATAAGCCACGATTGAGTGAAGGATTGACGTGACAATATTCCCAGGAGTTATGACACAGACCTGGAGCCCCCCCTCCCACTGTGCCCCGACAATCAGGGAACCCTTTGAGGCAGTCGACAGACTTGGAGCTCCCCACTGTGCTCCGACCAGTAGCCCTCTGGCCAACACACCATCCAGTGGCTCAGCCCATTCTCACATCGTTTCATGCGGCAGACCTTAGCCTCCTTTCTGAACGAAGAGTGAACACACATCTCCGTCCTAGCGCTCAGATGCGTCATTTGATCCTCTCTCGATGCGACAGTCAGTCCATTCGATTGCCAGTCGAAAGCCCGTCGGAATTATGGAAAAAAATCCAAGAAGTCCCATACAAGCGCCTCGCCGTCTTCGACGTCGTCTCATTTTCGCATTTTCCCACCGATTCGGTTCAAATTTTCGATGAACACCTCATCTGCTCTTCCCCCTTACTTCATTGTACCCGATTTTCATCCAACATCTCGTCAAATTATCGAAAAAATCAAGAAGTTCTGAGTTGACCAACACCGACGTCGCCTCATTTTCGCATTTCTGCGTCGATTTCCTATAAATTTGTGGACAGCACTTCATGTCCTCTCTCTCCTCATTCCATTCCATCCAACTTTTATCCAAAACCCGGCGGAATATTCGAAAAAACCAACAAAATACAAGCAGACCTCCAGAATGCCTACAATTTTCCGACTGCCCGACCTCGACATGGCCTCATTTTCCCAATTCCGCGTCGATTTCTTTCAAATTTGTGACCAGGACTTCATCCCCCCTCCCCCCTCACTCCACTCAATCCAACTTTCATTCAGTAACTAGCGAAATTCTCGAAAAAATCTAGAAATCCCGAACAGATCCCACGCCTGCATGCCTCTCAACTCCGACGTCACCTCATTTTCGCATTTTCCGCCCGATTTCCCTCAAATTTTCGATGCAGACTTCATGTTTCCCCTCCACCCACTCCACTTCATCCAATTACCCCCCAAAACCCGGCCGAAATTGCCCAAAAATCGATTTTCAAAAATTTGCCCACTCGCAGCGGAAAAAGTCGACTCAGTCGGTTTCGCAATTTACTGCATTTTTTCGGCGAAATCGTGCATTTTTTTCGATTTTCCAAAAAAATGCGAATTTTTGAGTCGGGTTTCTTTTGGATGATGGCTTGAGGTGTCCCCTCCACGATTCCATCAACTTCGAGTGGTGTCCCATCGGTTTTCGGGGAAAAATCAGCGATTTTGTGCTGAAATTTTACACTGTGACGTCACCGATGGTCATCGGCTGAGGTTTTTGTCCAAATATCGATGGTTTCTCGGGCGGATGCAGTTGGGAGTGGGTTGCTATGCTGGAGCACGATCGAGTGAATGGGATTCAGTCGAAAAATGACAGCGGGACGGTGGGTGTTGCGTGGAGAGACGAAAAGAATGTGGGAAGCGGTCGTGGTGTGGTGGACTACGAGGTGGATCAGTTCACGACGGTGTGGGGGGCGCTCTTTGAGGGATTTAGGGGATGTGCGTCTTGGAGGAGTGACGCTGATTGATGTCATGTCTAGAAGGCGAACAGTTGGCTTTTGACAGACTGTCTGGGTTCTGGTCCTGGTCCTGGTTCAGTGGTGGCTGTGGGGAGAGAGCCTTTCTGACACTTTTTCCCATCTTCTACTGGTCGAGGGATATACTTTGGGCTCAAGGCTTGTTTGGCGCGTTTGAAGCCCGAAGCGTACCCTTTAAGACGAGGCATCACTCATTGATCTACTCGTTCAGACAGAAGAGTTATGCGCACACAAGGGATGGCAAAGGGGACGAAAATCTGCCCAACCTGACCAACAATTGCGTACAACCCAAAAGTCGTTGCCTCAATCGAGACTCTTGCACCCGCCACTTGAAGAACGAAGTGTCCCCTTTCCAACAAGCCCTCATTCATTGTTTAACTCCGCCAAACAAAAAAGTTAGAGCCCAAGGTCTGCGAATGACTGGCGAAGCCTAGAATTTTTTCGCATTTTTTCGAGGAAATTTTTCTGAAGTACTAGTCGCCCAGAAATTGTAGTAGGTGTCTTTTTGCTCAAGTGAATACTTTGACATGGAATATCTCGGGAACGGGGGGACGTAAGGAAAAAGTTGGGATGGGGGATTGTAGGTGATGACTTTGGCTTTAAGACGTACACAGCGGGCCAAGATGGATACCGTTATTTTTATCAAAAAACGCACTGTTTTCGAGATGTTCATCATTTTCTCAGCTTCTATTGGGAGTGGCGGCAAAAATGTTGCATGTTTAAACGCGTCCTTGCATCGTCTACAGATGCACAGAAGCAAGCTCCGACGGTAGAGACACCATTTTCGAGATATAACCGATTCTCCATTTCGAATGTGCTTTCTGGGCAACTGTGCCGAGGAGGGCAGCGGCAAAAACGACGTCTTCCTTTGGGCACAAGACGTAATTGAGTGACAGAGGCTTCTGTCCTCCGAGGCAACGAGGACCATTTCCAAGGACATTCGTCCCGATCTGATGTCAAATGTGTGACCTGACTCCCCTCGAGTCACAAGGATAAAGGGAAAAAATGCCCTCAACTTGTCAAGGACACACACTCATCCGACTGTGCATGCACTCCACACTCCACACTCCACACTCCATTCTAATTACATCATCGTCATCATCATTGTCGTTGTTGCCCCACGAAGGGAGAGGAGTGGGAGGGCTGTGACTGCGAAGAGGAATAGTTTTTGAGAAGCACATGACATCATCTAAATGAATTACAGAACAGCTCTGCTGCTGTTTTTTTCTTTTTTTTCCTGCGGCGGGTGGTGATGGTGGCGAAAAAGCCAACCCGTCAGCATCCTTGTGCAGCAGCAGCAGCAGCAGCAGTACACACACACACACACACACCGACACCCACACATTAATTCAATTCCGAAAACGAACTGTCTCTGGCTGTCTGTCTGGCTGGCTGGAGCAGGAGCAGTCAGTGTCTATGAATTTAATTTGCGAACGAACCAGAAAAGTGTATCAATTAGACCAGACGGCGGAGGTGTGTGGGACGTGGGCTGTAATCTGCACTAATCCACTTCTCTGATTTGTCAGCTGACGCCGAGGCATTAGTCTGAGTTCGAATGCGAAGCCCTGGCCAACACCTTCCCAAAACCGAGTGGATTCATCGCACGGAGTGTTGTAATTACACACGACACACGAGACGGGGACCGAACACAGCCGGAGACGGTGGAGGAATTCGATGTGTGTTCCTACGAAACGGGACGAGGGGAAGCCGAAGAAAATATTTCCGACTCTGAGTGACTGGCTGGCTGGCTGGCTGGCTGGCTGGCTGGCTGGCTGGTTGCTTGCTCGGTCGGTTGCTGTCGGCTGGTCGGGCCAGGTTCGGGTTTAGGCCGTGCGGCCGCCTTGGCCAGACCTCTTCACGGGAGTCGATGGGGCGAGCGCTCACACACCGGAGCTGCTGCTGCTGATGATGATGGCAATGGCGATGGCGATGCTGTGTGTGCATGCGGATGTAGTGTGCTGGCTGCGGCTATGGCGATGCCTCATCTGACAGGTTTTTCTTGTTGTAGATATATTGGATATATTGCCTTTTACCTGCCGCCGTCAATTTTGTTTCTCCCTCTCTTTCTCGTTCCACACACACACACAGACACAGGGGCACACTTTCTTGGGTTTCTTGACTTGCCTCGTTTGTCTTCTCCTCCTCCTCCTCCTCCGCCTCCTCCTCCTCCTCCTCCTCCCTCCACCGAGTATCGAATGTGTGTGACGCATCGTTATTTATGTTGTTTCGTCTTGTGTTTTACAACATTTCCAGCTTTTGTAACAAACCACCGTGTTGCATTCGAAATGGATTCAAATCGAAGAAGAAACAAAAAAAAAAAAAAAAAACGACAAAAAACCCATCAAGAAAGCAGAGAGAAGTAGAGAGAATCGGTAAACCATTTCGGGGAGTGACTGTGGCAAATCGGAAAAGAGTGGGCGCGCGATGGTCAACCTAGGCGGCGGCGCTAGGCGTTCCGCCGATGTGATGAGATATTCTGATGGTGGTCCGCCATCGGTGCCCAGTCGATAGCTCGAATATGGTGCGTTTGCCATCCGAGGTTGCTTTCGAGCATCTGTAGAGGATGCAAAGACGCATCTGAGGATGGCACATTTTAGCCGTTACCCCGAATGGGAGATGAGAAAAGTTGGCCAGAAGACACATCGAAATGGGTATCCGAAAAATCGACGATATCTCGAAAATGATGCCTCTGCCGTCGGAGGTTGCTTCTGAGCATCTGTAGAAGACGCAAAAACGCATTGAAGCACACCACACTTGTTCAGCTAACTCCAAAGGGAACTGAGAACAGTAGCCTAGAAAGCAAATGTCGGAAAATCGGCCTTATCTCGAAAATGGTGCGTCTGCCATCGAACCTTGTTTCCGAGCATCTCTAGAGGATCCAAAGACGCGTTGAAGCATCCCGCATTGTTGTCCCTAGCCCTAATGGCTGCTGAGAAAATAGCCAAACACTTGGAAAACAGTGAATTTTTCCTTCAAAATAACGGTACTCATCTTGTCCCGCTATGTGCGTCTTGAAGCCAAAGTCATCACCTACAATCCCCCATCCCAACTTTTGTCCTACATCCACCCGTTCCCGAGATATTCCATGTCAAAGTATTCACTTGAGCAAAAAGACGCCTACTACAATTTCTGGGCGACTAGTACTTTAGAAAAAATTTCTCGAAAAATGCGGAAAAAATTCTTGGCTTCGCCAGTCATTCGCAGACCTTCGGCTCTAACTTTTTTGTTTGGCGGAGTTTATCAATGAATGAGGGCTTGTTCGAAAGGGGACGCTTCGTTCTTCAAGTGGCGGGTGCAAGCGTGTCGACTGAGGCAACGACTTTTGGGTTGTACGCAATTGTTGGTCAGGTTGGGCAGATTTTTGCTGATTTTTGTCCCCTTTGTCATCCCTTGTGTGCGCATAACTTTTCTGTCTCAACGAGTTGATCAATGAGTGATGCCTCGTCTTAAAGGGGACGCTTGGGGCTTCAAACGCTCCATACAAGCTTTCAACCCTAGACCACTAGAATGTGGAAGAAAGTGCCGAAAAAGGCGTCCGAAGGAGCTGCCTAGGAGAGGACTGGTTCCAGCACGGACACAGTCGACCGCTCCACAAGCAGCCGCGTTCCCCAGAAACAGCTCCAACCATAGTCCGCTGCGTCGTCACAAAGCTGCGCCACTCTCGAGCTACCGCTTCGCAGAGTCACACCTGCCCAGCAGCTGTGCAGAGAGTGCAGCCAAGTCTAATCTTTTTTTTTAATTTAAACGCTACGTCTGCGGCTGGAGGTTGCTTCTGGGCGTCGATAGAGGATTCTAAGGCGCGGCTGAGCATGACGCATTTGGTACCAAAATCATCTCTCCATGACCAGTAGAAGGTAGGAAAATGTATCGAAATCTCCGAAAGGATTCATTTCGAAAAATCTGATACATCTCGAAAACGGTACATTTGCGGCTGTAGGTTGCTTCTGGTCATCGATAGAGGACTCTAAGGCGCATCAGAGCATGGCACATTTTTGCAGCTACCCACTGTAGGAGCTGAGGACAGTTGTCCAGAAGGACAGACCGGCATGGGTCTCCGACATTCCGAAAAAATCGGTCATATCTCGAAAATGATGCATCTGCCGTCGTAGGTTGCTTCTGGGCATATGTGGAGGATCAGAAGACGCACCAGAGTGTGGCAACATTTTTCCGCTATCCCCACCAGAAGTTTGAAAAAGTTGCCCAGAAGACTCATCGAAGTGAAAAATCGAGGTTCGATCGAGGTTTTCGAGCATCTTCGAGATCGACGAAGTCATCCTGGCTCCTATCGAGTGTCCATTGTGTCCAAGTCGTCGTCGTCTGTCCTTCCTTGACAGAGACTGACTTAGCCTCAATGTCAACGCTTGCTTGTGTCCCTCCATTCACGTCTCTGGAAGGATCCTACTGCTCCACAGACCTCGCATCTCTCTGCAGCTCCGTCAGCGCCAGCCAGTTCTCTTCCTCCGAACAAAGCCCCCTCCCCCCCCCCCCCCCCTCAGGGCCCATGTTCAAAGAACAATCCACCTTCATCCACTTTTGCGAGGAATTTGTTTTCAATTTCTTTCAAATTTCTTCACCAAAAAAATACTTTACTTCCGATTTCGCCGCAGGGCCATGACCCCATAGTGCACACATCGGTAGGGGGGGGGCTGTTCCAGGTTCCCGACTCCAGCCAGAATCCAGATTCCAGGTAGACTGTGCACAAAACAAAAAAGAAACGAAGAAGAATTTAAACGAAAAAAAAAGGAAAAAAAAAACCCGAACCATCGCTCTCGGCTTCTGGCCACTATTCCCTCTTATCTCGTGTACCGCCGCACACGGGTCGGTGTGCAGACAAAGACCAGGCGACACACACACTTGCGCACACACTTTTGCATTCTTGACTGCTCGCCGTGCTCTGCACCGTGGTCCCGTCTCGGGTGTTAAATCTCAACATTCCTCCGAGTCTTGTGTGTGCGCCCTCCCGGCCGAAGACAAAACATGGTACTTTCTCCAGTCCCTCCCTCCCTCCCTTTCTTCCACCGCTCTGTGTGTGTGTGTGCGAAAAAAATGTGTTCCATCTCGCTCTCACCCCCTCGCTGGGGCTCTCTGGCTTCTGACTGTGTGTGTGTGTGTGGCACTTCACATGACAAACGAAACGAAAACATAATCCAACAACAGCGCAACGGCAGCCGAAAAACCTGAATTTTTTGTATCTCATTGCTGCTGCTGATGCTCGGCGGTGGCTCCTCCACTCCTCCGCTCCTTCACTTCACTCTGTGTGCCGCGCGCCGCGCCGCCGTTGGGTACAGAGAGAGGAGAGATATGTATCTGTAGGCCAACACAAGCGCGCACACACACTCTGGACCCACTAGTCCCACTAGTTTCCAGCATCGTTGTGTACCTCCGTGGGGCGGGCTGGGGGGGAGTGTGGACCTGTGTTTGCCCCTTCTTCTCCGCATCCGAACATAAACTGGGTGTGTTTTGTGCTGCTGCTGCTGCTGCTGCTGCACCGACTGTGTCCGACGTCGCGACCTAACCTCCTTTTCCTTCTGCGCCGCTGATTATGATGACGACGATAATTTTTCGGACCCGAAATCCGACGAAGATCACATTTAATGAGATGTTTAGGTGGCCTCTCTCTTTCGCTCTCGCCGCACCGCTGGTCACTTTCGTGTCGCCTTCGAGGGGATTTATGGGATTTAAGAGGAGCCGCGACGAGGAATGATCACTGGCGTCCACCTGACGGTGACTGTTGGATTGGGGCAGAGGTGGAATGCCGCAGGAGCGAGAGAAAATGAACGAACCCCCTCCTTGAGCTAGGACCTCTCTAGATGTGGCGCCTTGATGGATTCGAGGTCGATGAAGTCTTTCTGGCTGCCAGGGAACCGGCGGCGAATGTCCATCGTGTTCGAGTCGTCGTCGTCCTCGTAGTCGTAGTCGTCGTAGTCGTCGCCGCCGTCGCCAGTCCTTCCTTGACAACGGCTGGCGGGCTTAGTCTCAATGCCAGCGAGTGCCTGCGTCTCGCCATTTTGGACTGGGAGTAGGTCGTCTGAGTTAGCAGTTTTTTCTGAGCTGCTGTGCTTCCATTTTGTGCCGGTGTTGCTTGGGAAGTGGCGCTGCGCTGGGTCAGTCTTAGGGGCCTCCTTGGTCGTCTTCGATAGCCTCCTTGGTGAGTCCCATAAGAAGGATGTCCTTTTCGTTGCCCTGTGTAAGTAGAGGATGGCCCCTTTCTTCCTTCTCATTGCCCAGCCATCTTTGCCAGCGCGTTGCGAGTGTTTCCTGGCCTTCCCCGCCAGCCCTGGCATTGCTTGTGAGCTGTTTAGGGCGTTAAGTACTACCTGGCTGGCTTCATTTGAGGCGAAGTCTGCTCCTAGCCCGCGTTCCGACTTCGATCCGTTCGCATAGAATCCCCGGGCGTCGCCATAAGTCCTTTGAAGGGGCTTCTGCTTGTCTTGCAGCTTCATCTGAGGCAGGGGTAGTAGCATTGCCACGGCTGCCCGTTGGCCTCCTGCTCCTATTGCTCCTCCTGCTCCTCCTGCTCCTCCTGCCCCTCCTGCTCCTCCAGCTCCTCCTGCTCCTCCTGCTCCTCCTGCTCCTCCTGCTCCTCCTGCTCCTCCTGCTCCTCCTGCTCCTCCAGCTGCTCCAGCTCATCCTGCTCCTCCTGCGCCTCCTGCTCCTCCAGCTCCTCCAGCTCCTCCTGCTCCTCCAGCTCCTCCTGCTCCTCCCGCCACCCTTGGCTGTCTAACTTATCAAACCAACGAGCTGTCCATCGATGACGTTCCTGGGCGCACTGCTTCCATTCATCAAGACCAAGCTTAAGCCAGAGATTCAGTCTTCCTCTGCCTCTCTAACCAGGGCTGACTCGCATTCGAAGACCCTCTTAGCCGGAGCATTCAGTCGTCGCGTTGTTGCCTTCCGGACTGCATCCACATCTCCTCCATTCTTCTTTCGAAGGCACCAAGTATCAGCTCTTCTGTTTAGTCTTCAGTCCGAGCTAGACCTTGGCCTCAACCAAGAAGCGGCTCCAGGCGGCTCGATGCTCCAGTTTCGGGGGCATATTGAATCGCAGTCCTCGGGGCTCCATATAGGAGGACTGGCAAAAGGACTCCTTCGAGGCAGACGGCGCCATTCTTGAGTCTTAAGCCCAGATGCTTAGGCAAGCTTAGACGATGTAGCAGCGGTTGCCAAGGGCGATTCTACGTCGGATCACCGCTCGGAGGATGTCGTTTGTGGACTACTAGCCCTTGTAGTTTCTTTAGTTCGATGGTGGCCTGGCCTTTGGTCGCGCTTGGCTTGTCTGGGACACAAACAGACTGTCTTCCACCGAAATGGCATCACAGGCTGTCTCGCAGAAGGAGACTCCATCGAATTGTTGGCCATTAAAGGAGGTAGCGCTGTCTAGAGGAAAGAACTAGTTGCTAATCGACTCTGCCTTCGAATGTGTGTTAAGTGCGCTTCCAGATCAAAGACTGTCTCAAAACGGGGCAGACTCCAGAGCGCGACTACACCGTGGAAAAAGAAGACGGCAGATGTCTAGAAACTGAACTATGGCTGCACCCGGACGTCTAATTTTCGCATTTCCCCACCGATTCCGTTCAAATTTTCGATGCACACCTGATCGCCTCTTCCCCCTCACTTCATTCAGCCCAATTTTCCCACAAAACCCCGTTCAATTATCGAAAAAATCAAGAAATCCCGAGCAGGCCCCACTCATGCACGCGCCTCTTCAATTCTCCTTCAACATCGTCTCATTTTCGCAATTCCTCGTCGATTTCTTTCAAATTTGTGGCCACCACTTCATGTCCTCTTCCTCCTCACTCCATTCAGCCCAAGTTTCATCCAAAGCCCGGCAGAATATTCAAAAAAATCAAGAAAATCCAAGCAGACCTGCAGAATGCCAACATTTTCCGACTGCCCGACCTCGACGCCGTCGCATTTTCACATTTCCGCGTCGATTTTCTTCAAATTTGTGGCCAGCACCTCATGTCCTCTTCCCCCTCATTCCACTCAACCCAACTTTCATCCTTAGCCCGGCGGAATATTCGAAAAAATCAACAAAATCCAAGCAGACCTCCGAATGCCAAAATTTTCCGACTGCCCGACCTCGACGTCGTCGCATTTTCCCAATTCAGCGTCGATTTCTTTCAAATTTGTGGTCAGCTCTTCATCTCCTCTCCCCCTTCACTCCATTCCACGGGATTCACACTCGAAAACCGGCCAAATTATCGAAAAAATCAAGAAATCCGAGCAGTCCCTCACTCAAGCAGGCTGCACGACCTCGACGTCGCCTCATTTTCCCAATTCCGCGTCGATTTCTTTCAAATTTGTGACCAGGACTTCACCCCCCCTCCCCCCTCACTCCACTCAATCCAACTTTCATTCAGTAACTAGCGAAATTCTCGAAAAAATCTAGAAATCCCGAACAGATCCCACGCCTGCATGCCTCTCAACTCCGACGTCACCTCATTTTCGCATTTCCGCGTCGATTTCCTTCAAATTTTCGATGCAGACTTCATGTTTCCCCTCCACCCACTCCACTTCACCCAATTACCCCCCAAAACCCGGTCGAAATTGCCCAAAAATTGATTTTCAAAAATTTGCCCACTCGCAGCGGAAAAAGTCGACTCAGTCGGTTTCGCAATTTACTGCATTTTTTCGGCGAAATCATGCATTTTTTTCGATTTTCCAAAAATCCCTTCGTTTTTCACGGGAAATGCTTTTGGATCATAGATTCGACACTGCCATCCACGATTCCATCAATTTCAAGCGATTTTCCATCGGTTTTCATGGATAATTCGACGATTTAAAGTTGAATTTTCACACTCTGACGTCATCGGTTGGCCTCTACTGAGGGTGATCTTTCCTAGATGGGACATGGATGAATGAAATCTTCGGTTTATTCATCACTTAGAATGATGATTCGAGACATGAACGGTGTCAGGGCGGGCATTCGAAGGAATTCGGAGTGAATCCTGGCTCCGGCCACCGGAACTTCAAACTGCCTGAAATCTCAATGTCACGGCTTCGGCTTTGAGAATGCATTTAACACGCCTAATGTACAATGATGAGCTAATCAAAAAGCGATTCGTCACGTATTCACGCGAAAATTAGTCAAAACCGACCTATTTTGCACCGAAAACCACCCAAAAACTGGCTCAAATTACCGCTTTAAGGCCGCCAAAGCTTGAAATCACAACCAGTCCAACCCCCCTCTACCGTGAAAAATTCAAAACAAAGCAAAAACTTTGAAAATTCTGCAAAAAAACAACAAAAAAACACCAAAAAACAAGAAAGAATGAAAAAAATTTTGAAAAAAAATTTTAAAAAATTTCTACCCACCAGAGGGGTACCGACTCTATACCGGCATCCCCTAGGCGGGGGACCGACGTCAGTGTGTCGATAGCCGTCGTGGAGTGCACATCGGGAGAAATATTTGTTTTCGAAATTTTTTTTCTCAGTTCACTTGTACTCTCGCCCGTGACTTGTGCTCTTGCCCGTGACTTGTGCTCTCGCCCGTGCCCACTCACACGTATGTGACAACCCTCTCCCGCACCTACCCCACCACACTCGCTCGCCGCCAACCTCTCCACACCTAATTTCCTCCGAAAACCCGGTCGAAATTGCCCACTTTAGCAATTTACTGCATTTTTTCGGCGAAATCGTGTATTTTTTCGATTTTTTCCAAAAAATGCGAATTTTTGAATCGGACTTTTTTTGGATGATGGCCTTGGATGTCCCGAAGAAGGTTTCATCAACTTCGAGTGGTGTTCCATCGGTTTTCGGGGAAAAATCTGCGATTTTGTGCGACAATATCGCAGTCTGACGTCAGCTGGGCCTCGGCTGAGGTGGGTGCCTGTGCTAAATGAGCGGTCTGCTTGGACATGGGTGCGTTGAATTCTTCAAAAGAAGTGGAGTTACGTTGTTCAGATGGAATTGAGAGGGTTCTACTGCGCTGGAGTGAGGTGCGAGGAGTGTGTGGCAGTCGAAGGGTGACCGTGTGAGTGGCGGCTGGACTGTGCCGCGGTGTCGGTCGTCACAAGCTCTGATTGAATTTTGCCACATCACACCAAGAGAGTGGGAACCCCTGCGTTTTAAGACGAAGAACGACCTCCAGCTGCAACGTTGGACCAACTAGACAGACTGGCTGGAGGTGTCGTTGAATTATGGTCTACTCTCGAACAGGCTGACACCCAGGACGGCTTCAGATCCGGTCCACCCTGTGACGAGGAAGACCAGGAAAGTACCCTCGTCTCTAGGCACTCTTGCTTGCTCATTAACCTCGCCGCACTAAGCAATGGAACGGCCGTAGGAGTTGGTCCATTGCGAGGCAGCTTCTTGTTTGGCCAAAGGGGAGCCACTCCGGAGCTTCTTCTTTGGCCAAGGCGGAGCCACTGTGAGGCTTCTTGTTGGCCAAGGAGGAGCCACTGATGCAGATGCATCCTCGTCAGACGGCGCAGACTAGTGGAATCTGCAAAAATGTCTCAACTGACAGAGACAGCGGCAGCGGCAGTGAGTCCTCTTCGTCGCCGTCGACTGGTCCCTTTAGCATTTCGTCGGTCCTTCAGATGGAGGAGGACACTTGGAGGAGTCTTCTCGGTTGTGGCTCTGCCAACGCATCCGAGTGGGTCCCTATTTGCCATCTCTTCGATTGTGGCGTTCACTTTTCCCTTGACATCAACGTTTTGTGTGTGGAATGGGTCGATCTCGGCGCCAAGTTTAGTCCACCGTTGCTCCTGTCGTGCTCAGACGGGTCGAGGTCGGAGCCATGTTTAGTCCACCGTTGCTTCTGTCGTGCTCAGACGGGTCGAGGTCGGAGCCATGTTTAGTCCACCGTTGCTCCTGTCGTGCTCAGACGGGTCGAGGTCGGAGCCATGTTTAGTCCACCGTTGCTCCTGTCGTGCTCAGACGGGTCGAGGTCGGAGCCATGTTTAGTCCACCGTTGCTCCTGTCGTGCTCAGGCTGAATCCTGGGACGGTTCGAGGTCGGAGCTGAGTTAAGTCCACCGTTGATTCTGTGGCGCCCCCTTTAGTGCTTGTCTCTAAATCCTGGTTAATGTCGGTGCTTCCCAGGGAAGCCCGTCACCAGACTAAGCTGCCGCATGTCAAGATGCGCCGGCAACTGCCCTCTGAATGTTTGAGCTCCGCCAGGACGTCGTTAATGACGAGCCATGGCCACGACCTAAGCCACAGAATGGAGCGGGATAACTTCGTCGGCGTGAGCTGTGTTCCTTGGGTCAGTGCGTAGACGTGCAAGTCCTTTTGGACACATTTTGAAGGGCTGCGCCCCGTGAGGCAAGAGCCGTCTGTTGCCAAGGCTCTCATTTCGAGTTGCTTGCCAGCGTAACACGTCGCAGATTTAAACACGACGCCGCACGTGATTTGGCCGCCCATTTAGAAGCCGCAGCATGCGATGATGAATGATTGCCGTTCAAAGTCTCCGTCCACTTGAGGCGCTCTTGCGACCACTAATCCGTGTGCAACCGAGCCGAACAGCAGCCGCTGCTGACGAGCCGATAACTGCCGCACGATGCAGTATCAATGTCACCCCAATTTCGCTCATTCACTGATTAAATGCCGCCGCCCGAGATAAGGACGCACAAAGCACGAACGATGATGAAACCAATGAGTGCCTGCTCGAATATCGGCGCCCTCATCACAGTTTTGGGCTGGCATTGCGAAAGGAAATCACAGAATGCACAAAAGCCGCATGGCATGGCCAAAGGGGACAACGAGAGGGTGTGTGAATCTGCGCAGAAGTGTCTCAATTTCAGTCGTCGTCAACCCCCCCCCCCTGCCCGCGCACACACACACACACCCTCACACAGTCGGTCCTTTGTCAAGTCAATTGAAGATTCGTGTCGTTCGTCAATCGAATTCCAGTGCCCGAGTGGGCCACAGATCCAAGAGAACATGATTCACTCAAGAGGTTCACACCACCTTCGGGACCGGAATTCGAAATGATCTGCGCCTTTTGTCGGCTGTCTGTCTTATCAGTTGGGGCTGCCTCAACCAGACACCCGTCGCCTCCGCGCGCGCCTTAATGCCTTCCTTCCGTATCGGCCTCTCAGTTGCGCGCTCGCCCACTCGCCCACTCGCCCACTCGCCCACTCTCGCGCGCTCGCTCTGGCAATGCCAATGAAGTGCTTTCCATTCAAAGCGACCGTCCCCGGGCCCCACATGGATTCATTCATTGTTATTCCTTGAATCGCACACGAAAGAACGCCGCGTCGTCGTCGCGGGGGGGGGGATTGAATGGGAAATGTAAAGAAATTGTCAACCGACCTAGTCAGAGACTGACACGCACACACGGAGAGACGAAGAGACAAAGAGAGAGAGAGGGAGAGGGAGCGCTGATATGGCATATGTGGTGAACTGGATGCGCGCCTGTTTATTTACGATAGTGCTTCCCAAAGGGATTCGCCTATTGATGGCCGCCTCCAGTTCGTTCTGCGGAAAGGGACATAATGGCAATGACGACGACGACGAGGAGGAGGAGGAGGAGGAGGAGGAGGAGGAGGAGGAGGAGGAGGAGGAGGAGGAGGAGGAGGAAGGAGCGCTGCGTGTGCGTGTCTTTACTGAAAAACATTTGCCCTAGATAGCGCGATAGAAGAAGAAGGGAAATTCAGGGCGAAAATTACATTAAAGCAATCAGGAGTGGGAAGGAGGAGAGAAACGGAAAACAATGTGCGTTGTTAACACGCATCCCGCCGCCTGCCCTCTTTGACCACGAACTCCCCCAACCCCGCCCGCCCCCCGTCACTGCCGGCGGTCAGTTGTGGTTGAAGAATGTGAAGTGTGTGTGCGGGGGGGGGGGGGGGGGGGGGGGTGGAGTAGGGCCCGGAAAATATAAATCCTCAATCGGTAGTCGCAGAGTGTGATAGATTAATTTCCCATCCAATGCACGTACAGTCGTTAGCGGCAGGGACACGTCCGTCCGTCCGTCCGTCTGTCGGTCCGCCCGTACGTCCCGCCGTCCAACCAATCGATTTCGCGGTCCATCTGCCAGCTTTTGTTCGACTTTTCTTCACCCATCCCCCCCCCCCCACACATCTCTTGTTTTATTCTCAAATTCTAACTTTTGCCCTCTCCTCTCGTTTCAGACATCATTTCAAGGCGGATCAATCATCAGATGCTTGTCGCCGTACAGCACTCGTTTTGGATAGTTTGCCCGATCAACGCGGACGACCCTCAAGCGGTGCGTGTGTTCTGGTGAGTTGAACTCTTTTCTTTAGAAAATGCCATTGTCCTTGTCAGATTTATGCTCGAACTTTAACCACAAAAAAAAAAACCCCCTTGACAAGGGCTTATCCTTGAGCCAAGGAACCTAAGTCGAGACTCCCTCTAACTCGAACTAATTTTGATATCCCATGGCTGTAGCTTGTGCCTCTAAACGTTGACTTGAACTCATTTTCTTTCGCTGAATGCTTCCGGGCATCAAATCGCCCTGACTGACTCTAGACTACACCATTTGACATCTGCCCCCACTAGGGACGATCACACAGTCTCCCTAACATCCCCTCCACCCCACAGCAGAGATTTCACATGATTTCCTGCAGAATTTGCAACCAATCGCCTAGCAGCTGCCTGCAACAGCGACACGTCTTATTTTCGCATTTTTCCACCGATTCCCTTCAAATTTTCGATGCACACCTCATCTCCCCTTCCCCCTCACTCCATTTCACTAGATCTCCATCCTATCCCTGGCGGAAATATAGCATAAATCAGCAAATCCTGAGCAGACCCCCCACGCATACATGTGCCTCTTCGTCTTCGACATCGCCTCATTTTCACAATTCCGCGTCAATTCCTTTCAAATTTTCGATGCAAACTTCACAATCCCTCCCCCCTCACTTTATTACACCCGATTTCCTGTCAAACCCCGACGGAATTATCGAAAAAACCAAGAAATCCTGAACCGACCCCACTCATGCAGGTGCCCTCGACTTCGACGTCGTCTCATTTTTGCATTTCTGCGTCGATTCCCTTCAAATTTGTGACCAGGACTTCATCTCCTCCCCAACCTCACTTGATTCCATCCATCTTTCATCCAAAACTCGGCGGAATGTTCGAAAAAATCAACAAAATCCAGCAGACCTACAGAATGCCCACATTTTCCGACTGCCCGACCTCGACATCGCCTCATTTTTGCAATTCCGCGTCGATTTCTTTCAAATTTGTGATCAGGACTTCATCTCCTCTCCCCCCCTCACTCCATTCAACGGGATTCACACCCGAAAACCGGCCAAATTATCGAAAAAATCAAGAAATCCTGGCTAGTCCCTCACTCAAGCAGGCTGCCCCACCTCAACGTCGTGTCATTTTCGCATTTTCCGCCCGATTTCCCTCAAATTTTCGATGCAGATTTCATGTTTCCCCTCCACCCACTCCACTTCACCCAATTACCCCCCAAAACCCGGTCGAAATTGCCCAAAAATCGATTTTCAAAAATTTGCCCACTCGCAGCGGAAAAAGTCGACTCAGTCGGTTTCGCAATTTACTGCATTTTTTCGGCGAAATCGTGCATTTTTTTCGATTTTCCAAAAAAATGCGAATTTTTGAGTCGGGTTTCTTTTGGATGATGGCTTGAGGTGTCCCCTCCACGATTCCATCAACTTCGAGTGGTGTCCCATCGGTTTTCGGGGAAAAATCAGCGATTTTGTGCTGAAATTTTACACTGTGACGTCACCGATGGTCATCGGCCGAGGTTTTTGGCCAAAAATCTATGGTTTCTCGGGCGGATGCAGTTGGGAGTGGCTTACTATGCTGGAGCACGATCGAGGGAATGGGCTTCAGTCGAAAAATGACCGCGGGATGGTGGGTGTTGCGTGGAGAGACGAAACGAAAGTGGGACGCGGTCGTGGTGTGGTGGACTACGAGGTGGATCAGTTCACACGACGGTGTGGGGGGCCTTGTTTGAGGGATTTAGTAGATGTGCGTCTTGGAGGAGTGACGCTGATTGATGTCTAGAAGGCAAGCAGTTGGCTTTTGAGAGACTGTCTGGGTTCTGGTCCTGGTCCTGGTTCAGTGGTGGCTGTGGGGACAGAGCCTTTCTGACACTTTTTCCCATCTTCTACTGGTCGAGGGATATACTTTGGGCTCAAGGCTTGTTTGGCGCGTTTGAAGCCCGAAGCGTACCCTTTAAGACGAGGCATTACTCATTGATCTACTCGTTCAGACAGAAAAGTTATTCGCACACAAGTGATGGCAAAGGGGACAAAAATCTGCCCAACCTCACCTACAATTGCGTACAACCCAAAAGTCGTTGCCTCAGTCGAGACGCTTGCACACGCCACTTGAAGAACGAAGTGTCCCCTTTCCAACGAGCCCTCATTCATTGTTTAACTCCGCCAAACAAAAAAGTTAGAGCTCAAGGTCTGCGAATGACTGGCGAAGCCTAGAATTTTTTCGCATTTTTGGAGCAAAAATTTTTCTAAAGTACTAGTCGCCCAGAAATTGTAGTAGGTGTCTTTTTGCTCAAGTGAATACTTTGACATAGAATATCTCGGGAACGGGGGGACGTAAGGAAAAAGTTGGGATGCGGGATTGTAGGTGATGACTTCAGCTTTAAAAATTACGTAGAGGGCCAAGATGAGTACCGTTATTTTTTACGAAAAAATTCACTGTTTTCGAGGTGTTTGCTATTTTTTCAGCTCCCATTGGGGGAAGCGGGGGGAATGTGGCATGGCCAGGTGCGTCTTTGAATCTTCTAGAGATGCTCTGAAACAAGGCTCGATGGCAGACGCACCATTTTCAAGATAAGCTCGATTTTTCAGGGACTCATTTTGATGTGTCTTCTGGGCAACATGGCAAGAGAGGGCGCGTAGCGTGCTTTCTGGATGTTGTTGTGCTGCAACCTGTCAGGCAGTTGATTGTGTTACAAGAGGTGACCCTTAAGGGCGCTGCGTAGAGTCGAGTTTATGATGTAACGCGCTACGCGCGCGCTTTCGCCGCTCAAGTCAGCCTCAACGACAGTCAAACAGGCGCCTGTGTTCAACGAGGTGTCCCTGGAGGGCGCTACGCAGAGATGGGGACATGATAGAATACGCTTCGCGCGTTTTGGTCGCCCACGGTGGCCTAAACAACAGGCGCCTGTGTCCAGAGAGGTGTCCCTGCTCCGAGACGGCGCGATGATATTACGCGATTTGGTCGCTCACGGTGGCTTAAACAACAGGCGCCTGAGAGTGTTCCTTAAGAGCGCCGCACAGAGACATGACGCAACGCGCCTTCGCTGTTCAAGGCTGCTGCAACGACGGCTGCCCTTAGGCACAGTCGTTGCCCCTTAAGACCGCTTCGGCGCGACCTCTGTCTCACTGCCTATCATTTTCGAAAGCGTGCCGTGCATCTACATTCATTCCGTGGAGCGGCATTCCTTCAAGGATGCCTCTCGTCGACGTGAAATTCTCGAGAAGGATTTTTAAGAGAGCATTTTCGAGAAATTCCGCTAAACCCCCGATACCCCACTGCTTCCCCCACACGCCCACGATGCGCATTCCTACTCGCATCGACCACCATTCGCTGTTCGATAAACATCTGACCTCGTTCAGTGTGAACTAGTTGCGAAATGCCAACATCCCCCTATCCTCCCCCACACACACCCACACCCACACCCACACGCACATCCAGTCCCAAGGAGTAACTGCCAGCGAGCAACGAATAATTCGCGCGTTGCATTGCACAGAATAAGGACGACATGCATTTCTGGGTTAACTCTCGCCCGAAGTGCCGTGCCGAAGCACGCTGAAAAGAAAGGAAAAATGGAGAAAAAAAAATAAGAAAAAAACCGAGAGAAAAAAGACGAAAAGAAAACCTTAAGAAATGAAACAAAATAAAAGGGAACATTCTAAAGAAATTGTTTTTCTTAATCCAGCACCACCCCACCCCCACCAACCCCACCGCCATCCAAAGGACCTCTCAAAACGTTCGTTCTTAAATTAAAACAAAGGCGAGCGACGAGCGCGCCTTGCGAAGACGACGAAAAGAACAAGGGAGCGAGGACCTAAAAAAAAAAAAGAAAAAAAAAAGAAGGAAAAACATTTTCCCAAGCTCTAAGGTAAGTGAAACCCTCCCCCTACCACCCTCCCCGCCTGCACATGGTGTTGAAGTGAGTGATTGAGTGGGTGGCTGGGCGGGCAGGCAGTACCGAGAAATCGGTCCAGAATGCTTAGAGAGAGCGAGAGCGAGAGCGAGAGAGAGAGGCGGAGGAGGCGGAGGCGAGCGTGTGTAGTCGTAGTGTGTCCTCAATTCATGTACTTTTGCACACACGAACTGTCCCATTCTTCTAGTCAAGCACACACGCGGAGAGGCTGTGTGTGTGGGTGGGTGGGTGGTTGGTTGGGTTGGCTGGTTAAGGGTTAAGATCCCTAAAGGGGTTGATGTTTTCTGCTCACGAGGGCTGGCGAAAGGGGGAACGAACACCGAACAAAGGGTTCAGTGGATCATTTTTTGCCAACGTTGCACATCAGTTTTTCTCCCTTTTCTTCTGAAAATGATACAATGATGCTCTTCGGAGCGTTATGCAGAGCACAGAGCACAGGGTGCGGGGTGAAATGGTGGATTTCAGTTTGCCTACGGTGGACACTGCAGCCAGCCGTGCACAATGGCGTGGTCTGGAATGGCACCTCGGCAGAGTCTGTTGCTGTTGCTGTTGCTGCTCGAAATCTAGGTGAATCTCGCTCGTCGGAGAGGCTGGGCAAACAAAGGAAAGGCATTAATAATCTGTCGATCGGGTGGTGGGTGGTGGGTGGTAGCGCCCTCACATAAACGCGCGCGTTCGTTCGAAGAGAGAAATTGCTTTTCAACTCCAGCGGACATGTATGACACTTGGTGTCATTGAGGCAAATTGTTTGTGAACGTCCATTCAGCAGCATCGTTCGGCGGCGTCGCAGGCACTGCTTGTGCCCAGCACTCGTTGTGATGGAATAATGTGTGGATTGTGTGCAGCTGGCGACGCTCCAGACTGTGCGGTGCCCAATCGGGATGACTGATCTGCTGGGTCAGTGAGCGCGTAAAAGGGGGTGCTGTGCTTCTAAGTGCACACCTCTTCGACTGTCACAGTCTCGCGCGTCGGCTAAGCTTGGGCAGCGACTTCAATTGTTTCGGGCTCGCGCCTGAATTAAGCTTGAACAGCGGCTTGACTTGCTTCTGTCCCTCGCGTCGGCTAAGCTCGAGCAGCGACTTCACTTGCTTCGATCCCGCGCGTCGGCCAAGCTGGAGCAGCGACTTCACTTGCTTCGGTCCCGCGCGTCGGCCAAGCTTGGGCAGCGACTTCAATTGTTTCGGGCTCGCGCCTGAATTAAGCTTGAACACTGGCTTGACTTGCATCGGTCCCGCGCGTCGGCCAAGCTTGGGCAGCGACTTCACTTGCTTCGGTCCCGCGCCTGAATTAAGCTTGAACAGCGGCTTGACTTGCTTCGGGCCCGCGCGTCGGCTAAGCTTGGGCAGCGACTTCACTTGCTTCGGTCCCGCGCGTCGGCTAAGCTCGAGCAGCGACTTCACTTGCTTCGGTCCCGCGCGTCGGCTAAGCTTGGGCAGCGACTTCACTTGCATTGGTTCGGCGCGTCGGCTAAGCTCGAGCAGCGACTTCAATTGTTTCGGGCTCGCGCCTGAATTAAGCTTGAACAGCGGCTTGACTTGCATCAGTCCCGCGCGTCGGCTAAGCTCGAGCAGCGACTTCACTGGCTTCGGTCCCGCGCGTCGGCTAAGCTCGAGCAGCGACTTCACTGGCTTCGGTCCCGCGCGTCGGCTAAGCTGGAGCAGCGACTTCAATTGTTTTGGGCTCGTGCCTGAATGAAGCTTCAACAGCGACTTCACTTACTTTGGTCCCACGCGTCGGACGGTAGTCGGTGTGTCGTTGAAAAGACCAAGATCTTCGCTCCCTCCTCCCCCCCCCCTCTTGGCATCACACTTAATCGCCTCCCAACACCCTTTCGTCACCCATCGTCGCAATGCCTCTTTGTTTCCCTGAATCGAATGCAAAAACGTGACAAAATGACACATCATCGCATTGGTTCGCCGCGAGAATCTCGTCGCCGTCTCCCCATGTCCGGCTTAAGGCGGCGCACGGTTAATCTATCGTTTGGCAAGGTGTTGGCTGTGCACACTCGCCGGATCGTGGGATCGTGGGAATGATGAGTTGGCCAGCAGCACCACAGCACCACCATCAGCAACAGCAGCAGCAGCAGCAGCAGCATTCTTAAGTCATTAGCGAGGCATTAAGCACTTGCGACTTGATGACCCTGACTGGCGGTGGGCCAGGCTGTGTTGCACACTCTGCCCGTGTACTGTGCCGTGCCGTGCCGTGTGCTCATTGCATGCGCAATCATCGTCGCCAGGTGAGCAATTAATGGAATTATGGTTGGGTCACCGTTGAAGGCATCATTTTAGGATTGTCACTGGGTGCGGCAGCTGCCACTGGCACTGACCAGTTGGCCACTCACGCTGGTGTGGTAATTTCAGGCATTTCTCTTGTGCGACGATGTGAGAGACGTCAGCGCTCGTTGACTCACTTGTGGTATTTGAGGGGAATTTTTTTGTTTTTTTTTTGAATTCGCCGCACTAACTGCGAGCGGACTGGGCTCTTTAGGTGGCAGCCCAGCGCGGCGCCTTCCTAGGACGGAACCAGTCGCGAGAGGAAAGAGCTGGAGCTTGACTTGCGGGCGCCTATGAAGGACGAGACCAGTAGCAAGAGGAGGCAAGCAAGATGCGATGCAAGCAAGCAAGAGCCGAAGCTGGAGCTGGAGCGGGGCAGTCAAGCTCCTAGGCGCCTAGGAAAAACGCAGCCAGTCGCTAGAGGCAAGAGCTGAAGCTGGAGCCTGACTGCCCGGGCGTCTAGAAAGGACGGAGGCAGTGGCAAGAGGCGTTACAAGCAAGCAAGCAAGCAAGAGCTGAGGCTGAGCAGAATCGACTTCCGGCTCTTTCGAGCGTCGCTTAGAATGTCTGCCAAAGTTGATCAAACTGCGCCCCCTTGCCTTGACGGCTCTACTCGCGGGGCATGACGAGCATGGTCTGGAGAGCCTTCCCGGCGCTAGCCACCTGCGTCCTGTCGTCGTGCCTTGGCGTCTCCACTCCCGAAGCAACTGTAGCGCCCTCCAGACAGCCTCCACATGTGAACACAGACGGCCACAGGGAGTTCCTTCCTCAATCGTCCACTTTTCAGTTGTCTACCAAATCGTTTCTAAGGCGCCAGCTTCCGACTGCCTCCCAACGGTTGCCAGGGCATCGGCTACACCGTGGGATTTCCCCCTCCACCTCCCCTGGCAACCCGTACTGGCGACAGCCTATTGTGTCATATACGACGGCGCTGACTGACTGCTTGGCAAAAAAAAACAAACCCCCTTCCCTCTGCCCAGCCCAAAACCTTCCCCCCCCCCCCTCCCATCCCCTCCCACCCCCACCCTGTGGCCTTGCCTTTGACTAATCATCTAATGGCTCGTCCATTTTTGGTTCGATTTCACTGCTCCTTGCTGCCAGAGCGGGGGCAGATATTTCGTTTTATGTCACCGGGGAACGGCGGGCGCGTTGCGTCTCTGTTTCAACGGGAGAGGACGGGACGGGGGGTGAACACATGCAAGAGGATAAAAATAGAGCACTTCGAGTTCGTTTAACCAGGTGAGAGCTAATGTGCTGCTCCTAATTAAGTGGGGCGTCTGTGTTGCTCCTCCTCGCGTGTGTGTGTGTGTGCGTGCGTGGAAATTTCGATGTAAGCAGGGCGCAACACACTGGCCTACAATGTCGTTGTTCACCCCAGCGTCGTGCGCGCACAGAGACGCAGTGCCTCCTCGTTATTTAGGGCGACTCTCTCATCAGCGGGTGGGGCAAGCTCTTGAACGAACCAGGATCTGAACAGACTCCAGTTGGCGTCGGCTCTAGCGACGGGCGCTGGCGTTCACAGACCGTCGTCTCTTGAAGAAGGATGGGTGTTGGCGGTGACAGTGGGTCTTCTCGTGAAGAAGCACCTTCCAACGACGCCATCGGACCACCATCCAGTGACTCGTTGTGGACGCGGTGGGCTTTCGGAGATCTTGTTCTTTAAGGCATCCGCCCGAGTGAACGAATAAGCCTCGTCGCAGCCGGAGAGGCTGATGATCAAGGAGCGCGTGGTTGTCTGGCGGGTGTTCCTTTGCAGGGGCGTGGCTGTAAAAACGCTGGCGTGTGTCCCTTTGCAGGGGCGTGGCTGTAAAAACGCTGGCGTGTGTTCCTTAGCTGGCGTGTGGATGCAAAGACGCCAAATGCAGGGCACGGCTAGTAGGCGTCTTCCAGCTGAACTTGGAGTTCTTGAGTCGTTGACAAAAGTCTAATCCCGCCAAGCTGAGCAAATGACTAAGAGACAACCATTCAGCGAGACGAAGGTAAACCACCATTCGACGGGACGTAGCTAGAGACAGCAGACAGCAGGGTCCTTCAGACTGACTTCCAAGAGATCTAGCCCTTGTTCAGAAACTCCTCGGACACAAGCGACCTTCATCCCTCTGGTCCCTCCAAGGACTTTGGACAGCTCTCGCCTTAGATTCACCTCAAGATTGGCCAATTGGACGCTAATGTGCATCGGAACACGATGCCTCATCGTCTTCTCTTCAGTGACACACCACGAGATGGTTGCATATGCTTAAGATGCGTCATTCCTCATCGCCTGTCATGAGCTTCACACTTCGAATGTGTTCCTTCGGAGGACACGTCACTCTCGCAGCAGGTGCGCCACGGGCCCAACATCTCAGCCCACCGACCCACGGGGGCGTCTTTAGTGACTCGAGGGAGGTGCTCCAACATCCCCAGAATTCACACATCACTCATTGAATCCATCTCATCGCCGCTTTGAAATGATTTCATCTAAAAATCTCATTAAACCGATCGCAGGCATGCCTGCAGCTTGCCGCGTCTCATTTTCGCAATATCCCAACGATTCCTTTCAAATTTTCGATACACACCTCGGCTCCTCTTCCCCCGCACTCCATTTCACTAGATTTCCATCCAATCGCTGGCGGAAATATAGAAAAAATCAGCAAATCCCGCGCAGACCCCACGCGTGCATGCATCGACATTCTCTCATTTTCACAATTCCGCGTCGATTCCTTTCAAATTTTCGATGCAAACTTCACAATCCTTCCCCCTCACTTTATTACACCCGATTTCCCGTCAAACCCCGGCGGAATTATCGAAAAAATCAAGAAATCCTGAACCGACCCCACTCATGCAGGTGCCCTCGACTTCGACGTCGTCTCATTTTTGCATTTCTGCGTCGATTCCCTTCAAATTTGTGACCAGCACTTCATCTCCTCCCCCACCTCACTTGATTCCATCCATCTTTCATCCAAAACTCGGCGGAAGGTTCGAAAAAATCAACAAAATCCAGCAGACCTACAGAATGCCCACATTTTCCGACTGCCCGACCTCAACGTCGTCTCATTTTCGCAATTTCGCATCGATTTCCTTCGAATTTTTGGCCAGGAGCACGTGTCCTTTCCCCCCTTACTGTATTCCACCCAACCTTCAACCAAAACCCCGCGGAATATTCGAAAAAACAAAGAAAATCCAAGCAGACCTCCAGAATGACTACATTTCTCGACTGTCCGACCTCGACGTCGTCTCATTTTCGCATTTTCCCGTCGATTTCCTTCAAATTTTCGATACACACTTCACACTCCCCCTCCACCCGCTCCACTCCACCCAATTTCCACAAAAAAACCGGTCGAAATCCTCCAAAAATCAATTTTCAAAAATTTGCCACCTCGCAGCGGAAAAAGTCGACCGCCGGGCTTCTCAATTGACTGCATTTTTTGCGGCGAAAACGAGCATTTTTTTCGATTTTCCAAAAAAATGCGAATTTTTGAGTCGGGTTTCTTTTGGATGATGGCCTCGGATGTCCCGATGATGATTCCATCAACTTCGAGTGATGTTCCTTCGGTTTTCGGGGAAAAATCCGCGATTTTGTGCGAAGATTGAACGCTCTGACGTCACTCGCGTGTGGTTGCATGTGAAAATTTAGCCCCTGTCAGTGGGCAGCCTAGCAGCCCGCATTCAAAGCGGCCGCAAAACACCAACAGTCTCGGCTGTCAGCTCAATTTGACGTCAAATGAACGAAATGTGAACCGGAAAGCCGGGAAATGTCAAATCCGGACAAATGGTCGTTTCGCTGTTTGAGACAAGAGACATTAATTGATGGTAATTCGATTAGGCTCGGCAAAAACACGATTCGCGGAGAGCAAATGAAATTATTCACTTATCGCTACATTTCGTGGGTGGCGCTGGGGGTGGTAGTTCAAGGGTTGCAGCGTGTGGCTGCTGGACAGTCAGCCCTCCAAGTAAACCAATTTCGCGTCAACGATGGGGAATCCATTAATAAATCAAAACAACAACCGTGTGTACGTGTGTGTGTGTGTGTGTGCGCACATATCGGGGCTGTGTTCGTCAGTTCAGCGTGTCACCTAGCGGAGCATGTCCTCTTTTTTTTTTCCTGCTGGCGTGGGGAAACATCAGACATTCGACACGTTTCTAGTTGAGTGCTGTTTGCTAAATGATGGCGACAGCTACAGTTGGGCGGGGGGTGGGTGGTGTGGCGCCTGAAAGGACGTGAGGAGGTGTGAAATTCAATTTAGCGCCAACGCTACATGGCATTTTACTTGTACCTTTGTTCTAAATTAAATATCTCTTTTTTTTTTTTTTTTTTGTCTTCTCTAGCCTCTCTCTCTCGCTCTCCCCCTCTGACTATGGTCGCATCATCTAGGGGGAAAGGGGAGCAAGCTTTGTCGAGTAACAAGGTTACGTGTCATCTGCAGAGCAAACAACGGGAGAAAAAAAAGGGATACAAGTGTGCTTAGAGTTCCCACGAACGAGGCCGCTTTCGTTCGCTTTTTTTTTTGTTCGTTTTCGGGGCGTCGTCGGGGGGAGAGTTAATAGAATTCATGTAACAGGTCCTCGTACGTGGTGTTCAAAGTTTTGATTTCATAAACAATCGACGGGGGAAGGGAAACGAGGTCGACAACAGCGTCCACAACCCATCCGCCGTCCAGTTGTCATGTCACGACGATGTCAGGCGAATTGAGGCCCTCACATGGCGACCGGGGGATCCTTTGTGGGAGGTGACGACGACGACGACGACGGAACAATAGGCTGCCGCCACTCAGGTCATTCGAGTGGTGGCCGGGACGGTGGAGGTGAGTTCAGGCGTCGTTTTTCGAGCTGATTCCCTGGCGCCGTCGTCAGCTAGGACGTTGGAGCCGATTCCTTGTCGCCGTCGTCAGCCAGGACGCTGTCAGTCGATTCCCTGGCGCCGTCGTCAGCCAAGACGTTGTCAGTCGATTCCCTGGCACCGCTGGCAGACAGTCGAAAGCTTGCCGAGTCGTGGCGCCTTGAATTGAGGAACTTGAGGTGTGTCGCTAGCAAGGCACTAGTACCGCGACCATAAGGATCTATTGTAGCCCCGTCGTGACGCGTTTGAAATTCCGCCGCGGCTGCTGGACAACTGAGGTTCTGGGCGCCTTCGAGGAGATACTTTGCGTCTGCGACGCGTCTAAGGTGGATTAAGGCGCCAGAGCTGGACTAAGGCGCCAGAGCTGGACTAAGGCGCCAGAGCTAGACTAAGGCGTCAGAGCTGGACTAAGGCGCCAGAGCTGGACTAAGGCGCCAGAGCTAGACTAAGGCGCCAGAGCTGGACTAAGGCGCCAGAGCTGGACTAAGGCGCCTGAGCTGGACTAAGGCGCTTCAGCTGGACTAAGGCGCCTGAGCTGGCTTAGGTGCCTCGGGGACCAGTTGCTGCTTTTGACGGAGCCGTGAAGCTGGCTTAGATTGGCGCGAGATTCAGTTCGCGAGCAGAGGAGGTGGTGTGGCCATCCAGCGGGCGTGTGTGCCGTGTCTCCTTCTACTTCCTCGTCCTCGTCTATTTATCCTGCGGGCGAGTGTCCTTTCTACCTCCTCGTCATCCATTCATCGTGCGGGTGCGTGTTCGCTGGCACCAATGATGGTCCAGAGTAGACACAGGGACCGTTTAAGACCAAGTGCTGCGAGATGGTGGGCTTTAGCGAGCCGCATGGAGGGTGGAGGGGTCTTTTGAGACCAATTTCTGGAAGATGGCGTGCTGTAGCGAGCGACATGGGCGATGGATGTCCCCCCGCTTAGTCTGAGCCGACAGAGGGGTCTTTTGAGGCCAAGTTCTGGAAGATGGCGTGCTGTAGCGATCGACATGGGCGGTGGATGTCCCCCCGCTTAGTCTGAGCCGACAGAGGGGTCTTTTGAGGCCAAGTTCTGGAAGATGGCGTGCTGTAGCGAGCGGCATTGGCGATGTATCTCCTCCCTGAGTGTACGTCCACTTAGTCTAAGCAGGCAGAAGGCTGGAAGATGGTGGACTGGTGATGGCCCTCTTCCTGGTGGGAGCCACGGTATGCCACAGTGTCCCGGCACAGCCTTCGCGTTAAGGTACAACAGTGGACCGGCCGATGGTGACTTCGGATCACAGTCGAAGTGGCTTGAGTCTAAGGGCTGAGCTGTCGTCTGTCTGTCTGTCTGTCTGTCTGTCTGTCTGTCTGTCTGTCTGTCTGTCTGTCTGTCTGTCTGTCTGTCTGTCTGTCTGTCTGTCTGTCTGTCTGTCTGTCTGTCTGTCTGTCTGTCTGTCTGTCTGTCTGTCTGTCAGTCTGTCAATCTGTTAGTCTGTCAGTCTGTCAGTCTGTCAGTCTGTCAGTCTGTCAGTCTGTCTGTCTGTCTGTCTGTCTGTCTGCCTGCCTGTCTGTCTGTCTGTCTGTCTGCCTGTCTGTCTGTCTGTCTGTCTGTCTGTCCGTCTGTCCGTCCGTCCGTCTGCTTGTCCGACTGGGTCCACCGGAGGAAGGTTTAAGGAGCCTCTCATGCAAGTCAGTCTTTCCGGGCCTTTGCCTCCCAGCTTCCAGTTCTTAGACTCAAACGATCCCTCTGTCTGCTCAGACTAAGTGGGCGTGGTCTTAAGGAGGAGATCCACTATCCATCTGGCCACTAGCGCTGTCCCCCGAACTCAGGCAATCGAGGTGTACATCCAGTGGGCAGTGCGTGGCTGTTGTGTAGGCTCACTTGGTGGCTCATTCAGGCCTCGCCCTTGTAAGAAAACACACGTGAACTACTGTCTCCGGCCAGATTTTCATGCAGACGTCCATTTTGGTTCGCGTCGCGTTCATTATTTCGTCATCCGTTGAAGGCCAAGGGGCCCTGAGTTCCTCGGTCCAACTTCCCTTCAACTTCGCTTCAAATTTCGCTCCAACCTTAGCCACAACCTTCGCAAGAACCTTCGTTCCAGCCTTCGCATCAGTCTTTGATCTAACTTCGCTTTAACTTCGCACCTCCTTCGCCACAGCCTTAGCTCCAACCTACGCTCCAACTTCGCTCCAACCTTCGCTCCAACCTTCGCTCCAACTTCGCACCTCCTTCGCCACAATCTTCGCTCCATCTTCGCTCCGACCTTCGCACCAACTTCGCTTCAAATTTCGCTCTAACTTCGCCATAACCTGCGCTCCATCTTCGCTCCAACTTAGCTCCAACCTGAGCTCCAACCTTAGCTCCAACCTTAGCTCCAACTTCGCACCTCCTTCGCCACAATCTTCGCTCCATCTTCGCTCCGACCTTCGCACCAACTCCGCTTCAAATTTCGCTCTAACTTCGCCATAACCTTCGCTCCATCTTCGCTCCAACTTAGCTCCAACCTTAGCTCCAACCTTAGCTCCAACTTCGCTCCAACTTCGCCACAACCTTCGCTCCAGCTTCGCATCAACCTTCGCTCCATCTTCGCTTTAGCTTCGCATCAACCTTTGATCTAACTTCGCTTCAACTTCGCCACAACCGTCGCTCCAACCTGCGCTCCGACCTTCGCACCAACTTCGCTTCAACTTCGCCACAACCGTCGTTCCAACCTTCGCTTTCACCTTCGCTCCCACTGTCGCACCAACTTCGCCACAACCGTCGCTCCCACCTTCGCTCCCACCTTCGCACCAACTTCGCACCTCCCTCGCCACCCACCTTCGCACCTCCTTCGCTCCAACTTTTGCCACAACCTTCGCCACAACCCAACGTCCTCATCAGTCACCGCCGTCGCATCAGACTTTCAGTGGCGTCAACGCGAAGCAGGAGCTCATTAGAAGTTTGCCTCCATTGTTGCGTCGTTTTTTTTTTTTTTTTTTTTTTTCGGTTAAAGTTTGTTTCTCCCCCACTCCGCCACTCACCCAGTCGCCCACTCAAAAGTGAGCAAATATCGAGTTAATCCGATCAAAGTTGCTCATTAGCGTCGCCAGAAAAGAACGCGGCGCCACTGGCTGGAGATGGGCGGCTAGGAGAGCCTCTAATTGCTTCCACTTCGATGGATACGGCTTAAGTCCTAGCGCGTCCCCCCCACCGCCACCGCGGCTCTGCCGATCCCCCTGGTGATGCCGCCGCCTTCACGCTGCCTCTGCCACCGACGATATTGTTCCGCTTCAATGATGTGACATGTGTTTGTGTTCAATTTGAATTGTCGCGCGAGAGCAGGGGTCCGCGTGTACAATCCTGATGACACAGTGGTTACTGCTGTGCACACAGCTCCTGCTCGAAGGAACGAACGAGCGAGCGAGGGCGAGACAGTGTCACAGTTGCGCGAGCGAGCGAGGGATGAACGATGAACGATGAACGATGAAAACACGTAACAACAGTGGCAGCGGGGAAAAGTCACCCTAATTCTAGGTTTTTTTTTTTTTTTTTCGGGATACATTTCCCTTTTCTTCTTTTTGTCGCGCAAACAGTTTTGCTTTTGCTATTGCTTCCCATCATCCCCTCGCATTGGATGCGTTGTCATTGTGCGCGACTACAGCCGGATGCCACCCCGCGCCGGACCGTGAATTCTATTCTTAAACGCGAGAGAGAGAGAGAGAGAGGCGCGCCCACTCAACGAAATGGAATTTTAATTTATATCTTAATCACGCAGTACGCCACGGCGAGAGAAGCAGCGCCTTGGATGGGCTTTAATTCTCTGTCGTCGTCGTCGTCCCCGTCCCCGTCCCCTGCCCCTGCTCGCGTCTCTCTGTTGCTCGGCTCGGTGGTGTGTCGCGCTGCTACCAGATAGAGCCTTAATTTCACGGTCTGTATGTACGGACGTGGCGGGTGATGGCTGATGGGTGGTTGCATGGCACGGGGGTGGTTCTTGTGTATATTTGCTCATGAATCCGGAGCCTTAAGGCTGTTGGGATAAATTTGGTTTTAATTGACTTATGGTGGCGGTGGTGGTGGATGATAAGAAAAAGAGGAAAAAAAAAAAACATAAAAAGAAACGACTCCGAGGGGTGGTGAGGGGCCTGGAGGGGATGTGGGTGTCAGGGGGAGCTTCGGTATAACATTTTGCCATCTAAATGGGCGCAGGAGTGGCGGCGATGGCGGGGGTGCACTTTTAATTGATGAATCTCGCTTCATCTTGGCTCTGGTGGCCTTGCTGCGAACCGTGGGTAACAGTGTAACATCTCATTAGGGACTCGGGGGAGGTTTTTTCGCCCGACAATCGCAGACACCGCCAAGTCTAGACGCTGTTCTGAGCACGAGTCGCCTGTTTATCTTCATCCACCTCCGTTGGGTCGCTCTCTCGCCGTGGCAGGCACGCCATCGAGTGCGATTCGAAGTCGTTCCAAGGACAGAGCCAAGTTTCCCTTGGACCGACGGGTAGAGACAGCAGACAGCAGGGTCCTTCAGACTGACTTCCAAGAGATCTAGCCCTTGTTCAGAAACTCCTCGGACACAAGCGACCTTCATCCCTCTGGTCCCTCCAAGGACTTTGGACAGCTCTCGCCTTAGATTCACCTCAAGATTGGCCAATTGGACGCTAAAGTGCATCGGAACACGATGCCTCATCGTCTTCTCTTCAGTGACACACCACGAGATGGTTGCATATGCTTAAGATGCGTCATTCCTCATCGCCTGTCATGAGCTCCACACTTCGAATGTGTTCCTTCGGAGGACACGTCACTCTCGCAGCAGGTGCGCCACGGGCCCAACATCTCAGCCCACCGACCCACGGGGGCGTCTTTAGTGACTCGAGGGAGGTGCTCCAACATCCCCAGAATTCACACATCACTCATTGAATCCATCTCATCGCCGCTTTGACATGATTTCATCTAAAAATCTCATTAAACCGATCGCAGGCATGCCTGCAGCTTGCCGCGTCTCATTTTCGCAATATCCCAACGATTCCTTTCAAATTTTCGATGCACACCGCGGCTCCTCTTCCCCCGCACTCCATTTCACTAGATTTCCATCCAATCGCTGGCGGAAATATAGAAAAAATCAGCAAATCCCGAGCAGACCCCACGCGTGCATGCATCGACATTCTCTCATTTTCACAATTCCGCGTCGATTCCTTTCAAATTTTCGATGCAAACTTCACAATCCTTCCCCCCTCACTTTCTTACACCCGATTTCCCGTCAAACCCCGGCGGAATTATCGAAAAAATCAAGAAATCCTGAACCGACCCCACTCATGCAGGTGCCCTCGACTTCGACGTCGTCTCATTTTTGCATTTCTGCGTCGATTCCCTTCAAATTTGTGACCAGGACTTCATCTCCTCCCCCACCTCAATTGATTCCATCCATCTTTCATCCAAAACTCGGCGGAAGGTTCGAAAAAATCAACAAAATCCAGCAGACCTACAGAATGCCCACATTTTCCGACTGCCCGACCTCGACATCGCCTCATTTTTGCAATTCCGCGTCGATTTCTTTCAAATTTGTGATCAGGACTTCATCTCCTCTCCCCCCCTCACTCCATTCAACGGGATTCACACTCGAAAACCGGCCAAATTATCGAAAAAATCAAGAAATCCGAGCAGTCCCTCACTCAAGCAGGCTGCACGACCTCGACGTCGCCTCATTTTCCCAATTCCGCGTCGATTTCTTTCAAATTTGTGACCAGGACTTCATCCCCCCTCCCCCCTCACTCCACTCAATCCAACTTTCATTCAGTAACTAGCGAAATTCTCGAAAAAATCTAGAAATCCCGAACAGATCCCACGCCTGCATGCCTCTCAACTCTGACGTCACCTCATTTTCGCATTTCCGCGTCGATTTCCTTCAAATTTTCGATGCAGACTTCATGTTTCCCCTCCACCCACTCCACTTTACCCAATTACCCCCCAAAACCCGGTCGAAATTGCCCAAAAATTGATTTTCAAAAATTTGTCCACTCGCAGCGGAAAAAGTCGACTCAGTCGGTTTCGCAATTTACTGCATTTTTTCGGCGAAATCATGCTTTTTTTTCGATTTTCCAAAAATCCCTCCGTTTTTCACAGGAAATGCTTTTGGATCATAGATTCGACACTGCCATCCACGATTCCATCAATTTCAAGCGATTTTCCATCGGTTTTCATGGAAAATTCGACGATTTAAAGTTGAATTTTCACACTCTGACGTCATCGGTTGGCCTCTACTGAGGGTGATCTTTCCTAGATGGGACATGGATGAATGAAATCTTCGGTTTATTCATCACTTAGAATGATGATTCGAGACATGAGCGGTGTCAGGGCGGGCATTCGAAGGAATTCGGAGTGAATCCTGGCTCCGGCCACCGGAACTTCAAACTGCCTAAAATCTCAATGTCACGGCTTCGGCTTTGAGAATGCATTTAACACGCCTAATGTACACTTCCTCGCCTCGATGAGCTAATCAAAAATCGATTCGTCACGTATTCACGCGAAAATTAGTCAGAACCGACCTATTTTGCACCGAAAACCACCCAAAAACTGGCTCAAATTACCTCTTTAAGGCCGCCAAAGCTTGAAATCACAACCAGTCCAACCCCCCTCTACCGTGAAAAATTCAAAACAAAGCAAAAACTTTGAAAATTCTGCCAAAAAACAACAAAAAAACACCAAAAAACAAGAAAGAATGAAAAAAATTTTGAAAAAAAATTTTAAAAAATTTCTACCCACCAGAGGGGTACCGACTCTATACCGGCATCCCCTAGGCGGGGGACCGACGTCAGTGTGTCGATAGCCGTCGTGGAGTGCACATCGGGAGAAATATTTGTTTTCGAAATTTTTTTTCTCAGTTCACTTGTACTCTCGCCCGTGACTTGTGCTCTTGCCCGTGACTTGTGCTCTTGCCAGTGATTTGTGCTCTCGCCCGTGCCCACTCATACGTATGTGACAACCCTCTCCCGCACCTGCCCCACCACACTCACTCGCCGCCAACCACTCCACACCTAATTTTCCCCAAAAACCCGGTCGAAATTGCCCACTTTAGCAATTTACTGCATTTTTTCGGCGAAATCGTGCATTTTTTTCGATTTTCCAAAAAAAATGCGAATTTTTGAGTCGGGTTTCTTTTGGATGATGGCTTGAGGTGTCCCCTCCACGATTCCACCAACTACGAGTGGTGGCCCATCGGTTTTCGGGGAAAAATCAGCGATTTTGTGCTGAAATGTTACACTGTGACGTCACCGATGGTCATCGGCTGAGGTTTTTGTCCAAATATCGATGGTTTCTCTGGCGGATGCAGTTGGGAGTGGATTAATTCGGTGGAGCACGATCCAGGGAATGGGCTTCAGTCGAAAAATGACCGCGGGACGGTGGGTGTTTCGTGGAGAGACGAAAAGAAAGCGGGAAGCGGTCGTGGTGTGGTGGACTACGAGGTGGATCAGTTCACGACGGTGTGGGGGGCGCTCTTTGAGGGATTTAGGGGATGTGCGTCTTGGAGGAGTGACGTTGATTGATGTCATGTCTAGAAGGCGAACAGTTGGCTTTTGAGAGACTGTCTGGGTTTTGGTGCTGGTCCTGGTTCACTGGTGGCTGTGGAGACAGGGCCCTTCTGACACTTTTTCCCATCTTCTACTGGTCGAGGGATATACTTTGGGCTCAAGGCTTGTTTGGCGCGTTTGAAGCCCGAAGCGTACCCTTTAAGACGAGGCATTACTCATTGATCTACTCGTTCAGACAGAAAAGTTATTCGCACACAAGGGATGGCAAAGGGGACGAAAATCTGCCCAACCGGACCTACAATTGCAAACAACCCAAAAGTCGTTGCCTCAGTCGAGACGCTTGCACACGCCACTTGAAGAACGAAGTGTCCCCTTTCCAACGAGCCCTCATTCGCTGCTCAGCTCCGCCAAACAAAAAAGTTAGAGCCCAAGGTCTGCGAACGACTGGCGAAGCGTAGAATTTTTTCGCATTTTTCGAGGAAAAATTTTTCTAAAGTACTAGTCGCCCAGAAATTGTAGTAGGTGTCTTTTTGCTCAAGTGAATACTTTGACATTGAATATCTCGGGAACGGGTGGACGTAAGGAAAAAGTTGGGATGGGGGATTGTAGGTGATGACTTCGTCTTTAAGATGCACTTAGCGGGACAAGATGAGTAACGTTATTTTTACGAAAAAATGCACTGTTTTCGAGGTTTTTGCTATTTTCTCAAGTCCCATTGGGGATAGGGGCGTAGATGTGGCGTGCTCAGATGCGTCTTTGAATCCTCTACAGATGCTTGGAAGCAACCTGCGATGGCAGACGCATCATTTTCGAGATATGGTCGATTTTTCAAAATAAATGGAGACATAGATTCTCGGATGCGTCTTTGGATCGATGTCCTGAAGCCAGGTTGGACGGCTGGGAGGTGCGGTGGCTATCAGACGGGGGTGTCCTTCACGTCGCTTATTGAATTGCATTCCACGAACCCATTTGTTTGTCGTAAATGCAAGACGACTGATGATGATGGCACGCAGAAGTGCATGTCGTTTGGTTGCCCATTTCCACATGACTCATGACAACAAGCAATCGAATCGAATCAATATCCGCTTGGCTGTGAGGTCATTTAAAATGCATCGCTCCATTTGCTCTCTCTCTTTCTCTCTCTCTCTCTCTCTTTTCTCCTTCATCGCCATAGCTCTCTGCCCCCCCACTCCCTGTGTGTGTACTCGATTCTCTGGGTTACGTGTCAGACGGCAATTCAAGTTGAATACGGTACGGGGGCGCGCGGGGCGGGCGTGTATTTACGATGGTTCTCTTCGTTTGAGGTCGTTTTTCTATTTTGATTGCCCCTAAACCCAGATGGACACTTAAAGGTGGGAAAGATACCTTAAACGAATTTTAATCAAGAAACGCTTGTGCTTGCGCTGCGCTGCTGCTGCTGCTGCTGCTGCTGCACTCTGGGTCGTCTTGCTCGGTTTGCTTGGACGAGGTTATGCGTGTGTTTGTGGATCAGCAGCGCCTTTCAGAGGGCATAGCTCACACGCCTGCCCGTGCCTCATTCTTCTCGCCGTTCGGCTGGATACCGTGTCAAAATGTAATAACTTGAGATTATGTTCGGTTTTTTTTCTCTCTTTTTCTCTCTCTCTCTCTCCGTTGCTCTGTTTGCGTTTCTCTTCTTTCGTATTTTGTAACTTTGATAAGTTACCGATCGAAGAATGGGAAAATAAACAAAAAAAAAGAAAAAAGAACGAACCGGACTGCTGCTGCTGTGGAGGGACAACAATGATTGGGGCACTGGCCAGGCCAGAGAGGGGGTGTGGGAGGGGGGGAGACAGGCGGACAGAGACCTTTAGGTGATAATTGGAATATTCTGTTGACACACAGTGCCGCTGTCCCATCTCCCTTCGGCGTCCGCTACGAGGTTCTGTACACGGAGAGTGGTTCTTCTGGAAAAGTCCTTAATTTAGAGACGACGAGATGATGGGGGGGGGGGGGGGGAGGGTGTGCATGGGAGCGATGTGTCCTGCATCGAGGAGGGTTTTCGGCGTGAGTTAGCCGAGGTGTCGCCGTTGCTGGTCTCAGGGGTGCGTGCGAACTCGGCGTGCGTTCGCTGAGGTGACTCTGAGGAGTGGCGGCGAATTCGGCAAGTTCCTCGGCTGCGGTGTCACTGAGGCGACTTCGGCAAGCTTTTCGACGTGAGTTTGCTTTGAGGACACGCGGTGACCTTCATTGAAGCACCCCAGGGAGGACGACGAAAAGGAGGCCACGTCCTACTCACTCGCTCTGCGTTCCCCCGTGAGTTTCAGCGTGTGGTTCAGTCAGTCTGTGGCGGGGAACCCCTTCAATGGGGCCCACGAACGCCTTTCACATGTCGCCCAAGTCCGTGCCTGCCTGTCCCGAATGATGCCTGTTGTCGCTCGTGTCATTCGAGGCTCCGTCGCGTCACACTGAAGGTTTCCAACGAACACCTTCCACAAGGCCTCCAAGAGCACGCTTGTCATCCAGTTCGAAGGAACCTGTCCCAAGTGACATCAGGAATCACTCGTGTCACTTCGACTTCCAAGCAACGAGTCTCCGTCGCCCAGAGGGAGGCACACTGAATGCTTCCAACGAACACCTTCCACAAGGCTCCGCTAGTGCATGCCTGTGCTCCAGTTTCCTCGAATTTCGTCGGAGCCTCTTCCCAGTGACATCAGGCATCACTCATCTCACTCGGGATAATGGCTCCTAGGCGTCGTCGCCCCCCAGGAGCACCGGGAATGCTTGTCCTCTGTCCAACTCTGTGTCCAGGATCTCAATCAATTCTTGCGACCACCGACCGAGTTCCAGTTCCAGCTGCGCTTTCCCAATCATCGCTCGATTCACCCGGGATCATGTTGCACCCCGAAGGAAGGCAACTGCAGAGGAATCGAGAATCGATTTTATGCCAGGACAAGAGGAAAATTCCTCTCCAGCTCTGGCATTCCTCTTCTCAAGAATTCTGCTGCGAATAGCTGACAGTAGTGCGTCCTGAATTCATGCAGAATCACCGCGCTCTGAGGGGGGATCCACAAGAGGAGGAGGAGTAGGTTGGCCAAGTGGCGGTCGTTCTTCGATGATGCTTGCACTCGTCCTCCTCAAGTGGCCACCATCTTCAGCGGTCTTCCTTCGATTGATGCACACACCCTGGTGCCTGGTCTCGTTGCTCTGCTCTGGTATGCGTCTTCTCAAGAATTTTGCTTCGAATTTCCTCAGCAGTGGGTCCTGGATTCATGCTGCATCTGGTGGTCCACACTGAAATTCAAGGAGGAACGACGGAGAGTGGGTGGGGAGCGTCTCACAGATTCTTCCTCCAACCGTGGCTCTGGTGATCCCACACGGAAACTGAAGGGGGACCGACGGAGAAGTGGGTAAAGCTGTCAAGGAGCGTCTCATCGCCTCCTCCTCCGTCGCGTCTAATAAATTTGGCAAGTGCAGGTCCATCTCTGGTACATACACTCACCTCCTCCTCCTCCACATCCACCTCCACCTCCATCTCCATCTCCTCCAAGAAATCCTGAACCGACCCCACTCATGCAGGTGCCCTCGACTTCGACGTCGTCTCATTTTTGCATTTCTGCGTCGATTCGCTTCAAATTTGTGACCAGGACTTCATCTCCTCCCCCACCTCACTTGATTCCATCCATCTTTCATCCAAATCTCGGCGGAATGTTCGAAAAAATCAACAAAATCCAACAGACCTACAGAATGCCCACATTTTCCGACTGCCCGACCTCGACAACGCCTCATTTTTGCAATTCCGCGTCGATTTCTTTCAAATTTCTGTCCAGCTCTTCATCCCCCCTCCCCCCTCACTCCACTCAATCCAACTTTCATTCAGTAACGAGCGAAATTCTCGAAAAAATCAAGAAATCCCGAACAGACCCCACGCCTGCATGCCTCTCAACTCCGACGTCACCTCATTTTCGCATTTCCCGCCCGATTTCCCTCAAATTTTCGATGCAGACTTCATGTTTCCCCTCCACCCACTCCACTCCATCCAATTTTGCCCATAAAACCGGTCGAAATTCCCCAAAAATCGATTTTCAAAAATTTGCCCACTCGCAGCGGAAAAAGTCGACTCAATCGGTTTCGCAATTTACTGCATTTTTTCGGCGAAATCGTGCAGATGACCATTGGTGACGTCACAGTGTAAAATTTCAGCACAAAATCGCTGATTTTTCCCCGAAAACCGATGGAACACCACCCGAAGTTGATGGAATCATTTTCGGGACATCCGAGGCCATCATCCAAAAGAAACCCGTCCACCTCCACCTCCACCTCCTCATCCTCCTCCACCTCCTCATCCTCCTCCACCTCCACCTCCTCATCCACCTCCACCTCCTCATCCTCCTCCACCTCCACCTCCACCTCCACCTCCACCTCCACCTCCACCTCCACCTCCACCTCCACCTCCACCTCCACCTCCACCTCCACCTCCACCTCCACCTCCACCTCCACCTCCACCCCCACCCCCACCTCCACCTCCACCTCCTCATCCACCTCCTCATCCACCTCCACCTCCATCTCCTCCTCCTCCTCCACCCCCACATCCACCTCCACCTCCACCTCCACCTCCACCTCCATCTTCACTCTTCAAATAAATTAAGTTGTAATTGAAGTAATCCGAGGTGGACTTCCAAAAGGTGGGAGCGCGACCATCTCTTGTTTGAAGGAGTAATTAAAAGCTTCGTCCCCCTTCTCCTCCTCCTCCTGCTCCGTCGTTTGTTTGCTTTTTCGATCCACCATCGCCATCGCCATCACCAGCACCAGCACCAGCACCACCACACCTGATGTTCATTAAAAACAATGAGTCTCGCAATACACGACGACGACGCTGCTGCTGCTGCTGCTGATGATGATGGATACGGCTTCTCTTCTTTCGTCTTTCTTGAAAAAATGTGTGTTTTTTTTTTTCTTTTCTTTGTGCGCTCCTCTCCCTGCTCTGTCCATTTTGGATGATTACTCTGTTTGTCTGTTTGTCTGCCTGGCTGGCTCTGTGCCAGTGTGTGTGTGTGTGTGTGTTGATTATCCTGGCAACAATAACAGAAAATCCACAGCACTCAACCTCAACCTTCCAATTCCAATGAATTTTCTTTCATTTTTTTCTTCCACTCTCTCTCTCTCTCGGCCTTCTTTGAATTTTGTTTCTTGTCTCCCTCTCCCTCTCTCTCTTAGACTCGCGCGCGGTCGTCCCTTGTTGCAAGTCTCGCGAGTACAGCCGCCCCCTTACCGTCGCAGCGCATCAATTATGTGTGAGTTTGGGTTGCTGGCTCTGGTATGCCGAACTGGTGTTTGGGACGGGTTCCTGCTTGCCGCTGCTGCTTGCATGGTGCCGCTTTTCTTAGTCGATCCTCTCGAGTGTGTGTGTGTGTGCGAGAGTGAGTGGAATTTTTTCATGAAATATGATGCATATGTGCATCATCAACTCGCTCTCTCTCTGTCTCTCTCTCTCTCTCTCTGTCTGTCGGTCTGCCTGCCTGCCTGCCTGCCTGCCTGCCTGCCTGCCTGCCTGCCTTGCACTCCCGGCGTCGCCTTTCTTTGGCCGTCACTCTGCAGAGGCATGGATTATGGAACCGTGCCTATCGCTCCTAAACAAACATCTTGAATCGAAACTAATTTATACAGTTTTTCCCGTGAGTCTTGCATCTTATCAATTTTTTTTTTTTTTGGTTTCCCTTCGTTCTCGATGCCCTTTGTCCGGTTCAATTGTCTTCGTCTTCGTCTTCTCCTTCATCTGCTCCTTCGTCGTCATCTCTTCCTCCTCCTCCTCCACCGCCACCATCGTTGGGCGACAAATATTGACGCACTTCGGTGGAATGTGTGTGAGTCACCTTGACTGCGTTGACCCGAGTAAATTGTGACTGTGAACCGAGAGGAGGAGGAGGAGGACGACGAGGCCTGTGCATGGTGTTACAAAATTCGTGCTAATTAATAATCCATTTGAGTTCACTGCTGATGACGACGACGAGGAGAACGCCAGCACCAACCAACCTGAATCGTGAGAGACGTCGTGACACACGTTCGTGTGTTAATTTGTGTTAACTCGACGCGATGAACTTCGATTTGCAGACGGCCACTGAGTCACAAATGCAATTCGGCTGGTCATTGACTCCGTCGTCGTCGTCGTCGTCGTCGTCGGCTTAACCACAAAATTGGACGTTGGTGAGTTTAAATTGACCTCCTTGCTCACGTGAGTGCTCTTGGGCTGAGACGGCCACTCAGTCTTCTCGGATGTTGGCACGCTTCAACGGAAGTGAGTTGGAAGACAGTGGAATCACACAGAAGCCACTGCAGTCTCGGTCCGGATTTCATGCTGTTCCGTGGCAATGGAGCTGCATTTGACAAACGTGCGGTTTTTTGTTCGGTTTGGAGTCGGAATCAGCCAGCGTTGCCATCGATTCGACCTCCAAATGCCTCGGAACTGGGCTTCTGTCCACTCTGTCCCTCCAGCGCGTTCGATTCGTCCTCGAAATGCCTCGGAACTGGCCTCCTCGTCGCTCTGTCCCTCCAGCGCGTTCGATTCGTCCTCAAAATTCCTCGGAACTGGCCTCCTCTCCACTCTGTGTCTCCAGCGCGGTCGATTTGTCCTCAAAATGCCTCGGAACTGGCCTCCTCTCCACTCCGTGCCTCCAGCGCGTTCGATTCGTCCTCAAAATGCCTCGGAACTGGCCTGCTCTTCACTCTGTGCCTCCAACGCGTTCGATTTGTCCTCAAAATGCCTCTGAACTGGCCTCCTCGTCGCTCTGTCCCTCCAGCGCGTTCGATTCGTCCTCAAAATGCCTCGGAACTGGCCTCCTCTCCACTCCGTGCCTCCAGCGCGTTCGATTCGTCCTCAAAATGCCTCGGAACTGGCCTCCTCTCCACTCTGTGCCTCCAGCGCGTTCGATTCGTCCTCAAAATGCCTCGGAACTGGCCTCCTCGTCACTCTGTGCCTCCAGCGCGTTCGATTTGTCCTCAAAATGCCTCGGAACTGGCCTCCTCGTCACTCTCTCCCTCCAGCGCGTTCGATTCATCCTCAAAATGCCTCGGAACTGGCCTCCTCATCACTCTGACCCTTCTCGCGCGCTTGGAACGCGTCTCCAGCCAGCGTTGCCCTCGATTCGTCCTCAAAAAGCCTCGAAACTAGGCTTCTGTCCACTCTGTCCCTTCTCGCGCGCTTGGAACGCGTCCCCAGCCAGCGTTGCCCTCGATTCATCCCCAAAATGCCTCGGAACTGGCCTCCTCGTCACTCTCTCCCTCCAGCGCGTTCGATTCGTCCTCAAAATGCCTCGGAACTGGCCTCCTCGTCACTCTGACCCTTCTCGAGCGCGTGGAACGCGTCTCCAGCCAGCGTTGCCCTCGATTCATCCCCAAAATGCCTCGGAACTGGCCTCCTCGTCACTCTGTGCCTCCAGCGCGTTCGATTCGTCCTCAAAATGCCTCGGAACTGGCCTCCTCGTCACTCTGTGCCTCCAGCGCGTTCGATTTGTCCTCAAAATGCCTCGGAACTGGCCTCCTCGTCACTCTGTGCCTCCAGCGCGTTCGATTCGTCCTCAAAATGCCTCGGAACTGGCCTCCTCGTCACTCTGTGCCTCCAGCGCGTTCGATTCGTCCTCAAAATTCCTCGGAACTGGCCTCCTCGTCACTCTGTGCCTCCAGCGCGTTCGATTTGTCCTCAAAATGCCTCGGAAGCAAGCCTCCTTTCCACTCTGTGCCTCCAGCGCGTTCGATTCGTCCTCAAAATGCCTCGGAACTGGCCTCCTCGTCACTCTGTGCCTCCAGCGCGTTCGATTTGTCCTCAAAATACCTCGGAAGCAAGCCTACTCTCCACTCCGTGCCTCCAGCGCGTTCGATTCGTCCTCAAAATGCCTCGGAACTGGCCTCCTCGTCACTCTGTCCCTTCTTGCGCGCTTGAATCGCGTCCCCAGCCAGCGTAGTCCTCGATTCGAACTCATAATGCCTCGGAACTAGCGTCCTCGTCACTCTTTCCGTCTTCTCTCCACTCTGACCCTTCTCGCGCGCTTGAAACGCGTCACCAACCAGCTTGCTCCTCGAAACTAGCCTCCTCTTGGACCGCCAAGAGTGACGTTCGTGAAAAGGAGCCATTCTTCATCATTCTCGGTCTGGTTTCCGCACACTCACGTCAGCACACTTGCATCCCTCGTCCTTCCTCGAGAAATTCGAATCCATCATCCCGTCAAGAGCTGAACGTGCACCGTGGTCAACTTCAGCGTCTTAATGCGCTTCACTCCCTGTCCGCAGCACACCTCCGCCACTCAGCGGTCAGGTTTATGAAACTCATCCCGCAGCCCAGTGGCGGCGAGTGGGAGTTGCTCTTGCGTTTGAGTGCAGCCCCAGCTGCTGCTCCTGTCTGACAGGCGGCGGAGCGAAGAACCTCAAGAGGGACTCAGCTGTGGTGTCGTGTTCCCGATGGGAAATCCCTCCTAATTGGTTGCAAGTTTTAAGTTTCTCTCATTCATTCAAGGGATCCTCTGGGTGGCACTTCTCCCTTGCCTCTAATCCCAACCGTAAGCATCCCCCATCAACGTCATGGCGACGTCCTCATTGTGCGCCGGTGTACTCGGCGCGTTGTAATCTCAACCGGAGCCAGCAGGTTGAGCAGCACATCCCCCGGGACCGCTGGACCCTTCGTTTAATCACACATCACCCGGCAATAATCACATAAGCTTCTCTCCTCCGTCTGCCCTCGTGAGGGGCGGAATCCTCCCGAAATGGAACATCGAAAGTGTGCACCACCCCCGGTCGGGCATGTAAATTGGATTAGTTTAACGCCCCGTCGATGGCTGTGCTGATGAGAGTCAATTGGTCGGGTCCAGTCCACGCCAGCCGGGCAACTTTAAGCTCATCGCTCCATTAACTAATTGTCTCATTAATCTGAGGTTAAGTACACACGAGATGACAAGCTATTGATGCGCTTCCTCCTGCCCTCCTGCCCTCCTGCCCTCCTGCCCCGGGACCGCGTTCGGAACCACCCCCGATCAAAGAATTCGTCGTTTCAGCCGCGGTTTGCTTTCTTTAAACATCTCTTAAATCGGCTGCCTCTCCGTCTCCCTCTCACGCCCCACTCTGTGTGTGTGTGTTTGGTTTCCCTTCTCTCTCTCTCTCCCGCCGGTCGACCGTTCGCGTCTTGTTTTGTTTGCCTAGACAACAGACTCAAATAATAATCGCTCTCGTCGGCCTTTGATGGGAATGTTCGGCTGCTCGGCTGCGGGGTCGCTCGCGTATCATTTTGTCCAAATTCACGGCGAGACGGTGTGTGGTGCTGTGCGGTAAACAAATACTTTTCTTTTTTCGTTCTTTTCTTGAATTTTTCCTTGCTTTTTTTTTTTTTTTTTTTGAAGCATTCCATCGAATGGCTGTGAATGGAGGGAGATTTAGGGCTCCGCGGTGAATTGGATTCAAGGAGACGGTGACGAGGTACCGAAGGGGTGTCGTCTGCGATCCAAGAAGCTTCAAAAGGCTGGTCAGTGGACGCTGGTGCTGATGAAGGGCGTTCCCTTGGCCATTCGACACAGAATCGGCGTCAAAATGGGGTTCATTCTCCGCTTCCTCGACCATCCGATAGAGAAACGGCTTCAAAATGCTGCTCATTCCCCGCTGGTGCTTCCGAACGACGCTTCCTCGTCCATTCGACGGGCCATCGGCGTCAAAATGTTGCTCATTCCCCACTGGTGCGTCCGAACGACGCTTTCTCGACCATTCGACGGGCCTTCGGCCTCAAAAATGAAGCTTCCTCCACCATTCGCCAGAGAATCGGCGTCAAAATGTTGCTCATTCCCCGCTGGTGCTTCCGAACGACGCTTCCTCGTCCATTCGACGGGCCATCGGCGTCAAAATGTTGCCCATTCCCCGCTGGTGCTTCCGAACGACGCTTCCTGGTCCATTCGACGGGCCTTCGGCCTCAAAAATGAAGCTTCCTCCACCATTCGCCAGAGAATCGGCGTCAAAATGTTGCCCATTCCCCGCTGGTGCTTCCGAACGACGCTTCCTCGTCCATTCGACGGGCCATCGGCGTCAAAATGTTGCTCATTCCCCGCTGGTGCTTCCGAACGACGCTTCCTCGTCCATTCGACGGGCCATCGGCGTCAAAATGTTGCTCATTCCCCGCTGGTGCTTCCGAACGACGCTTCCTCATCCATTCGACGGGCCTTCGGCGTCAAAATGTTGCTCATTCCCCGCTGGTGCTTCCGAACGACGCTTCCTCGTCCATTCGACGGGCCATCGGCGTCAAAATGTTGCTCATTCCCCGCTGGTGCTTCCGAACGACGCTTCCTCATCCATTCGACGGGCCTTCGGCGTCAAAATGTTGCTCATTCCCCGCTGGTGCTTCCGAACGACGCTTCCTCGTCCACTCGACGGGCCATCGGCGTCAAAATGTTGCTCATTCCCCGCTGGTGCTTCCTAACGACGCTTCCTCGTCCATTCGACGGGCCTTCGGCCTCAAAAATGAAACTGCCTCGTCCATTCGACGGGCCATCGGCGTCAAAATGTTGCTCATTCCCCACTGGTGCTTCCGAACGACGCTTTCTCGACCATTCGACGGGCCTTCGGCCTCAAAAATGAAGCTTCCTCCACCATTCGCCAGAGAATCGGCGTCAAAATGTTGCTCATTCCCCGCTGGTGCTTCCGAACGACGCTTCCTCGTCCATTCGACGGGCCATCGGCGTCAAAATGTTGCTCATTCCCCACTGGTGCTTCCGAACGACGCTTCCTCGTCCATTCGACGGGCCATCGGCGTCAAAATGTTGCTCATTCCCCGCTGGTGCTTCCGAACGACGCTTCCTCGTCCATTCGACGGGCCATCGGCGTCAAAATGTTGCTCATTCCCCGCTGGTGCTTCCTAACGACGCTTCCTCGTCCATTCGACGGGCCATCGGCGTCAAAATGTTGCTCATTCCCCGCTGGTGCTTCCGAACGACGCTTCCTCGTCCATTCGACGGGCCATCGGCGTCAAAATGTTGCTCATTCCCCGCTGGTGCTTCCGAACGACGCTTCCTCATCCATTCGACGGGCCTTCGGCCTCAGAAATGAAGCTTCCTCGTCCATTCGACAGAGAATCTTCGTCAAAATGGGGTTTATTCTCCGCTTCTTCGACCAACGGCGTCAAATTGTGGTTCATTATCCGCTCCCTCGACCATCCGACAGAGAAACGGCGTCAAAATGCTCCCCATTCCCCGCTCAACCGAGGCCTGCCGTCGTGTTCTCGAAGAAGTGCCTATGTCCGAGAGTTCAGCAGCCCACTTGACCGTAGTCCAATGTGCCGACATGTCCCCCCATTCGCTTACATAACTCATCGCGAACAATGACCTCACTCTCCTTCTGTGACACAATAAAGCACTCATTTTTCTTCTCGTTCCCATTTCAGATGTCATAAAGGAGCCCCAACAGGATCGCCATCGACATCGACATCGACACTGCAGCAGCAGCAGCAGCAGCCCAAGACGAAGTCGAACCGAACCAAAACCGGGTCAGACATCGTTCAACATGTAAACAGTGAACAACATCCAACAATGCATCTAAATAATAGGATTTTTCGAAGCGAATCTCTGCCACAAATTGGCATCATCATCGCATCGGCGACCAACTGCATTAGTCCGACGGTCATCAAAGTCGGCCAACTATGCGTCCAGGAGTGATTGTGCATCAAATTGAAAGGACACTAGACACGGGCACCGGCTAAGAGGTTTGGACAACATCAAAAAAAAAAAAGTGTGTCCCCTTCCCCGGAAGAGAACGTGGAAAAGAAACAAAAGCAGGCAACTTGAAGAGAGAAGAAACAAACGGAATAAGACGTGACGAGACGAGAGAAACCGACCGAGAGACGCACACAGACAGAGAGAGAGAGAGAGAGAGAGAGAGAGCGAGAGCGAGAGTCGATTGAAAGTGATTGCCTTTCCTTCGTTTCTGTTGTGTGTTTTCTGTTTCTCATTTATTTTGCTGGAAGAAGAACAAAAATGTCGATTATTAAAATCAACTGTGATCTAAACAATTATAATAGTACTACTAGTGGTATAAGTCAGCGGAGGGATGTGGCTAAGAAGCGTCTCAGATTGTTGACGTCTGCAGAGAAGGGCCAGCAGCAGCAGCAGCAGCAAGATGAAAGGCACGATTCGCCCATCATAAGGACAGAGATCAGTTGCAGCCGCAGCACAAGAACAGATACAACGCCACCACGAGCAAACTTCAGCATACAATCCATGGAACGGGCAGCAATGACGGATGTAACAACAGCGACGACGACGACGAATTTGTCCCGTCTACAGTTGGTCACATCGGCGTCCCAAATGTCAGCAGTAACCTCCTCATCATTTGTGTTGGTGCCACCATCAATTGCATCCGCAACGCCATCGCTATCGCTATCGCCATCGCCATCGCCATCGGCAATCGATGACAAGCCAACACGATATAAAGAGCAACAGCAGCAACAGCAGCAGCAAACTCGTCACGATTCAGATGCGAAACTAGTGATTAGCAACAAATTCAAGAACACATTTCATTTAAAATACTTTAGATATCTAGGCAAATACTTTACACTGAATTTCTTTTTGATAATATTTATCCTAAATGAATTGTACGCGGTTCGGCCGGCATGCGGCCTCCTCGTGGTCGATCCGAACGGCTTGGATGGCGTTGCAAATGCGAACGGCGAGATGGGGAGCGGCAGCAGTCATCATCATCATCATCACAATGGCAGTGGCAGTGGCAGCAGTAGCAGCAGCAGTGGAAGTGGTGGCAGCAACAACAGCGGCGGTGGAGGTGGCCACTATCTAGACAAATTAGACAATTTGGAGCGTAGCGTGGCAGCGGTTCTGATCAAGGTCGCCTACGGCACAACGTCGACGACAAAGCGCAGCATACCGGACAACAGTTACGTGCCCAGTCTGACAACAATTGCCACACCACCCCTGACAACCTTACGGTGAGTGGTGCACATCGCGTCGCATCGCATCGCATCGCATCACGCATTTATCGGGCGGTTTTTAATTATTTTTTTTTTTGTTGTTGTTTCTTTTCGTGCAGCTATCTGGAGAAGTCCGCACATCAGCAGCAAATCAATTTGCATCACCGGAACTACGAGCTGGATCTGGAGCGGGATCATGCTCTTCCGACATCAGCGCCAAATGCAGATATCTTGAAAAGCAACAGCAATCCCACGTATCCGAATCCGAATCGACATCACAATCATGACCGTGATAGGCATCGACACTTGTTGAATTCGACTCCGTCGCCTTCGTGTGAGTATATGCGTCCTTTTTTCGTCAGTTTTTAGTGCTTAATGGGGTGCGGGTGCGTCGATAGACAGGACGAGAGAGCTCTCCTTGCGGTTGGGACTTGGTGGTGCGTCATTAGGACAAGACGACAGAGCTCTCCTTGCGGCTGTGGCTGGCCATTGCTTGGTGGTGCGTCACTAGGACAAGACGACAGAGCTCTTCTTTCATTCGTTGGCCCTTCAATGAGTGCGGGTGCGTCGCTAGACAAGACGGCAGAGCTCTTCTTTCATTCGTTGGCCCTTCAATGGGTGCGGGTGCGTCGCTAGACAAGACGACAGAGCTCTCCTTGCGGCTGTGGCTGGCCATTGCTTGGTGGTGCGTCGCTAGAGAAGACGACAGAGCTCTTCTTTCATTCGGTGGCCCTTCAATGGGTGCGGGTGCGTCACTAGACAAGACGACAGAGCTTTTCTTTCATTCGTTGGCCCTTCAATGGGTGCGGGTGCGTCGCTAGACAAGACGACAGAGCTCTTCTTTCATTCGGTGGCCCTTCAATGGGCGCGGGTGCGTCGCTAGACAAGACGACAGAGCTCTCCTTGCGGCTGTGGCTGGCCATTGCTTGGTGGTGCGTCACTAGGACAAGACGACAGAGCTCTTCTTTCATTCGGTGGCCCTTCAATGGGTGCGGGTGCGTCGCTAGACAAGACGACAGAGCTCTTCTTTCATTCGTTAGCCCTTCAATGGGCGCGGGTGCGTCGCTAGACAAGACGACAGAGCTCTTCTTTCATTCGTTGGCCCTTCAATGGGTGCGGGTGCGTCGCTAGACAAGACGACAGAGCTCTTCTTTCATTCGTTAGCCCTTCAATGGGCGCGGGTGCGTCGCTAGACAAGACGACAGAGCTCTTCTTTCATTCGTTGGCCCTTCAATGGGTGCGGGTGCGTCACTACGACAAGACGACAGAGCTCTTCTTTCATTCGGTGGCCCTTCAATGGGCGCGGGTGCGTCGCTAGACAAGACGACAGAGCTCTCCTTGCGGCTGTGGCTGGCCATTGCTTGGTGGTGCGTCACTAGGACAAGACGACAGAGCTCTTCTTTCATTCGTTGGCCCTTCAATGAGTGCGGGTGCGTCGCTAGACAAGACGGCAGAGCTCTTCTTTCATTCGTTGGCCCTTCAATGGGTGCGGGTGCGTCACTACGACAAGACGACAGAGCTCTTCTTTCATTCGGTGGCCCTTCAATGGGCGCGGGTGCGTCGCTAGACAAGACGACAGAGCTCTCCTTGCGGCTGTGGCTGGCCATTGCTTGGTGGTGCGTCACTAGGACAAGACGACAGAGCTCTCCTTTCATTCGTTGGCCCTTCAATGGGTGCGGGTGCGTCGCTAGACAAGACGACAGAGCTCTCCTTGCGGCTGTGGCTGGCCATTGCTTGGTGGTGCGTCACTAGGACAAGACGACAGAGCTCTTCTTTCATTCGTTGGCCCTTCAATGGGTGCGGGTGCGTCACTACGACAAGACGACAGAGCTCTTCTTTCATTCGTTGGCCCTTCAATGGGCGCGGGTGCGTCACTAGACAAGACGACAGAGCTCTCCTTGCGGCTGTGGCTGGCCATTGCTTGGTGGTGCGTCACTAGGACAAGACGACAGAGCTCTTCTTTCATTCGTTGGCCCTTCAATGGGTGCGGGTGCGTCGCTAGACAAGACGACAGAGCTCTTCTTTCATTCGTTGGCCCTTCAATGGGCGCGGGTGCGTCGCTAGACAAGACGACAGAGCTCTCCTTGCGGCTGTGGCTGGCCATTGCTTGATGGTGCGTCACTAGGACAAGACGACAGAGCTTTTCTTTCATTCGTTGGCCCTTCAATGGGTGCGGGTGCATCACTAGGTCAAGACGCCAGAAGAGCCCTCCTTGCGGTGGTCGTTCGTCTGCCTGGCTGGCTCATCAAATTAAGGCCACAAGTTCGTATTTATAGAAGCGCATCGTATCTCTGTAATGGACGTTGAAAGGAAAATGTAATTATTCGCAAATTAATCCTCTTCGTGCGTGGCTGCTGCTGATGGTGGCCCCGCTGTCAACTCAAGACGCTGCCAGTTGATGCCGCAGGAGGCCATCCTTTCTCTTGTTTATTCGATTTCCAGTGCGATTCAATTGAATTAAGCATCAGAACGGAGGCGACCTCCTCAACCGCAAGGGTTGCGCGTCATTTCGTCCAGTCATCCCCAACCACACCCCCCCCCCCCCCCCCCCCCCTCGTTTCCAGTTAAGTCAATTATTTGAAATCAATTTCTCCATTTTAGTACCGAATCTGCTGAAGAAGAGCCAACCGACGATACCGATGTACCCGGGCGACATGCCATCGTATTCGCCGCCGGCCCGGTCGTTCTTCACGCCACCGCTGCCGCCAGAGTATCAGAATCCGTTTGCGGACAAGCCGACGCTGCGCGGCACAAACAACGAGGGCGTCATCGTGAACACGGGCACGTACATAAATCGACGACCAATACCGCCGCCGAGCCTGATGCCGGGTCACGAGCGAATACCATTTAGACCGCCAGACCTGAGCGGTGGCGGATCGATAGCGATTCCCAGCAATCCGCTGGGCGGGGGTGACTTCCCCGCGACCAGTCACAGGCCTCAGCTGCCCCTGGATCAGGACGGGCAACGGAAGAAGGCATTGAATACGCCGTCGCAGAAGGGCAATCGTGGCATCGGTGGTGGCGTCGAGAGCTACGGCGATGGGGCAGTGAACACCGTGCCGCTGTCCGACATTAGCGATGCCATTCATAATCCGCGACAGGAGCACTTGCCCAGCATTCGACGCATCCTCTCCGGTTCGAACGGACGGAAGGAGGACATTCCGGAGGTGCTGCTGAAGCAGGTGACATCGCGACCGGCGTACAATCATCAGCCGCCATCGTCGCCGGTTGTCGTTGTGCAGACATCGCCCGAGAATGTGCCCGACACGGATGGCGGCCGGAATGGCGCCGCAAATGGCAATCAGAATCCGAATATAAATCAGAACAAGAATGTCGACCTGGCCGGCGGGAATAGTGGCGGCGACAGCAGCGACGATCTGGACGATTCCAATGAGCCCGACGACACCGAACCGGATCAGGATGAGCCCAAGACTCAGCCGAAGATCAAGATGAGCACGAAGTCAACCGATACACCGAACACTGCTGGTAAGTGATGGGGACACTTACCTTTTTGCGCTCATTTAATCTAATCCCGTTCTCTGTGTCTCTCCAGCAGGTGGCAACAAACAGCAGCAGCAGCAGCAGCAGCAGAAGCATCAACATCATCAGAATGCGCCCTCATCATCGTCGTCGTCATCATCATCATCGTCCTCGTCCACATCGTCGACGACAGCATCATCGGCAACGGCATCATCGTCGTCGTCGTCCTCATCGTCATCCTCATCGTCGTCATCGTCGTCATCGTCGTCAGCGAAGCAGAACACGGCCACATGGTCGGTCGCATGGAACATTCACGTCTATCTGACGGTGATACTCTTCACCATACTCGGGGTATATTCGATATTCAAAATGATCTTTTACAACAAACTGACGCATCTCTTTAGCCAATCGTACTTCATTTGCATCCATTTGATTTTGATTATTATCTGCGTGGCACGGATCTTCTATCTGTGCTACGATGCGTACAACATCCACTCCACGTTCAATATATTCGTGTCGGAAATTTTGCTCAATTTGCCGGCAACATTTCTGACAATCTCCTTTTCCGTGCTCATCCTGTTCCTGCTCATCAAGAGTCTGAATCATAAGAACAATCGTTACTCGGCCCTAATACGGCCACTGACCGTGGTCGTTGGCAGTGGCGTTCATGTCGTCCTCTGCATTACACTACATTATGTCGAAAGCTACACAACCAGCCACAGTCAGCAGTTCTACTATCAGCAGTTGTATCGGAACGGTTTGTATCATCGGGCGGCAACGGCCAACTCGAACAATATGGTCATGCAGCAGCATCATTTGTTGCAGCCGTCGCTGCATCATCACCACCAGCTAACCATTCCGCCGCCTCCACCGCCGCGGGTGCTATCACTGATCTGTCAGATAATCTACATCTTCATTTGTCTGAGTCTGGGACTCTTGTACTTGTACATTTATCGCATACTGAAGCGTATCCTGCGAAGCAAGAGCCAAAACTACATTCATGGCTTTCAGAATCTCTCCTATGCCATTCACATAACGATTGCAACGGCTCTGCTGTTTGTGCTACTGGCGCTGTTGCAGATCTTCGGTGCGATCAGCATCTCGACGACGCGTCCCTTCATCACGTCATCCTCGGACATGGACTGGCTGCAGTGGGGCTATCAGTTCTCGTTGCGTCTGATTGAGATCGCCATCATTACACTCATGTCGTGGGTGGCTGGGCTAAAGACCAGCGGAGGCGGTGGTGGTGCTGGTGTTGGCGTCGGCGGAATGGGTCCCGGTGGTGGTGGTGGTATGCAGCGCGAAAAGAACGCTGACAGCGGCCACAATGTTGCTGGCTTTTTTCTACCGTGCACGTCCAGCTCCAGTCAGGAACAATTCGAAACGGACTATCCGGCGATGTGCAATGCGAACACCAATTTACACACGTACACGCTGCGAACGGGCAAACAGATATACGATGACACGTTCGCGCTGAACTCCCTGGGCGGCGGCGGCGGCGGCGGCGGGCAGGGCTCGATGGGCGGCAGTTCGCAGCGCAATGACTTTCAATTGCAGTCGACCAACAATTTTGTGCGTCCCTATGATACGGGCTCACTGCAATCGGGCAGCGGTATGGGCAGTCATATGCATTCGCGCCAGCAGATCGACGCCCAGAGTGGACATCATTCTGATTTCCTCACCGACACGCAAACGGATCACTATGAGAATCCGAACTTTGAGTTGCGCTCCACCAGCAATCGTGTGCCGGAACAGCATCAGTATTCGGACAACTGCTATTCGGAGCCACTGAACGGTGGCGGTGGCGGCGGCGGCGGCGGCAGCAGCACAAGCGGCTATGATTTTTCCAATTTCGAGCGACCAAAATTTGGCGGCGGCGGTGGTGGTGGAGTTCGCGAGGCGAACGTGCCGCCAGACATGATCCACGACCGGCCAATGTCTAGAAACAACGATCGCACATCAAATTCCAGTCGTCACCATCATCGTTCGAATCTGGAACGCAACAACTATGAGAACCCAGAGAGGCGTAGCTCAAATTCGACACATTCCTGCACCAGTGCCCGATATGCGACATATAACTCCTTCGATCGGCACGGTGTCGTCCGCAAGAGTGGCACATTGAATAACATCGGCGGCATTGTGAACGGCCGCAGCAATGGCAGCTCATCGTCGGGGGCGTCATCGTCGTCGCGACCGTCGGGCGTGCAAACGCTTAGCACAGCTAATCATCATCCGCGTGGCGGTGTGATAAACGGTTCGGCGCGCATAATGCGCACCGGTGTTGGTGGCGAGCTATTAATGATCGATCCGACGCATCCGCTGCCGCCGCCGCATCATCATCATCAGCGTGATTCGTCCGATGATCAGCGTGATATACCGACACATCAGCATCGTGCTGGTGGTGGTGGTGGTGGTGGTGGTGGTGGCGTCGCTGGTGTTGGTGGTGCTGGTCAGCATCCAATGAAGGCACCGAACTTCTATCGTGACTGTCAATTGGAGCGCAGCAATAGTGCCGCCATGCAACAGTACATCCTACAGTCTGACGACGACATGGTGATTGGTAGTAATGCAGAGCGTACGAACTTGATCAATAGCAATGGCGGTGGGTCAAGGGGCGGTGGTGTGGATGGTATGGGGCCAGTTGTTGGCGGTGTTATCGGTATTGGTGGTGGTGGTGGTGGTGGTGGTGGCGTTGGTAGTGGTGTTGTTGGTGGTGTTGTCGTTGGTGGCGTCATTGCCGGCGGCAACGGTATTGGTAGCGGTATTAACGGCAGCATCGGCATTGGCAGCGGTAGTGGCGGCAACGGTGGCGGTTGCTCATCGTCTGGCATAACGAGCAGCACCAGCGGTGGCAATCTAACCGACAATGGCAGCGGTAATGGCGGCATTAGCTTAGTTACCGGCGATCGCAGTGTAGGCGGTGGCTGTGGCACCACCGGCAGCTCCGGCATGGGCAGCAGTAGCGGCGAGAGCGCTAACAGTGGCAGTATGCTAGTTGCCGAGCATGGTTTTGTACGATTTCGGGCATTAGATGATATAAATAATGCCCAGGGCGTTGGCATTCATAATGCGTCAATACGAACCACGACGGCTGGCGGTAGGAGTAAAGAGAAGCAACGTTATGCTAGCAATACATAGTCGGAGTTAGTAGTTTTTAGTTATTAGATGAGGTTACTTCCTTCCCCCCGCCCCCCCTCGCCTCCCCTGCCACCCCTTCCGTCAGCATTTTCAACACATTCAGAGTGTTCGGCTCGCTCCGCTTGTCCTTTTGGTTTTAGTGCCCTGCCCCGCCCCGCGAAATTTTTTTGTTTCTCAGAAGAAGGTGATAGATATGCGCAGTGTGAGAGAGAGAGACTATATAGTAGATGATTATTCTGTCTGTTGATGACCCCCCCCCCCCCCCCCCGCACGCCGCATGCTAGTCTGTCAGGGTTGGTCGTTGAGAGACTGCGAGTGTGAGACTCTGTGAACCTTGTTTTCGTTTTTTTTTTTTTTGTGTGCGGCCGGCCTCTTGTACGTAATCTCATGCACGAAACATTCATTTCACTCTCTCCAATTTGCCTTCATTTTCATTGGAAAACAAAAAAAAAACAACAAAGAAAAGAAAAAAAGAAAAACAACAACTGAATTATAACAGAAAACAAAGGGGAACCCTCTTGAATTAGTATTTTGTAAATATTTGTATATAACTGCCAATACACAGACAGATGACGTAGAAGAAGAAGAAGAAAGAAGAAAAAAAATTAACGACGAACAATTATAAAAAAGAGAAAAAAAAAACAACAACTTTCCTTGCATTTTTTGTTGTTTTTTTTTTTTTTTTCTTTTTTTGTAGAATTTTCACACAAAAGAGGAAAGGAGATATATTTTTGCGTTGAACTAGCCACAAGGTCCAACACTTTTGCTTAGAAAAGAAAACACACACAGAAAAAAAAAAAAAAAATACCCGAATGAATAGATATAGAAAAACAAAATTCTTTGTGATGCAATGTATAAATATTTAAACTCACACAAAAAAAAAAAAAAAAAGAAAGAAAAAAACCACACATAGGAAGCATAAAAGAAGGGAGAAATAAAACATAAGAAATGCATTTTTTTTAATATCAGTATCATTGCAGTATTAACCGCCACAATATACCCCCCGTTATAATAAATAAATAAATATTCGTCCACCTACAGCGAAAAAAGAAAAAAGAAAAAAAAATGAAGAAAATTATTTATATACAGAAAAGAAAACCAAGTGAGACAGGGAGATTCATGAAAGCACTAAAGAAACGGGTGGAAAGAGCAAAAAAAATATGAAAATTTTGCCCAAAAATTTGCGAAAAAATAAAGGAAAAAAAACAAAAAAAAACAAAAAATAATGAAAATAAAACGAACTGATTAGTTAAGGCGTCAGTAATTTATGCCGCTCTGTTAACCGTTGAATAAGATGAAAGAAAAACAACAAAAAAAAACCTGGACGGGGACACTTTTTTTGATTGTTTTTTTGATTTCTTTTTTTTTTTAACTTTTTGATTAATCTTAAGCGAACAAATGGATGCAATTTGATGAGGAATTATTAGTACGATGCGAAGAGAATGAATACACACATTTTTAACACTCAAACTGACACACAAAAGAAACCATCATTTCATTAAGACGAGACGTGGTTCTGATTTTTTGTTATTTTTTTTCTTTTTTTTTTCGAAAAACTGTTCAGAAAAGACGGGAAAGAAAAAACAAAAAAATAAAAAAAAACAATCTTTTTGATATGCCTATACGTATATATATATATATAATTCAATTGTAAGAAAAAATAAAAAAAAAAAATAGTAGGATTAAGAGGAATACAATTTTTTTAGTACACAATTTGCTTTAGAACTAATGGGAAAAAAAAAATGAAATCTAAAGAAGAAAAAAAACACAAAACAAGGTCTACGTTTGTACGGGGGAGGGATGAAACAATCTGCCCGAACCGAAGAAAGAAAAAAAAATTGTATAAATATATACATATGCATTTATGTGTATATATAATCAAAAGAAAAAAAATAAGAGAAAAAACAAAAAAACCGTAAAAAATAAGTTTATAAGCATGCATACAGATATATAAGTATAAATATAAATATTTTAGAATTAATTTAAGATCCGACACAAGAAAACAAAGCGAAAAAAAAGAAACAAACAAAAAAATGATTAAATAACTCATTAATAAAAGAAATTAAATATAATATATATAAATATTAAGAGAAAATGTACACGCTCCCCTCCTGCCGATCCCTCTCACGGCCCAGCCCTCCCCCCGCCCCGCATCCCCTTTCGCCGCCCACGCATTCGAATGCCCTTCCCCTGCCAGAGCAGTCCATGGGTCCATGGGCCTCTAGGTCTCGAACGGGAATGGGTTGGGTTGGGGGGAGGGGGTTATGGGATCTCAAATGAAAAATATTCAAACATATATATATATATATAGATCCACACTCACCCACATATATATAATTATAGATATATATATATATTTAGTTATTTTTTTTTTTTTGTTTAAGAAAATTAAAAAAAAAAATAGAAACAACATGAAATCCGTTTATATTATATACATTTTTTTATTTCTAACCTTTTTTTATTTGTTCGTGTCTAATTTAATTATTTTATAAACATTTAAATTTTAAGTTTTATCTATGTGTACAAAAAAACTACAAAAAAAAAATATGAAGAAATTTAAGGAATATCCATACAATACATATATACGTGCACGATGAAAAGAGAAAGAATGAATGAATGAAAAAAAAAAAAACAAATCCAACAACAACAAATTATTGAATAAATATTTTATAATTTTTTTTTCTAAAAATTCAATTCCATCAAAATTTGTTTTAATTTTTGTTTGCCCATTTTTTTTTCTTATTTTCCCTACTTCTCCCCCTCCCCGCCACCACTCTCTCTCTCTCTCTCTCTCTCTCTCTCTCTCACCCCCTTTCTCTCTCTGTCGCTTTGTCGCACTCAATTGTAATTTTATGGCTTTTTTTCTTTTTTTTTTTTTTTTTTTTGTTCATCCCCGCATCGTTGTTGGCGTCGATTCCACCCCCGGACTGAATTGATTTTCGTCCTTTGTTGATGGGCAGGCCATTACCACCCCACCCCGCTTTCGGTTTTAGTCGCAGTTGGCCTCCTTGTCGTATTTAAGGATTTGTGCACGTTTTTTTTTTTTTTTTTATTGATTTTTGCGTCGCTTTGACTTGGTAAGTGGCCCCTGGTAAACCTTAATTTGCATTTCACTCGACAGGTAGATGTCCTTTGGCGCTGTTAGCATTCGGTGGATGTTTGTCGGTACATCGTGAGTGCTTGTTGAACCCCTCACAGTGTTGGATGTTCCCCGGTGTGCCTTCGCAGACAGTGGAGACTCCTGAGTTCTTGGGCGTTTCTCCTCGCTTCAGTCGTCGTTCGTCAACAGAGACGGTGTCTTTTAGAGACGCACGGTGTTCACATTTGGTTTTAGAGCGGATATTGCCCGGTTCTCCTTCGCAGACAGTGCGTCGATGGTATGGTTGAACTGCTGGAAGGGTTCCCATTGACTTCTTGGGCGTTTCTCCTCGCTTTAGTCGTCGTTCGTCAACAGAGACGGTGTCTTTTCGAGACGCCCCCTTGTCTGTTTACGGAGCGGACGTGTCCTCCTCAGTTCAATCGTCGTCCGTCAATTCATGTGGTGTTTGTCAATGGAGCGGGCATGTTCTCTTTCTCGTCGTCCATCAGCAGAGAGGGTGTCTTTTTTTTTCGTAGCGTTGTTGGTGTCCGTTCGTCCTTCAAAGCGGGCAGGTTCTCCTCGCTTCAGTAGCCGTTCGCCTGGTCAGACGGTGTCTTTTCGTGAATCCCCTTGTCCGAGCAGTTCTGTCGTCGTCCGTCAGCTCAGTGGGTGTCTTTTTGTGACGCCCCTTGTGTGTCTTCTTGGGACAGCCCTTGTGTGTCCACAGAGCGGCCAGGGTCGTCGTCCGTCAGCTCAGAGGGTGTCTTCTTGGGACAGCCCTTGTGTGTCCACAGAGCGGCCAGGTTCGTCGTCCGTCTGCTCAGATGTTGTCCTCCCCCGTAGCACAAAGCTTCACGCTGTACTTAGTTCACTCGTTGCTCAGGTGGTGTCATCGATGAGACAGGGAAACTGTTTGATTTTGACACCCTTTGACGGTCGCTGCAACGCAGTACTTCGATCTGAAAATAGTCAACTGATGCCACCGCCCAGTCGCCTGTTCCTCCCCCCTCCTCACCGCGGTGTGGACCATAAATCGTTTACAACAACTGCAAAAATGAGGAAAACATCCCCTTGACTCGGTTCTCCACTCTGGCTGGCATTCGGGGGTGGTTTTTCCATTATTTCGTGTGTGTGTTGCTTTCGCTTTGAGCTCTAACTTCTTTGTTTGGTGGAGTAGATCAATAAATCATACCTCATCTTAAAGAGCACGCTTCAGCCTTCAAACGCTCCATACAAAGATTTACAGTCCCCTGGCAAAATGTGGTAGAAAAACGCACAGATAACATTTCTTTATAAAAAGAAGAGGCAAATAACGGGACTTTTGTTGATCGGCTATGTGTGTCTTGAAGCCGAAGTCAACACCTACAATCCCCCATCCCAACTTTGTCCCCACGTCCCCCCGTTCCGGAGATATTCCATGTCAAAGTATTCACTTGAGCAAAAAGACACCTACTACAATTTCTGGGTGACTAGTACTTCAGAAAAAATTTTCTGGAAAAATGCGAAAAAATTCTAGGCTTCGCCAGTCGTTTGCAGACGCTCGGCTCTAACTTTTTTGTTTGGCGGAGCTGATCAATGAATGAGGGCTTGTTGGAAAGGGGACACTTCGTTCTTCAAGTGGCCGGTGCAAGCGCCTCGACTGAGGCAACGACTTTTGGGTTGTACGCAATTGTAGGTCCGGTTGGGCAGATTTTCGTCCCCTTTGCCATCCCTTGTGTGCGCATAACTTTTCTGTCTGAACGAGTAGATCAATGAGTGATGCCTCGTCTTAAAGGGTACGCTTCGGGCTTCAAACGCGCCATACAAGCCTTGATCCCAAAATACTTCCCTCGACCAGTAGAAGGTGGGAAAAAGTGTCAGAAAGGCTCTCTCCCCACAGCACCAGCGAACCAGGACCAGCACCAGAATCCAGGCAGTCTGTCAAAAGCCAACTGTTCGCCTTCTAGACATCAATCAGCGTCACTCCTCCAAGACGCACATCCCCTAAATCCCTCAAAGAGCGCCCCCCACACCGCCGTGAACTGGTCCCCCTTGTAGTCCACCACACTACGACCGCGTCCCGCTTTCGTTTCGTCTCTACATGCAACAGCCACCGTCCCGCGGTAATTTTTCGACTGAAGCTCATTCCCTGGATCGTACTCCAGCGAATTAATCCACTCCCAACTGCATCCACCCGAGAAACCATCGATTTTTGGACAAAAACCACAGCCGATGACCATCGGTGACGTCACAGTGTAAAATTTCAGCACAAAATCGCTGATTTTTCCCCGAAAACCGATGGAACACCACTCGGAGTTGATGGAATCGTAGAGGGGACACCCCAAGCCATCATCCAAAAAAAGTCCGATTCAAAAATTCGCATTTTTTTGGAAAATCGAAAAAATGCTCGTTTTCGCCGCAAAAAATGCAGTCAATTGTGAATCCCGGCGGTCGACTTTTTCCGCTGCGAGTGGGCAAATTTTTGAAAATCGATTTTTGGGGAATTTCGACCGGGTTTTCGGGGGGAAATGGGTGAAGTGGAGTGGGTGGAGGGGAAACATGAAGTCTGCATCGAAAATTTGAAGGAAATCGGGCGGGAAATGCGAAAATGGGGTGACGTCGGAGTTAAGAGGCATGCAGGCGTGGGGTCTGCTCGGATTTGTTGATTTTTTCGACAATTCCGCGGGTTATTGAATGAAAGTTCGATTAAGTGGAGTGAGGGGGAAGGGGGGATGAAGTGGTGGCCACAAATTTGAAAGAAATCGACGAGGAAATGGGAAAATGAGACGACGTCGAGGTCGGGCAGTCGGGAAATGTAGGCGTTCGGGAGGTCTGCTTGGATTTTGTTGGTTTTTTCGAATATTCCTCGGCGTTTTGAATGAAAATTGGGTGGAATGGGGTGATGAGGGAGTGGAGATGAAGTCCTGGTCACAAATTTGAAAGAAATCGGCGAAGAAATGCAAAAATGAGACGACGGCGGAGTTGGGAAAGTGGTTGAATGAAATGTGTGAGAATGTTTGAGTGATTGCCTGGACAGGGGGCGGGCTCGCATGTCCTTCTTCGTCTGTTCGTCTGTGTTTTTAGGGGATGTTGAATGTAGGCAATGCGGGAAGCATGAGGAGTGTAGATTGGCGGTAAAAATACAGTCGTACGTGGGAGAAAATCGATGAACAGACGGTGAGTGTCGTTTCGAAATTCCTTTCTCGTCTTGTTCAAGATATGACGCGACGTGAATGTGTGGGATGAGCTGGGGGTTGGGGCCTACAGGGAAACTGCGAAGTTGGACATGTGCTCTTCATGTGGCAGCGGTTTTTGGCGGTGTTTCTGGTTCCTGGTCTCTGGCCGTCTGGTCGTCTGGTCGTCTGGTCGTCTGGTTGCCTGGTCGTCTGGTCGTCTGGTCGTCTGGTTGTCTGGCTGTCTGGTCGTCTGGTCGTCTGGTCGCCTGGTCGCCTGGTCGTCCGGTCTTCTGGTGGTCTTTCGTCCGTTCGTCCACTCGTCGATTGACTGTCTGACCATTCGTCGGTTCGTCTGGTTCGGTCTTGGCGGTCTCTGGCGGTGTTTCTGGTCCCTGGTCCTTAGGTCTGTCCGCTGGTCTCTAGTCTCTTGCTCGTGCCATCAACGCCTGTTCGTCCACTCGTCCGATTGATTCTTCGTCCGTCTGACCATTTGTCCGTTCTTCTGGTTCGTCTCTCTTCCTGGCCTTGTCTCTGGCCGCTGGCCTCTGGCCGTCTGGTCGTCTGGTCGTCTGGTCGTCTGGTCGTCTGGTCGTCTGGTCGTCTGGTCTCTGGTCTCTGGTCTCTGGTCTCTGGTCTCTGGTCTCTGGTCTCTGGTCGTCTGGTCGTCTGGTCGTCTGGTCGTCTGGTCGTCTGGTCGTCTGGTCGTCTGGTCGTCTGGTCGTCTGGTCTCTGGTCTCTGGTCTCTGGTCTCTGGTCTCTGGTCTCTGGTCTCTGGTCGTCTGGTCGTCTGGTCGTCTGGTCGTCTGGTCGTCTGGTCGTCTGGTCGTCTGGTCGTCTGGTCGTCTGGTCGTCTGGTCGTCTGGTCGTCTGGTCGTCTGGTCGTCTGGTCGTCTGGTCGTCTGGTCGTCTGGTCGTCTGGTCGTCTGGTCGTCTGGTCGTCTGGTCGTCTGGTCGTCTGGTCGTCTGGTCGTCTGGTCGTCTGGTCGTCTGGTCGTCTGGTCGTCTGGTCGTCTGGTCGTCTGGTCGTCCGGTCGTCTGTTCCTCTGGTCGTTTGGTCGTCTGGTCGTCTGGTCCCTGAGCTCTGGCAGATGGCTCTGGCTGCTGGCTGGGCTCTTGTCTGGTCGTATGTTCGTCAGACCGTCCGTTCGGTCTGTACGTCCGATTGTCCTTTTGTTCGTCGTCTCCTCCTGCCCTTGCGTGGGTTTTGTTATGCCACGGGACACAGTCCTCTTTCGCACTTGCGACGGTGGTGGGTTTCCCCACGAAGAAACGTCGGCACTATTCATCGCCGGCACAAGATTGTCGAGGGTTGAGGGGTAGTTTGTGGGTGGATGACAGTGGGGTTGCCTCGTTGGCCATAGCTGTGTGTTGACATTCGGCGTGGACAGCTATGTACGCCCACTCATTGAAAATTCACTGTCCCAGCGTCTGAGTCTGTGGGGTGGGTGGGTCGGTTGGGTGGATGGATTGGAGGAGAGTTTGAGGTGACAACAGGCGGTTCTTGGGTGGGAAGTGGTCTTGTGAAGGGGTGGCCGTCTAAGTGGGTGGTGTGGGTTGATGGTGGACTGAGGGTGGAGAGGGGTGAGGGCGGGGGGGGAGGCAAATGACATTTAAAAAAAAAAAAACTCTCAAACTGCACAAAAACCACATAAAAAATAAATTAAAGTAATTAATTAAGAAATGTACTTATGACGTTCTTGGTGGATATCTAGTAAGAATATATACACGATTAGATAGCACAAGGAGCACAATTTGCGCCCCCCACGGCAAGCAAAACAACAACAAAGTCCCCCCATCTTCCTTAAAAAAAAAAAAAAAAACAAAAAACAAACAAACAAGCATTTATTGCGTGTGTACTCAAAAGGAAGAAGGTTTTTGGTGAATAAATGAGAAAAAAAAAATTTTCCAAACCTTCGTCTTGTATAATTAAGGAAAAAAAATAAAATAAAAAAAAAATTCTTTAAGTTTAAATAAAAAAAAAAAGAAATCCAAGGCATCCCATGAGATCCATGTATGTAAACAATTACTAGACGCTTTTTACATGAAGGATGGAAAAAAAAAATGAAGAAAAAAAAGCAACAAAATATAAGAAAAGAAGAAGAAGAAGAAGAAAAATAAAAATATAAGAGATATTTATTTACATATATTCTTGCATACATACATATATATCTCTACATTTTTTCAATTTATTTTTTCACATGAAAAAAGAATAAATAAATAAATAAATGCATAAATGAATAATTAATGAAAAAAAAAATGAGAAAGAAAAAAAAAAACTATACAGAATTTTATATGAATGAAAGCCTAAGTACCTACACTGAACTCTTAAAACTATATATATTTTTTTTAAGTGTACAAAAGAAACCAACAACAAACCGAAGAGAAAAACTAAATTTTCCCTCAAATTTTCTTTCAATTTTCCTTATTTTTTTTTCTGAAAAAAAAAAAATGAAAATGAAAATGTTTCCTCCACTTCCCCCTTTCACAAAAAAAAAAAAAAACAACAAAATAAATATATATATATGTATTTCTCTCTTGTATATAAATCAAATTAAGAAAATAGAAGAAATATATATAAAATTTAAAAAAAAAAATATATATAACTAAATTTAAACATTCTAACGTACGTACACACAAACAAACACACACACACACACATTTTAATATGACGTCAAGTAATGAAGGACATTTTTCCCGTATCCCTGTCTCTCTTTCTCTCTCTCTCTCTCTCTCTCAATTTTAAGTCTAAATAAATACAAAAAAAAAGAAAAAAGAATAAAATTATATAAACACACAGATAAATAAGTAAGATAAAAACAAAACAAAAACTTTCTCTTTATATACGCATTCACGAGATGATAATGTAAATGAATCAACACAACCCACTGTGGTGGTATATTTATTTCATTTGTTTATAATTTATTTTTTCATTTTTTTTTTCAAATAAATTTTATCTATACACATCGTCAACCATGTCTATGGATAAAATTTATTTCGATACATTCTCTAGGTAATATGCAAAACAAATTAAATACAAAAAAAAAAACATTAAATAATAAAAAAAAAATATATATATATGAAAAAAAAAAACCACAACAACAACAAAGCAAACAAAAATATATTTCATAAATTAAATAAAGAAGACGGACGAAGCGAAGGCAAAGCAAACAAGTCATGAAGAATAAAATTTATCATATAATATATATATATTTCATTATTTTAGTTATTATCAATTAATTATCAATAAAAAAGAAAAAGAAAAAAAAACAAAAACAAAAACATAATGATTATATAGAATTACATCAAAAAGTGAATACAAAACTTCAAGTTTAATATGAACACACAAGAAAAAAAAAAAAAAACAAAAATCGACACAAATTAAGTGAAAAAGAAAAAAAAATATATATATATAAACAAAATCATGCAGATGATAAACCAGAAATTTGAAGAAGAATATGATAATGATGATGATGAAAGAAAATGTGAAAAAAAAATTGAAGAAAAAAAAAACAAAACTGAATCATGGGAGAATAAATAAAACTCAATATGTAATTTGCATCTGGTTTGAATTTCAGGGGGAGGGAGGGGGGTTGGCTCAAATCAAGTCAGCTTCCTGCCAGGTGTCCCCAGTTTCATGATGGCTCCGGCATGGCGGAGATTGAGCAGCATTTTTCGAGACAGAAACACCCTTTCAGCGTTGTCCTCGAACCTGGCACCCTCGGCGGCACCAGCTCGACCTAATTTCGAAACCAACCAAAGATCCCCATCACGAGTTAAACTGCATCCCAAACTGATGGACGAGCAGAACACAGGGCCCGTCCTCTGGTCGTTCAAGCCTGGTTTGTATGCCGGACCTTAGGCATGGCCAAAGCTCGATATAGTCTAAGACAGGCGTGAGCTAGGCTAGATCTTAAGCTCGGCCTGTTCTGGATCACCAGCTCAAACGGGACCAGAGCCAGGCTTCCAAGCGTGGTTTTAAGCGCTTCCGTAGTCAAGCACGGGTTTCTACTCAGATCCCAAGAGTGGCTTATTGACTTCTGCTCCGTGATCATTTTCAACCTGTGTTCCGTGGTCGCCCTGTATTCCATGGTCGCCCTGTGTCCCATGGTCGCCCTGTGTTCCATGGTCGCCCTGTCTCCCATGGTCGGCCTGTGTTCCATGGTCGCCCTGTGTTCCATGGTCGCCCTGTGTTCCATGGTCGCTCTGTGTTCTATGGTCGCCCTGTGTTCTATGGTCGCCCTGTGTTCCATGGTCGCCATGTGTTCCATGGTCGCTCTGTCTCCCATGGTCGCCCTGTGTTCCATGGTCGCCCTGTGTTCCATGGTCGCCCTGTGTTCCTAGGTCGCCCTGTGTTCCATGGTCGCCCTGTGTTCCATGGTCGCCCTGTGTTCCATGGTCGCTCTGTCTCCCATGGTCGCCCTGTGTTCCATGGTCGCCCTGTATTCCATGGTCGCCCTGTGTTCCATGGTCGCCCTGTGTTCCATGGTCGCCCTGTGTTCCATGGTCGCTCTGTGTCCCATGGTCGCCCTGTGTTCCATGGTCGCCCTGTGTTCCATGGTCGCCCTGTGTTCCTAGGTCGCCCTGTGTTCCATGGTCGCTCTGTGTTCCATGGTCGCCCTGTATTCCATGGTCGGCGTGTGTTCCATGGTCGCCCTGTGTTCCATGGTCGCCCTGTGTTCCATGGTCGCTCTGTCTCCCATGGTCGCCCTGTATCCCATGGTCGCCATGTGTTCCATGGTCGCTCTGTGTTCTATGGTCGCCCTGTGTTCTATGGTCGCCCTGTGTTCCATGGTCGCCATGTGTTCCATGGTCGCTCTGTCTCCCATGGTCGCCCTGTGTTCCATGGTCGCCCTGTGTTCCATGGTCGCCCTGTATTCCATGGTCGCCCTGTGTTCCATGGTCGCTCTGTGTTCTATGGTCGCCCTGTGTTCTATGGTCGCCCTGTGTTCCATGGTCGCCATGTGTTCCATGGTCGCTCTGTCTCCCATGGTCGCCCTGTGTTCCATGGTCGCCCTGTGTTCCATGGTCGCCCTGTATTCCATGGTCGCCCTGTGTTCCATGGTCGCCCTGTGTTCCATGGTCGCCCTGTGTTCCATGGTCGCTCTGTGTCCCATGGTCGCCCTGTGTTCCATGGTCGCTCTGTGTTCCATGGTCGCCCTGTATTCCATGGTCGGCGTGTGTTCCATGGTCGCCCTGTGTTCCATGGTCGCCCTGTGTTCCATGGTCGCTCTGTCTCCCATGGTCGCCCTGTATCCCATGGTCGCCCTGTGTTCCATGGTCGCCCTGTGTTCCATGGTCGCCCTGTATTCCATGGTCGGCGTGTGTTCCATGGTCGCCCTGTGTTCCATGGTCGCCCTGTGTTCCATGGTCGCTCTGTCTCCCATGGTCGCCCTGTATCCCATGGTCGCCCTGTGTTCCATGGTCGCCCTGTGTCCCATGGTCGCCCTGTGTTCCATGGTCGCTCTGTCTCCCATGGTCGCCCTGTATCCCATGGTCGCCCTGTGTTCCATGGTCGCCCTGTGTTCCATGGTCGCCCTGTGTTCCATGGTCGCCCTGTGTTCCATGGTCGCCCTGTGTTCCATGGTCGCTCTGTCTCCCATGGTCGCCCTGTGTTCCATGGTCGCCCTGTGTTCCATGGTCGCCCTGTGTTCCATGGTCGCCCTGTGTTCCATGGTCGCCCTGTGTTCCATGGTCGCCCTGTGTTCCGTGGTCGTCCTCTGCTCGATTGTCGTCCTCTGCTCGATGGTCGTCCTCTGCTCGGTTGTCGTCCCCTGCTCGGTGGTCGTCTTCTGCTCGGTGGTCGTCCTCCGCTCGATGGTCGTCCTCTGCTCGGTGGTCGTCCTCTGCTCGGCAGTCGTCCCGAGCTCGATGGTCGTCCTCTGCTCGGTGGTCGTCCTCTGCTCGGCAGTTGTCCCGAGCTCGATCCTCGTCCCCTGTTCCGTGATCGTCCCCTGCTCGGTGGTCGTCATGAATGCAGTGTCCCAGGAGGTCACCACAGATTTCGCCTCTAAATGACCAACCCCCTAACACCCAATGGACAATTCGCACCTTATTCCGCATCTACATTCGATTTCCCATCCATCCTGGTACCCCACATCCCTGCCCTCCTCCTAGTCCTCGAGAAAATCGCACCACAAGACACCACGTCCTCCCAGAAGGCATCACCGCCGTTTCCGCTTCTCAGTGCCCAACCATGGCGCTCCCCCGGTACAAAACCCCCTTCATTCCTCTTCCCCCTTCAATTTCCAATCCATTCTGATGTCCTTCAGCAGCAGGCTCCATCTAATTATCGAGAAAATCGATTCACAAGACAATTACCGAGAAAATCGATTCACAAGACATCCCATCTTCAAGGTTCGAGGTTATTCCGACTTCTGCCCCGCACACCACCCCCCCGTCACACCCCCTCAAAATGTTGCACCTCATTTCTCATCTCCATCGAATTTCCTTTCCATCCAGATACCCCACATCCTTGAACTCGTCCTATTTCCCGAGGAAATCGATTCACAAGGTGCGACGAAAATGCGTTTATTTTTTTTTTTGCTGCATTTTTTCCCATAAAATGTGACATTTTTTGAAAAAAATCAATTTCAACCGAAATTTCACCCCAAATGCATGCGGCTGAGTGGGGGCTGAACAATTGAAGTGCATTCAGTCGGAAAATCCACTCAAAGTCCGTCGAATTTTGGAGAAATGTGCATTTTTCAGTTTTTTCTGATGACGTCATGAGTGAACTTGGAGAAATCGATACAAAAATGTGGAGGCTCGAATGGGGGTGGGTTTTGGTTGACATTTGGAGTGCAGATGGAGGGAGTAGAGCACTGAGGGTGGCTGGGCGGCGCAGGAAGGCAGTTTGGCGATTGAATCGCGAGAAGGTTGGCAGAATGCTTCAGGCGATGGGTGCAGAGAGGGAGTTGCATGGGGGGGCCCGGTGGGTTGGAAAACTGGTTGCTCCAGCGACAGGATGTTTTTTTAGACTCCCCGGTCAGCCTAAGGCGCTGAAGGCGCCTTCTAGAGCCACAAACGAGTCCGGAATGAGGGACCAACAGGCCGACCTTCGTCCCGTCAGGAGTACAACCGAAGGATGCTCGCCAAGGACTGGGAGTAGTGCCAAGCGTACCTGCAGCTGTTTTGGTGGAATTGGTGAAGGCATACGACCGAGTTGCTCGAGGGAAGCTCTGTCGTGGTCTGCAGGAGTAGCAGCTGGCGTTGGACTGGCACAAGGGTGCGTCTAGTCACCAGACCATGGACTGCCAAAAGGATGCGTCTAGTCACCAGACTAGGGACTGCATCATGTAACATCGTCACCAAATATGGACGAGCACCACAGAGTCTCCCTAACACCTCGCAGCACCGATTTCATGCGACTTTCTACAGAATTTTGCAACTAGTCCCTCCCCGGCAACAGCAACACGTCTCATTTTCCCATTTCTGCGTCGATTTTCTTCAAATTTGTGGCCACCGCTTCATCTCCTCTCCCTCCTCACTCCAATCCACCCGATTTTCCATTAAAAAACCCGGCGGAATTATAGAAAACATCAAGAAAACCCGAGCAGACCATGGAAATGCCTTCCCAACTCGGACATCGTCTCATTTTCGTATTTCCGCGCCGATTTCCTTCAAATTTGTGGCCAGTACTTCATCCTCCCTCCCTCCTCACTCTATTCCACCCGACTTTCATCCAAACCTCGGCGGAATATTCGAAAAAATCAAAAAAATCCGAGCAGACCTCGAGTATGCCTAAATTGCCCAACTGCCACACCTGGACATGGCCTCATTTTCGCATTTTTCGGCCGATTTCCTTCAAATTTGTGGCCATCACTTCATCCCCCCTCCCCCCTCACTCCACTCAATCCAACTTTTATCCAAAACCCGGCGGAATATTAAAAAAAATCAACAAAATCCAAGCAGACGTCCAGAATGCCTAAATTTCCCGACTGCACCACCGCGACATCGTCTCATTTTCGTATTTCCGCGCCGATTTCCTTCAAATTTGTGGCCAGTACTTCATCCTCCCTCCCTCATCACTCTATTCCACCCGACTTTCATCCAAACCTCGGCGGAATATTCGAAAAAATCAACAAAATCCAAGCAGACCTCCAGAATGCCCACATTTTCCGACTGCCCCACCTCGACATCGCCTCATTTTCGCATTCCCGCGTCGATTTCCCTCAAATTTGTGGCCATCACTTCATCCCCCCTCCCCCCGCACTTCACTCAATCCAACTTTCCTTCAATAACCCGCGGAATTGTCGAAAAAATCAACAAATCCCGAGCAGACCCCACGCCTGCATGCCTCTCAACGCCGACGTCACCTCATTTTCGCATTTCCCGCCCGATTTCCTTCAAATTTTCGATGCAGACTTCATGTTTCCCCTCCACCCACTCCACTTCACCCATTTCCCCCCGAAAACCCGGTCGAAATTGCCCAAAAATCGATTTTCAAAAATTTGCCCACTCGCAGCGGAAAAGGTCGACCGCCGGGATTCGCAATTGACTGCATTTTTTGCCGCGAAAACGAGCATTTTTTCGATTTTCCAAAAAAATGCGAATTTTTGAGTCGGGTTTCTTTTGGATGATGGCTTGAGGTGTCCCATCGACGATTCCATCGACTTCGAGTGGTGTTCCATCGGTTTTCGGGGAAAAATCAACGATTTTGTGCGAAAATTTCCGCATTCTGACGTCAGCCGGGCATCGGCTGAGGTGGGCGCCTCTCCTAGATGAGTGCGTGGACGAGGGGCACGCTACTCGCATCGAGTAGCTCCTTGCGATGAATGCTCTCCTCTGCGCGGTGAAAATCGACGACGAAAAGGAGGATTAGAGCGAATATTTGGCTCGCAACGTGGCGACTTTAGACGTTCCCACAGACGGACGCTGGACACGATCTTAGAGGCGACCTGGGGGACAGTGATCGTGGCGTCGTCCAGCATGCAGACGATGGGATCTGGAGAAGGCTCTCTACCGGCAAATCGGAAGCCATCATCACCCACAAGCGTGGTCCTTACGAAACGAAGGACGTGCTACGTCCTCTCAAGCTTCCGCAAACCCAAACAGACGCGCACCCATCGACAGACAGTCCATTGAGAGCGAACATCTGCTGCAGCGACGAGAGGACCTTCACACGGCAACCGAACCGAAAGACGCGGTCCGACAAGCGACAAGCTCGTCAAGACAAGCCTTGAGACACTTTTTCTTTTTCTTCTTCTAAAAATAAACTCTCCGCAAAGCGAGCGCTGTTGTGTCGTCAAGAGTGAACGGCGGGCGATGGGGGATGGGGGGCTGCTATTCAACGCACGCAATGCGTCCCCAACAAATGGAGATTCTAGCCGGAATTCAAGGTGGCAGCCCTGAGCGAAACTGAGCACACAAAGATATTTAATTACGAACAAACTTGGGAGCGCTACAAGCGATACAAGCGATACACGTATCGTGTGCACACAAGGCACACAAGACCGACACACTGGGGTAAACATTGTTTGTGTCTATTTGCGAATGAAAAAGGAGATAAGTTGACAAAACGACGACGACGACGACGACGACGATGACGATGACGATGACAACGGACGTTACACGCTCGAGCGCGAGGCGGGCACTCCATGAATGGCTGCGATTGTCCACGAGAGGGGGCACACTGTGGCATGCAGGAAGTGACTTAACACTTCCTGGCAATCGTGCCGGTGCCGGTGTTTGCACAGCGAGGGCTGTTCTGCGCCCTCGACGGTATCCAGTGGCACACTTAAATGGCGTTGTAAGAGCCATTCATCCGCTCTATCTAATCCTAAGCAAATATTTGCGGCCATCGCGTATCGGGAACGAACCGCGCTGTTGCGCGAAACCTTACGTTGCCGTCCCCCGTCCCCCGTCCCCCGTCCACCCCCGACTGACGGCACACACCACACACACACACACCGAAGGCCAAGATCGAGAAACAATTGCCAGCGGCGGGCGGCGGCTGCTGCTTGTCGATGGGGTCAATTGAGACGGTTGCAGTCTGATCTGCGACCCCCGTCATTTGACTGTGATCGCAGCAGCTGCTGGAATATGCATTCAATTACACGCTGGCCACCGGTTCAGGGGCGGCGGCCCAGTCACCCTGGCGACAACGACGCCTGAAAGTGGAGCATGGGAGACGGCGAATGGCGCGTCTCTGTGAAATGCGTCTCAATGTCATCGACGTGGACGGACTGTGCGGTGGGAAGGCGAACGGCACAGTTGGTGGCGCCGTGATTGACCTTGGCGCTGTCCGTGGTGCAGTCGATCGTGGACAGGCAAGATTCCATGCGTTGCTTGCGGTGTAGGCTGGATCCGAGGCGTGACCTGCGCCAGATCTCATCTCAGCGGCGTGCGTGGACAGATGCTTCTAAGAGCAGCTGGATCCTAGACGTGACCCGGGCGGCGTTCGTGGACCAACCCGGCACGTCGATCTGGCTGATCTCAGACTTGGCCCTGCTTCCAAGCGTAGTCCAGCCCAGATCGCATGCGTTGCTTCCAAAAGGAGCTTCAAAGTTCGATCTCCAGCGTGGTCTAGGCTGCAGCCGAGGCGTGGCCAATGCCGGAGCTCATCCGCGGCGTGCCTGGACTAGCCAGCAGCGTGACCAACGCCAGGAAGCACACGTGGCCTAACCAGCTGGCCAGGAATGACGCGCCAGCTGGAAGTGGCCCTCGATAGCTCATCTCTGTGCAGACGAAACGAGAACGAAACGGCGACGAAACGACGAGGAAACGAAGACGAAACGACGAGGAAACGAGGACGAAACGACGACGAAACGACGACGAAATGACGACGAAACGAGGATGAAACGACGACGAAACGAGGATGAAACGACGGCGAAACGGCGACGAAACGAGGACGAAACGACGAGGAAACGAGGATGAAACGGGTGCGAAACGACGAGGAAACGACGACGAAACGGCAACGAAACGACGACGAAACGAGGATGAAACGGCGACGAAACGGCGACGAAACGACTATGAAACGAGGACAAAACGGCGACGAAACGACGACGAAACGAGAACGAAACGAGGACGAAACGACGAGGAAACGAGGACGAAACGGCGACGAAACGACGAGGAAACGACGAGGAAACGACGAGGAAACGACGACGAAACGACGACGAAACGAGGATGAAACGACGACGAAACGGGGACGAAACGACGAGGAAACGAGGACGAAACGACGAGGAAACGAGGAGGAAACGAGGACGAAACGACGAGGAAACGACGACGAAACGACGAGGAAACGGCGAGGAAACGGCGACGAAACGAGAACGAAACGACGACGAAACGACGACGAAACGAGGACGAAACAACGACGAAACGGCCTTGAAATCGATGAATAGGCGGCGACAGTGCATCTCTCGGGGATGTGCCAGGATCCAGGGCGTTTGTGGGGCTCCCCTTCGTCCAGTCAGCTCCTGAGGCGGTCAAGGCACGGCAAGAGCTCACAGAACCGTTGCCGTTTCCGTTTCCGTCGAGGCAGCCCACCATCCCTCCCCCGCCCCCATTGACTGAGGCACGGCCTATCAATCCGTCCTTGAATGGGAAGAAAAAGGGGTCACCAGCCCCCCCTCTCGGCCCCAATCAACAATCGATAACGAAATCCCTCATATCGCACGTGTTGTACACAATCCATCCGCAATACAGCCGCATACCGCGGCCGGTGGGCAAATATGCGTAGCGAGCAGGAGCTCTCACACACACACACGCACACACAGTTGCTCCGTGAATTATCATATCTCAGACAGAGGCGGTGGCGGCGGCGGTGGCGGTGGCGGCGACGACCAAGAAGGTGATCCATCGGCCAGCTAGAGCTCGCCCAGCCGTGGAGCGTTGAACACAAACAGAGAAAGAGAACAAAAAAAACAAGGGGAAACAGATACAAACAGAGGACGCGAAGCCGAACCGAGACACACTTTCAATTGTAACGATCGCTGTCACTGTTGTCACGGATCGCTATCGGTATCGGCGTCGTGTGCGCGCGCGTTTCTCTGCTCCGGAGCTGAGCGTGTTATCTAGAAAAAATACGAAAAAAAAACAGAAAAGAACAGAAGAACAGAACAGAAGAGAAGAGAAGAGAACAAGAAGAATAATATATCTGTTGTACACACAAAGATACATTCAACTCAGAACGGAGGAGACGCGCCCGATACTCGAGACGCGTTTCAGCGGTCGGGCCCGACTCGAAGCCAGGCAGACCAGCGAGGAGCGAACCAAATATAATCAAGCAGCCCGCGAGTGTCATTGCTATTGCTATTTTGCTCCAAGAGAACACGCCAAAAGATTAGACACGCTTTTCGGACTCGGTTTCGATTTCGGTTTCGGTATCGGTATCCGTTTATTTTCCCTTTTTTTCGCCTGGCGTTTATTTTTCGCCGTACATTTTTTTTTTTTTCGGTACACGGTTTGTTGAAAGGACCTGCGTAAGGATCCACTGCCTTTGGGGGGATTTTTCGCTTCGTTTTCGGTTTTTTTTTGCTTTTTTTATTTTTTTTGATATTTTTTACTTTTTTTTTGTAAATTTTATTCAAATTTTGTGGAAAAAAATGACAAAAAAATATCTGCTGCTGCTGGGGATGCTGCTGATCGCGGATATATCCTTGTCGGCTGTGAATGGTAAGCACTTTGGGGGCGGTTTTTGGGGGGCGTTACATTTTTTGTTTTTTCAAATTATCTGCCGTGTGTGTGTGTGTGTGCGTGTGTGTGCTCGTGGTTTGGCAAATATTTGCGCACGAGCGATGGGACTAACGGGTTGCCCTTGGTTTTTTTTTCTCTCTCTCTCTCTCTCTCGCAGCCAACATATCGGAGTACATCACGGAGTGCTGCGCGGCGGGCATAAGTCACGCCAGGAAGCTGGGCTCCTGCAACGACCACGCCTACGAGGTGAAGATCCCGCCGATCTGGCACACGCTCTGCATATCGGCGGTCGGGGTGTGCTGCTCGCGGGAACAGCAACAGTTGCTGTGCATCGCGGGCCGTGAGGCGGCGAACACGGGCTCGACATGCGTCGGTGACGACACGTACAATACGTCCGCGTACACGGACTGCTGCAAGTCCTGTCAGATTGGGCTGGTCGTGTCGGCCGGCGGCAACAATTGCAGCGAGGCCATTCCGGAGCTGTTCGCGAAGGACGAGTCGTACACGCTGTGCTGCAACCAGGCCAGTGCGGCGCTCATTGACGACGAGGAGCTGCTGGTGTTGGGCAATGGCGGTAAGACACTCGGCGCTCGCAAGTCGCATTCATTCGCTAAAAAAACGGTGGTTGCATTTTTGCAGAGGACATCTGCAAGAAGTTCGGCGTCGGCAAGCTGTGCGAGCAGATCTGCGAGAACACGAACGTCTCGTACGCGTGCAAGTGCAACGAGGGCTTCCGGCTGGACGCGAACGGCGTCACGTGCTCGAAGATCAGCGCGACGGATGAGTACGAGTTGACGAGCGAGGACGACGACGACGACGACGACGACGAGGAGGACACCCCCGCGCCACCGTGAGTACCCTCAAATCAGTCAGTCCGCCGTGACACATTGATCTGATCGATCGCCCGTGTAGGACGTGCGCCACGGGCTTTGACGTGGACAAGAAGACCGGCCAGTGCAGGGACATCGACGAGTGCTCGAAGGGTCTGACCAACTGCCTGGATCACGAGTACTGCGTGAACACGCCCGGCAGCTTCCAGTGCATACCCGTGAAGACGTCCCGCTGCCAGGTGGGCTATCGCTTCAACAGCAAGACCGAGGAGTGCGAAGGTGAGTGCGAATCTCGCGTTAAGTGCGTCCTCAAACCCATTCCATTCGAGCAGACGTGAACGAGTGCCTCGAGGAGGCGCACAATTGCAAGAAGAACGAGCAGACGTGCATGAACACGCTCGGCGGCTACAACTGCCAGGACAAGTTCCTGCAGAAGTGCACCAAGGGCTTCATCTTCAGCGCCGAGTCTGGCAAGTGCGAGGGTAAGTAGTAGGGGCGTGGCCAGGGGAGGCAACCCCAAGCCATCACTCACATTTCGCTGTGCACTCCGCAGACTACAACGAGTGCCTGGACGATCCGTGCGACGACGAGTCCGTGTGCCTCAACTACCCGGGCTACTATAACTGCGTGAAGAAGAACACCAGCTACTACCGTGACAACGTGGACCGCACGCCGAAGCAGACCACCCAGAAGCTGGAGAAGTGCGAGACGGGCTTCCGCTGGAAGCACAACAAGTGCGTAGGTAAAGCATCCGCATCCGCATCCGGCAACAGCCACTGGCGCTGGCGCTGGCGCTCGCATTCTAATCGACTCTCTTTCAGACATCGACGAGTGCCTGCTGGGCAAGCACGACTGCGACAGCAACCAGGTGTGCATCAACGACATCGGCGGCTATCAGTGCCGCTGCAAGATCGGCTTCAACATGGACTCGACGATAAACGCGTGCGTCGGTGAGCATAGCGCGACACGGTTCGTACACGGTTCCACCCAGCAATACATGCAAAATTTCAATTCAATTCGCAGACATCAACGAGTGCCAGATAAACAACCACAACTGCATGCCGTCGCAGCGGTGCGACAACACGATTGGCTCGTACACGTGCATCCGGTTGCAGAGCTGCGGCACCGGGTACACGCTGAACGCGGAGACGGGCACTTGCGACGACGACGATGAGTGCCTGCTGAACACGCACACCTGCACGGCGGACTACGAGTGCCGCAACACGATGGGGTCCTTCCGGTGCGACCGGAAGCGTCCAACAACCACGACGACGACGACGACAACCACGACGACCACAACGCCGGCCCCGACGACGAGCACCACCACGACGACCACCGCCGCCACTGCACGGCCTGGCAACGGCAGCGACGTGTACAGCGCCCGCCGCTACATCTACGGCCAGGAGCGCAACCCGGCGTATGCCTCGTCGCGGACCAACAGCCAGCTGCACCGGCCCGTGCCGCGGTACACGCAGAGTCCACTCGCGAGCGGCGCGTCTTCGGCGTCGTCGTCGTGCGGCATCGGATTCCACCGGAACTACATGGGAGCTTGCGTCGGTAAGCAGTGCCAGCGTCGAGGGGGTCCACGGCCAAGTGCAAGAGTTTCGCTCTGTTTTTCTCGTTCCAGACATCAACGAGTGCCACAGTCCGGCGACGTGCGGCTCGCACCAGCGATGCATCAACACGAACGGCTCCTATCGCTGCGACAACCTTCTGCAGTGCGCGGGCGGCTTCAAGTCGACGCCCGATGGGACCTCTTGCGTTGGTAAGTCACCCCTCTCCACCCACCGCTCCCTCCTCTCTAATCCCAGTCATCCGCAGACATCGACGAGTGCGTCACGGGCGAGCACAACTGCGTCTACAATCAGATCTGCAGCAACCGGATCGGCGGGTACGTGTGCACGTGTCCGCCCGGGCATCGGCAGGACTCGAACAAGCGCTGCGTCGACCACAACGAGTGCGAGGACACCAAGCACCAGGTGTGCCCGTCGAACGCGATCTGCGTGAACACGATCGGCTCGTACTTCTGCGAGTGCAAGCTCGGCTTCAAGAAGCAGCACGGCAGCGAGAAGGTCTGCATCGACTCGGACGAGTGCCAGGAGATCGTCGGCCTGTGCCAGCAGAAGTGCATCAACTTCTGGGGCGGCTACAGCTGCACCTGCAATCACGGCTACGAGCTGAGCGTCGACAATCGCACCTGCAACGACGTGGACGAGTGCGAGGTGCAGAAGCAGTACCCGCTGTGCATGGGCTTCTGCGTGAACGTGCCCGGCTCGTACGAGTGCACCTGCCCCCGCGGATACGAGCTGTCGGTCGACCAGAAGTCCTGCCACGACATCGACGAGTGCGCCAGCGGCAACGTGTGCACCGGCCGTCACGACATCTGCACGAACATCCGTGGCAGCTACCGCTGCACGGCCATCCGCTGCCCGTACGGCTACAAGAACGAGATCGGCCAAAAGAAGTGAGTGAGACCACGCCCATTTGGCGAACACGCATCGCTAACGTTTTGCTCCCCTTTTTCGCCTCCCCGCCCCACAGCCGCTGTGTCCTGGAGAACAACATCTGCGAGGGTGACGAGTGCATGACGAAACCCTCCTCGTACACGTACAACTTCATCACGCTCGTCTCGAAGCTGCCCATCGTCCGGACCGGGCGGGTCCTCTTCACGCTGCGCGGCCCCATTCACTTCGACAACATCGACTTCGCGCTCAAGATCTCGAACATCAATTCGGCGCCGAACATCGAGAAGGCCACGGACAGTCACTTTTCGTAAGCAAAGCTGAGACCAGCCCCCAGCCGCTCAGTCCGTGTCACGTGTTTGTTCTTCTTTCAGGATCACGAAGGAGGGCCACCAGGTCGACCTGAGCCTGATGCGAACGCTGGAGGGACCCCAGGACATTGAGCTCGAGCTGAGCATGACCGTCTTCAAGAACGGCCAGCCGATGGGCAAGAGCATCGCCAAGATCCGCATCATCGTGTCGCAGTACACGTTCTAGGCGCCGTGCGCGCTAGCAGGTCTACTTTTATTTTTTCGTTTATTTTTGAAAGTGTATCTATTGGTTAAGACGGGGAAATACAAATGAAACTTTGGGCCCGTGCTTGTTTTTTTTTCTTTTTTTCCGGCGCACGACAGCCAAGTGAACAACCGTCTAGCGGATGCACGAGGACGGGGTCGTGTCTCTGGGGGAGTTTGGCCACGAACCATCTAGCCGAGACACGCGTTCTCTCTGTCGAAGCTGGCGCCATCTGGGGAAAGCGAGTACTCCAACCGCGGCCGTAATTCGCCGTGAATTTTCCACCGTGACGTCCAAGAAAAGCTGACTGAGTCACAATCGTCACGAGGATTTTCGCTTAAAACTTCTTAAAAAGTCGCAGTTGCTTCCATTCGTGTGGCCGACTGTCCGTTTGTTCGTCCGTCCGCCCGTCCGCCCGTCCGTTCTTTCGTCCGTCTGTTCTTTCGTCCGTCCGTCTGTCTGTTCCTTCGTCCGTCTGTTCTTTCGTCCGTCCGCCTGTCTGTTCCTTTGTCCGTCCGTCCGTCCGTCTGTTCCTTCGTTCGTCCGTCCGTCCGTCTGTTCCTTCGTCCGTCCGTCCGTCTGTCTGTTCCTTCGTCCGTTCGTTCGTCCGTTCGTCCGTTCGTCCGTTCGTCCGTTCGTCCGTTCGTCCGTTCGTCCGTTCGTCCGTTCGTCCGTTCGTCCGTTCGTCCGTCCGTCCGTCCGTCCGTCCGTCCGTCCGTCCGTCCGTCCGCCCGTCAGTCTGTTCCTTCGTCCATTCGCCCGTCCAGTCGTCCGTCCATTCGTCGGTCCATTCGTCCGTTCGTCCGTTCGTCCGTTCGTCCGTTCGTCCGTTCGTCCGTTCGTCCGTTCGTCCGTTCGTCCGTTAGTCCGTTCGTCCGTTCGTCCGTTCGTCCGTTCGTCCGTTCGTCCGTTCGTCCGTTCGTCCGTTCGTCCGTTCGTCCGTTCGTCCGTTCGTCCGTTCGTCCGTTCGTCCGTTCGTCCGTTCGTCCGTTCGTCCGTTCGTCCGTTCGTCCGTTCGTCCGTTCGTCCGTTCGTCCGTTCGTCCGTTCGTCCGTTCGTCCGTTCGTCCGTTCGTCCGTTCGTCCGTTCGTCCGTTCGTCCGTTCGTCCGTTCGTCCGTTCGTCCGTTCGTCCGTTCGTCCGTTCGTCCGTTCGTCCGTTCGTCCGTTCGTCCATCCGTCCGTCCATCCGTCCGTCAATCCGTCCGTCCATTCGTCCGTCCGTTCGTCCGTTCGTCCTTTCATCCGTTCGTCCGTTCGTCCGGTTCGTCCGTTCGGCCGGTTCGTCGGTTCGTTGGTCCGTTCGTCCTTTCGTCCGTCCATTCGTCCGTCCATTCGTCGGTCCATTCGTCCGTCCGTCCATCCGTCCGTCCATCCGTCCGTCCATCCGTCCGTCAATCCGTCCGTCCATCCGTCCGTCCATTCGTCCGTCCATCCGTCCGTCCATCCGTCCGTCCATCCGTCCGTCCATCCGTCCGTCCATCCATCCGTCCATCCGTCCGTCCATCCGTCCGTCCATTCGTTCGTCCGTTCGTCCGTTCATCCGTTCGTCCGTTCGTCCCGTTCGTCCGTTGTGCCGGTTCGTCGGTTCGTTGGTCCGTTCGGCCGTTCGTCCGTTCTCTCCGACTGTCCGTCTCTCCGCCGATCCGTGAACATGCTCCCTGCTCTCCCGTCGCCGCCTCGAATCAATCAATTCCCACAAATCGGCAATCACACGGCTCCGAGTGCAGGGCGCGCCGAAGGATTAACCGTCTTCAAGCGCGCACATCCTCCAGCCTCCAGCCTCCAGCCCTGGCGCCCGGTGTTTGTCGTTTACTCGTCGAACCTGACTGACTGCCGAGCGGAGCGGCGACCAATCGAAGTTAATGAAGCGTCCTAGGCGCCAGAGCGAGCGCCACTCGCAAGGAGCAAGCTCTCAGCCGCCGCCCGACTATTGGTTAATTGCTTAATTGAGCATTTGATTGCCCGGCGTGCGTGGGGTGGGCTGGCCGGCTCCGTGTCCAGGGAGCCGATGATTCGCGCAAGCAAACAACAAGTTTTCATTGCGCCCCCCACTGCCACCGGCCCGTCCGTCCGTCCGTCCGTCCGTCGACTCTCTTGAAAGTTTAATCGTCGAACAGCACGAGTGGGAGGCGATAATGTGCGCGCTTGAAATTCAATAATCAACGTTTCCGCATCGCGCGCCCGAACACAACCATCCCGAGATGCAGGCAGCCGATCCGAAGGAGACGACGAGAGAGAGAGAGAGAGAGAAAAACGAAAAAACCAGGTCACGTGCAGTAGCTTGATGCTGGAACCCCCAACGTTTCAATTAGAAAACCAATCGACCATTATCTCGGCGTTTCCACACTCCGGCGTGTGCCTTTTTTGCGCGACGACGGTGGCGGCGGTGGATGGTGGCGGTGGCAGTGGCAGTGGCATTGGCGGCGAGCATGTGTGCGGGCAGGGCGGCGAATTGCATTATTCCGAGTCAGTGTAGCGAAAATATTAGTTATTCCGTTGCCGCTGCTGCTGCTGCTGCTGCTTCGGTGGACTCACTCATGGACGCAGCATGGCACGGCCCACTGGGAGACCAACTGGGAGGGCTGAGCGAAGTAAATATTTTGCCCGCGACGAGGGACCGAGGGCAGTGCGCTCAAGAGGAGCTCCGCAGGGAGGCGCGCATTCAGGGAGCGCGGCCAAATTTGCAACTGTTCGAGGCAGGGAGGTGGAAGGACACGTGACGAGGCAACGAGGACTGAGGAGCCAGTGGTGACTGAGGAGCCAGCGAGGATCGAGGAGCCAGTGGTGACCGTGGAGCCAGTGGTGAGCGAGGAGCCAGCGAGGACGGAGAGGCCATTGGTGACCGAGGAGCCGGCGAAGACTGAGGAGCCAGCGGTGACCGTGGAGCCAGTGGTGACTGAGGAGCCGGCGGTGACAGTGGAGCCAGCGATGACCGAGGAGCCAGCGAGGACTGAGGAACCAGCGAGGATCGAGGAGCCAGCGTGGACCGAGGAGCCAGCGAGGACCGAGGAGCCAGCGAGAACCTGGAAGCCAGTGGTGACAGAGGAGCCAACGGTGACCGTGGAGCCGGTGGTGACCGAGGAGCCAACGGTGACCGTGGGGCCAACGGTGATCGAGGAGCCGGCGAAAAGTGAGGAGCCTGCGGTGACCTGGCTCCTCGGCGAGGACTGAAGAGCTTCTGGCAAGCACCCGTGTGCCACCTAGTCCTTGACATGAATGCCGGGACTCCTGGTCGCCTAGTGGTCCGCTGGACTAGGCGCTGCCAGGCAATTCGATGGAGGACGACTAAGCAGAGCCGCAAGTCCACTTGAGTCCGGTCTCGATGCATCCCTTCGGCCACCTCAACCCGTCCCACCCTGGTCATCTCAGCGAATGCCTGGAAGTCATCTTTAAAGCGTCCAAGGACGTCTCCTACCACGGTCGTCCTTTGTTAAGCGGCTCCTCGACTCCAGCCACCCCCCACGACTCCTCTCTCTCTCTCTCGCAAGAGCAATAAAGTCCAACCGCCCCCAGCTGACCGTGAAATTGCACTTCTAATCCGTTGCAAACTGCTGCCGGTCCTCATGTCTCGGTGGAGGCCAATCAGCTGAGTAGCCGTCGGCCATGAGCCACTCACTCGTCGTGCCGTAAAACTGCAGCGACGTAAATCGAGCACTCAAACGGCGCCGATAACGCCGATTTCACACTCGTTTCACACAACCATCGGGTCAGCGCGCACCACAAGTGCGGCATAAAAAAATGTGACGTTTGATGGCCGTCCTGAGATGCTGCCCATAAACCGGGCGGCTATCTGAAGTGGTGGTCGGTGCGGGAGGGTGTTGGTAGCTCTTAAAGTGGCTCTGATGGCCAGACGATGGTGCTGGCGAAGCGAACGGAGAGCCGACCGAAGAGGGGACGCTCCAAGTGCCCAGCAAGGGACTCTGACTAGGGCAGTGGGGCAGGTCGCTTAGATCGTCGCGGAAACTGGGAGTCGTCAAGGGAGGAACCAGTGTGAGCTCGTCAGCTTCCCAAGTTTCCTGGAGCGTCACGATGGCATCGGCAGCCACGGCAAGGGCAGATAGGCGTCGTAGTAAGCCCTAAGCCCACACCGGACAGTCATTGGTGAGCATTTACCGGATGTGGGCCATGTTGTAAAGCGAAAGCGCCCCTGGGCCTCTTCTGCTGGCGAGCACACGTTTCACAGTCGGTACAGCAGTGGTTTGCGCCAGCCGCCTGGCGCTCGCAGACATGTCCTTCCAACCATACAGTGTCGCCAGAGGCCTTCAATCAAGCAGTGCTCCTTGCTCTTGGTGCACTGGACATCCGGCGCCAGTGACGACGCTTCGAAACTGGTTCGGTTATCCGGCATGACGTGGGGGAGAAGAGCTGAGGAGAGGAGAGTTGAAGTGAGGAGGGCTGAGGAGAGCATAGCTGAGGATATGCATTAAGCCAGTTGATCGGGGCTCCATTGAGTGTCCTTCTCGGGTACCTCGCTCATGACCGGAAGTCGACTAGTTGACCGGAAGTTGCCTGGATTCGATCGAACAAGTGCAGATAACGACGAAGTGGGAGAACGGAGCAGCAACGAAGCCGTGAGGATTATGAACGACGACGCTAACATGATCCTCAGAAAAGGGGAACACCAGGAAGGACCGGCTTGTAGTCACCTCGAGCGAACATCACGCACCACCTTACAACTGGGCCCTTTTTGAGGTCTTCACGCGGAGGGACTGGACGCATGCTGAGGTTGTGAGAGTCGCCGTGAATGAGTCAAGGAATGTAGGCCTCGCCCGTCCGAATGTGTCCGGAGAAGCTCTAGGAGGAGCGGTCAGCTGCGATTCAGCTCCTTCGAACGACGCCATATTGCCGTTGAGCGTCGCCATTGGCCCGAAGATTGTAGGCTTCGCCGGTCGCCAACTCCAAATGTGGCGGAATAAGCTTCGAAGCCGACGCTGTCTCGCTGTTAAACGCCGCTGTTGACCTGAAGACTGTCCGCCGGCAACTCGGATTGTGTCGGTTCTGCTCCTCCAACGCCACCAGGCGAGCCAGCGCGCCGTTGAGGGCCGTCACTGCACCAAGGACTGTAGGCTACGCCCGTCCGAATGTTTCGAAGAAGCTCCGAAATGAAGCGGTTCAGCTCCTCCAACGGCACCGGACACTGTTTCCGCCGTTCAGGGCCGTCGCTGACCCGAAGATTGTAGGCTTCGCCCGCCGGCAACTCCGAAAGGAGAGCGTGGACATCAGCAAGATTGTACTTGAGTCCCAGACACACTGGCTACGCCAGACGTCCTTCCACGTCGTATGCTTGAATCCCAGGCAGCCTCTGTCACAGGCTACTTCTAGAAGTTCTCCAGCGCCAGCCAGCGCTAGAAAGGGCTTCGCCCCCGTCTCCGTCCTCCCAAATGCAGCCAGTCTCCCAGGCTTCTTCAGGATTCTCCCAACGACTTCATCGACGATCCGCGCCAAGAAGGGGTTCACCCCAAAACCGTTTTCGTGACTCTCTCAGGCAGGAACCGAAGGGAAACATCCAAAATCGAAGCGCACACAAATGCGACCCAAAAGACGACCGAAATCACTCGCCTGCGACTGACTACGTTGACTTGCCCTATGTGCCAATAAATGTCACACAATAGACGCGACAATAGACGGAACAATCGCATTCCCAGCGTGGGGTTCCGACGTCGATGTCGATGTCGATGTCGATGTCGATGTCGACATGTCCTCGCACTCGGTTCCCCCTGTCAGTCAATCCGGCCGTCGTCGCGTCCGCTATTGATTCGTAAGAAATGAATGGAAATCTTAACCGAATCCTTAGCTGTGTCTGGGTGTGTGTGTGTGGTGTGCGATGTCCTGTCGCGCGAAATTCCTCGTATTTCTGGGTAGAATATGTGAAATTTTTTTCCAGTCTCACGCACGCACTTATCAGTCAGTCACCGCAGCATGTCACATTATGCCAACCACCGTGCCGCCACACATGTCCGATAAGAGTTTACAATTGATTTTCAAATTTCTTTCTTCATTCATCGACGTTTGGCCATAAAATCGACGCGCCAACCACAATGGATGGGGTGGCCCCGCCGCGCCGGCTGACGGACGACAGGCTGCCACGAGAGAGATACACGAAATGCGGACCGCGGCGCTCTCACGCGCAGAGACGCCTCGAAGACATTTCAAATCGAGTGCAACGGGCGCTCGCACACACGCTTCCTAATCATTGTCGTTGTCGTTGTCGTTGTTGCCATTATCACCATCGTCCTAGTCGTCCTCGTCGTTATCCTTGCGTTCAATTAGTTTCCACATGAAAAGGTAGAAAATTATAACGTAATCTCTCTCCCTTCGCGCGTTGGCTCTTTGCGTCTCAACACATTTTCCATTTGGTTCATTTTTTTGCGGGTTTCCCTTCGGGTTTGGTTTCCCTTTTTTTTTTCCCCCGTTTTTTTTTGTGAGAAAGGGGTTGCCGCTGCACAATGGCAACAAACTGAGTCATTTTGCTGAACGACTGCCGCTGCTGCTGCTGGCGTCGTCGGCGTCGCTTGTTGACCAATTGTTGCCCGCTTCAGTGTTTCCATTTCGAGAGTGCACGTGCCGCGGGCGACGGAAGAGAAAGGATGGACGAGCGGTTGGACCTGTTTTGGTTGCCATGGTGGACGCGGGTGTGAGCTTCGAGCTGGTGGACGCTGGCTGGCGACTGTGGCTGCTTCGATCGAAGATGAAGAGTGCAGCCGAGAGGTGCTTGGATGGCGGCGGAGGAGCTGGGCAAACTGTCAACAGGAGCTACCAGATGCCTGAGCTCTCCTTTTAGAGCTTTTTGCGACGCATTCGGACGGGCGAAGCCTACAGAGGGCGTCGGCGGGACTAGCTGAACTAGCTTCTCTGACGCGTTCGGACGGGCGAAGCCTCAGAGGGCGTCGGCGGGACTAGCTGAACCGCTTCTCTGATGCATTCGGACGGGCGAAGCCTACGGCCCTCAACGGCGGAAACAGTGTCCGGTGCCGTTGAAGGAGCTGAACCGCTTCATTTCGGAGCTTCTTCGAAACATTCGGACGGGCGAAGCCTACAGTCCTTGGTGCAGCGACGGCCCTGAACGGCGCGCTGGCTCGCCTGGTGGCGTTGGAGGAGCTGAACCGCTCCATTTTGAGCTGGCAGCGGGCAGTCTTCACGTCAACAGTGGCGTTTAACAGCGAGACAGCGTCGGCTTCGAAGCTTATTCCGCCACATTTGGAGTTGGCGACCGGCGAAGCCTACAATCTTCGGGCCAATGGCGACGCTCAACGGCAAGAGGGCGTCCTTCGGAGGAGCTGAACCGCTGCTGGACACATTCGGACGGGCGAAGCCTACATTCCTCGACTCAGCGCCGGCGGCGCTCACAGCATGCGTCCGATCCCATCGCCCGAGGGTCGCAGGAAGCGCCCAGTTGCCTGGAAATCTTTAGTTCCGAGGTGACTACAGACGCCGCTCCCTCAACGGACCACGTCCAGCCGCAGAACGAACGCAGCGTAGCCCCTGGCCGCCCACAAGACAGCCCCGAATGATGTCAATCGCGTTCAGAGTGACAGGCGATGCCCACGGCGTGTCGTCACGTCACGCAGTCGCTTAGTCTTAAATCACTCGTGCACTTATCGCATTCTGTCAGCCGCTCGCAACCAGGATACTTCATATTTTCCATTCAATTTGACGCCCGCTGCCAGGCAAGACGAGCGACGACGCTAAATAAGGTCAATCGTATTAAGTTATACGCCCATCCGGCCCAACACCACCCACCCCCACCCCCTCCCACCGGGGAGCACATCCCCACGGCTCTCGGGTGTAATGCGAAAATTCGCGACCATTTATTCTTCATTCAGTCGTCGACACTTCAGCACACACAATCTTATCGTTCGCAGGCAGGCGCGCAAGTGGCGCGCAAATGGGTTTGGCAAGTGGGGTGGCAGGCAAGTGGGGCAAGGCGGTGTTCGCAAATTCAAAAGCGTACGAAACTCAGTCTTGCAAGACGTCGATAACAAGACACACAAACACACACCCCCACCCACGCGAGGACGGGGGGGGGGGGGGGACAAGGAGGAGGAGGAGAAAACCGTCCAAGGACACCGATCGGAACATCAAACGCAGGCAACACGGGGGCTCTAAAGAGCACACGAAGGAGGCGACGACAACGACGACAACGACGACAACGACGACGACGCACGAAGAATGCCAAGGGAGAGCGATAACAAATGGGCCGGGCCGCTGCTGGGATGGGAGGGGGTGAGGCAGGGAGGAAGGGAGGAAGGGGGGCGGTAACCACAAAAGGATTACACAATTGAGTAATTCCGTGAGAAAACAGGCGCACCCACCCATCGCCCGCTCACCTGTCTCACATTGGATGTCCAACCCGCCGCAACGAACGGTCCATATGTCCGTCTCGACGACGACGTGAGCGCGCACACACACACACACGTATGGAAAGTGATTAGCAAACAAGAGCACCCAGCAGGGGGTCCAATTAAATGTCGTTTGCCTTAACCGGTGCCCCTTGGCCAGGATCCGTCACCAGAAGACCTCTCAGACTCAGACCCCGAGGCGCTGTTTGCTTACCTTACAAGCACAAAAGGGTGTTCGACAGATAATTGCACCGCACGACATGTGTGGACGTGCGTGTGTGTGTGTGTGTGTGTGTTTGTCATTCAGCGTCGTCACATCAATTAAATCCTTTTTCTGGTTGGTTTCGGTCAAAGTAACCGGAATAATGGGGCGGCAACAAGCGAAAGACCAACATAAGGACGGATATTATTCAAATTTTAATGAACATTATCCTCTTCGTCCTGCCACGTATGCCCCCGTCTCAGCCCCCTCCCCCCCGTCAACACGGACGAATGGGAATTGGTCGAGAAAATTCTATTTGTGCGCTTTATCAATCCGTTACGCCCAATAGGTTGTGTAGCCTCTCGGCCGCTCGCCCCCCCCGTCCACCGCCCTTCCGGTTATTCGCTTCGTCACTTGGACGACGACCCTTCGTCGTCTAAAACAAAAGCCAGAACAAGCCGAGAGGGCGAGGGCGAGGGCGAGGGCGGCAAAATGGGGGTGAACGTGAATGCCTCGTGGTCCTCGGCGGGGGAGTGAAGTGCTGTCAGGAATATCCGGGATGACACTTTAATCATATCGCCGTCAGCCCCCCCCCCCCCCCCCGCACTCCGACAACGACAACGATGGACACACACTGGCGATGTTGCCGCTTCAAGTGGATTCAATGGCCAGAGCATATCGTCGAAACTATGGACGCTGGTGCGTACGTTCAAAGAGAAGGAATGTCTTTACGTATCACTTGGCTCCCTTTTCGATTTGGTTCTCACATTTGGTCCCTCTGTCTGTGTGTGTGTGTGTGTGTATAATAAATAATCGAGAACGAAGGACTATGTGTGTCCGCATTTGTTTCGAGATCTAGAGGAGATACCGTCGAGCGGCGCAAAGGATGAGCGGAAAATCTGTTTGTTGTTATTCATTCAGCGTGTAAAACTTGATAGTAGTTACTGTGTGGCGGCACGTGGCATCGCTACGAACGGATGCTCTGCTCCGGTCCCCCTCGACGATGGGTTATCCTGTGCCTGCCTCGCCTGCTTATGTGCCAAATATTTAAGGATTTGTATCCTTCGAAATTGTTTTTGAATGTCTATAAATAACAACTTTATCGCCTGATGATGATTATGATGAGGCGAGATGTGCTAGCGTGCGAGCAAGAGAGAGAGAGAGAGAGAGAGAGGGCGACAGCACGGCGAAGTATTCAATTTCTTAAATCCTCGCCCTTTTATTTTGGATTTCCTTTTTAACGAAAATATTTCCGGAATTCGCTTAAGTCGACGAGGACGGGTGTTTTTTTTTTTTGCACAAAGGAGAGGAGGAAGCAATTTTTCATTAATTCTGCTCTGTTTTCCAATACAGGGGTGGGGGGTAGTGATGTAATTAAAAAAAAAATGATGGAATTTATGAATCGGAGCCGGAACTAGGTTTAACAAGCATTCTGACGCTTTGGCCGAGTTGTCAACGTTAGATGCCGTTTAATGCGTTCGATTCAGCACGCAAATACGCTTCTTTTGTGCCCAAAATCATACCGATGCGACCAGTAGAAAGTAGGAAAAAATGTCGGAGAAGGTCACCTGAAATGGTTGACCTGGAGTGGTTTATTTTACATAATTGGCCATATCTCGGAGACTGTGCGCTCGATTTGAATGCTTCGGGTCTCGTTGGATTCAGCATGGAAACACGCTTCTTGTGAGCCATAAAACATGCCGCTACAGCCAGTAGAAAGTAGGGAAAAATGTTGCAGAAAGTGAGCATAAAATGCTGAATTATACAAAATGGGCCGTATCTCGAAAACTAAGCGTTTTTCGGGGTTGCAAATGATCTCTTACGCCATTTTACGGATATAACCGCGTTGCAAAGACGCTTCTTTTGAGCCATAAACCATGCCGATACGACCAATAGATCAAAAGTTAGTAAAAAATAGTGTCTAAAAATCGTCCGAAGAAGAGACCGGAAGTAGTTTTAATTGGTAAATTGGCCATATCTCGGAAATGGTTCACTCGTTTCAGATGCGGTTTGTTGCGTTCGATTCAGCACGCAAATACGCTTCTTTTGTGCCCAAAATCATGCCGATGCGACCAGTAGAAAGTAGGAAAAAATGTCGGAGAAGGTCACCTGAAATGGTTGACCTGAAGTGGTTTATTTTACAAAAGTGGCCATATCTCGGAAACGGTTGGCTCGATTTGAATGCTTCGGGTCTCGTTGGATTCAGCATGGAAACACGCTTCTTGTGAGCCATCAAACATGCCGCTACGACCAGTAGAAAGTGGGGAAAAATGTCGGAGAAGGTCACCTGAAATACTGGAAAATCGAAAAAATGCATGATTTCACGGCAAAAAATGCAGTAAATTGCGATTCCCGGCGGTCGACTTTTTCCGCTGCGAGTGGGCAAATTTTTGAAAATCGATTTTTGGGCAATTTCGACCGGATTTTGGGGGAAAGTTGGATGGAGTGGAGTGTGTGGAGGGGCAGCATGGAGTGTGCATCGAAAATTTGAAGGAAATCGACGCGGAAATGCGCGCCTTTCCTATCGCTCCGCATGCCTCAGACCGCCATATTCCACCTAAAATCCAATCAGCCCCATACCACCCCACTCTGTTCAACGAAGTCGCCAAAAATCACTCGATTTCGTAGAAAAATCCATCTGAAATACCAGGCCACCAGAAACTCGTCATAAGCAGTAGGTATCCCAATGTCCGACGCTTTGTCGACCTTCATTTCTACTAACTTCTGACCTATTGGTCGTAGCGACATGGTTGATGGCTCATTTTAAAGGCCATGCTTCGGGCTTACATTTTCTTACACAAGCAATCACAGTCACCAGCCAAAGTGTGGTTTAAAACCGTACAAATAACTATTTTTCGTGAAATTAACACGCAAATAACGGGACTTCGGTTGGTCCGCTATGTGCGTCTTGAAGACGATGTCAGCGCCTACAATCGCTCATCATTACTTTTCGCCTACGTCCCCCCGTTCCCGAGATATTCCATGTCAAAGTATTCAAATTTGCAGAAGGATACCTACTACAATTTCTGGGCGACTAGTACTTCAGAAAAAATTTTCCTCGAAAATGTGGGAAATTTTTCGGCTAACTTTTTTGTTCGGCGGAGCTGGTCAACGAATGAGGGCTCGTTTGAAAGGGCACGCTTCGGTCTACAAGCCGGTAATCGGCAGCTGAGCATGCCGCCTTCCTAAACTGCTTCAACTGCCACTTGCTTACCTGGTATTTGTTCCGATCCTGAAAAGGACCTTTTAATGCGTGTTTTGACATGTGGGTTGACTTTGAGGAAAAAAAAGACTTTTTGTTCGATTTCGTTTATCATTCTTTATTGAATCGTCTTTTGCGGGGGAGGGGGGGGGGGGGGGGGGGGGTGGACAAGGATTTGAGGATTTTACAAAAAAAGGACTAAATAAATAGGACTAGACTAGCTGCCGGAGGGGGGCGGGTGGCTCTGCAGCTGGCAGCTGGAGGGTGGCGCAGGTTGCGTCACGGACTGCGGGCTGTTTTGTGATGTTTTTTGATGCCGCTGGCAGGGGGGCTCTCCCGTGGCTGGTACAGGAAACGCTGCTGCTGGAGGCTCCTCTGGCAGGCACTGCGTCCGACGTGTGTTCTCGGTTCGTGCTGGTGGTTGGCATGCGTCTTGGGATCCTCTACAGACGCCCAGAAGCCCAACCTCAGCTGGACGACGGGGTCACAGTGGAGGACGCCCACGGCAGCAGGACGACGCCCCAGGCAGCTGGCCGCCGGCGTCACAGTGGAGGACGCCCAAGGCCGCTGGAGGACGCCCAAGGCAGCTGGACGACGCCCAAGGCAGCTGGACGACGGCGTCACAGTGGAGGACGCCCAAGGCCGCTGGACGCCCAAGGCAGCTGGACGACGGCGTCACAGTGGACGACGCCCACGGCAGCAGGACGACGCCCCAGGCAGCTGGCCGCCGGCGTCACAGTGGAGGACGCCCAAGGCCGCTGGAGGACGCCCAAGGCAGCTGGACGACGCCCAAGGCAGCTGGACGACGGCGTCACAGTGGAGGACGCCCAAGGCCGCTGGACGCCCAAGGCAGCTGGACGACGGCGTCACAGTGGACGACGCCCCAGGCAGCTGGACGACGGCGTCACAGTAGAGGACGCCCAAGGCAGCTGGAGGACGTCCAAGGCCGCTGGACGCCCAAGGCAGCTGGACGACGGCGTCACAGTGGAGGACGCCCCAGGCCGCTGGACGACGCCCAAGGCAGCTGGACGACGCCCAAGGCAGCTGGACGACGGCGTCACAGTGGCGGACGCCCCAGGCCGCTGGACGACGCCCCAGGCAGCTGGCCGCCGGCGTCACAGTGGAGGACGCCCAAGGCCGCTGGACGCCCAAGGCAGCTGGACGACGCCCCAGGCCGCTGGACGACGCCCAAGGCAGCTGGACGACGGCGTCACAGTGGCGGACGCCCCAGGCCGCTGGACGACGCCCCAGGCAGCTGGCCGCCGGCGTCACAGTGGAGGACGCCCAAGGCCGCTGGAGGACGCCCAAGGCAGCTGGACGACGCCCAAGGCAGCTGGACGACGGCGTCACAGTAGAGGACGCCCAAGGCAGCTGGACGACGGCGTCACAGTGGAGGACGCCCCAGGCCGCTGGAGGACGCCACAGGCAGCTGGACGACGGCGTCACAGTAGAGGACGCCCAAGGCAGCTGGACGACGCCCAAGGCAGCTGGAGGACGTCCAAGGCAGCTGGACGCCCAAGGCCGCTGGACGACGCCCGAGGCAGCTGGACGACGGCGTCACAGTGGAGGACAACCAAGGCCGCTGGAGGACGCCCAAGGCAGCTGGCCGCCGGCGTCACAGTGGAGGACGCCCCAGGCCGCTGGACGACGGCGTCACAGTGGAGGACGCCCCAGGCCGCTGGACGACGCCCCAGGCAGCTGGCCGCCGGCGTCACAGTGGAGGACGCCCAAGGCCGCTGGACGACGCCCCAGGCAGCTGGACGACGCCCAAGGCAGCTGGACGACGGCGTCACAGTGGCGGACGCCCCAGGCCGCTGGACGACGCCCCAGGCAGCTGGCCGCCGGCGTCACAGTGGAGGACGCCCAAGGCCGCTGGACGCCCAAGGGCTGGACGACGCCCAAGACAGCTGGACGACGCCCAAGGCAGCTGGCCGCCGGCGTCACAGTGGAGGACGCCCAAGGCAGCTGGACGACGGCGTCACAGTGGAGGACGCCCAAGGCCGCTGGACGACGCCCAAGGCCGCTGGACGACGTCCAAGGCAGCTGGACGACGGCGTCACAGTGGAGGACGCCCAAGGCCGCTGGACGCCCAAGGCAGCTAGACGACGCCCAAGGCAGCTGGACGACGCCCAAGACAGCTGGACGACGGCGTCACAGTGGAGGACGCCCAAGGCAGCTGGCCGCCGGCGTCACAGTGGAGGACGCCCAAGGCCGCTGGACGACGCCCCAGGCAGCTGGACGCGTGCTGTCTCCTCCATCGGACCTCAGCAGCTTTGGGCCTCCTTTCACTTCCGCCCATCTCCCGCGTCCCCCTTTCGATGGAACTCACCTTAAAGCTGGTTGAGGAGCCGTTAAAGCTCCTCGCTGGCCACCAGTTCCCGCTCCAGTCCCACTGGCAGTGCCGTCACCATGTCACGACGGATAGTTTATCATTTTCCATGCGGGCGTGCGAAGGTGTGCGTGTGTGTGTGTGGGCGCCCCCCAAAGTCAACCACCTACACGCACGGTCTCTCTCGCTCTCTCTCTCTCTCTCTCTCGCTCTGTGTGGGTATCGCGCCGCTCGTTTGCAAATCGACCGAACGACCACCCATCCCCCGTGTGGAGCTGGAGGACTGCAACGATTTATGGTTGCACATATGCATGCATCCGCATGATTATGAATTTATAGTGACTGTGGGGAGCCACATGGGGGTGGCGAGGCGAGCCGAGGCGAGAGATCGAGAACGGATACCGAGGCAGAGTGCCATTCGCCAGCCGGGCTCACACGGGAGACAGAGAGTGAGAGAGAGAGACAGAGAGAGACTGTGTGTGGGGGTGGGTGGATGTGGGGGGGGGGGGGGGGGAGGTGCGGGTGTGGGTGGATGTATATCAACCGTGTTGTACTGTATCGCTTTAACCAATCGTTTACACTTCCATTGGTGCTCAGCCATTTGTGTTTTGGTCATTTTCAATTTTTACGGGCTTTTTTTTTGGTTTTTTTTTTGTCCAACAGCCCTTCACCCCCTCCCCCCGGCCAGGCGCTGAAGTTGTCAATTAATTAACTACCGTGCCGTGCCAAGTGACAAACAAACGGGGGGGAAAAAAATCGCTTAAATATGTGAGTCCTCCGGCCCTCGTCAGCAAACCCCTTTTTTGTCCATTCTCGCCCAGTCACCACCCCCCCGCCAGCGGGCGGAACGTGAAATTTCATTTGTGTTTATATTTTCGAAAATTCTTTAATTTATTACACTTTAATCCGGCCTCGCGTTTATAGTGTGTCCTCGTCCTCGTCCACGTCGTCGTCCTCGTTCTCGTCCTCGACGGCGGCATTCGCAATTTACCCGCACCACCAGCGGCAGCGCCACCCCTTTTCGGATGGATTATCGTCGCTCATTCCCTCGCACAGCCAGAGAGAGAGTGTATGAAATTGATATAACCATTTTGAAAAGGTTACAACAATGGAAACATTGCTTGATGCACAGTAATGAAGTTGAAGTAGTATCTGGCTGGCTGGCTGGCTGGCTGGCTGGCTGAAAAGTTTCGCCTCACCTTCTGCGCCTCCGTCTTCGCTGTGCGTTGTCATCCTTGCATCGTCGTCGTCGTCGTCGTCGTCGTTGTCGTCGTCCTCATATTCAGAGTGACTCCCTTCGTCTGTCGTCCTTCGTCCTTCGTCCTTTTCGTCTCCGTTTCGTCGTCGGCCGGCCCTAACCCCCGTCGCTGGTGGTGTTGTTGTGAAATAAATTGAATTTCATACACAATCCTCGGCTTAAGGACACTTGAGAGGATTTTTAAGTGGAATATTAAATATGATATGATTTTGAATTTGTTTTTGTTTTTGTTTTTTTTTTTCCTTCGCTCTCTTGTCAAAATTGGGGTGAGTTTGATCATCAGGCGGCGGGCACTTCATCGCAGCGTCCCGGGTCCATTCATCCGGGCAACCCCCCGAGAGAGCGATGTCGAGGATATTACACGCGTATTAATTTGGATTTGCAACTCGTAAGAGTTACGCTTTCCATTATTGCTGCCTTTTGTTTGAGTGCGTGTGCGTGTGCGTGTGCGTGTGCGTGTGCGGCACGCTATTTGCATTGCGATTCGAATTGGAACGGCAAATTGAGGGACTGAGCAGGGGACGGCGAATCCAGCCGTACACCGGATTGCTGGTAAATATTTGAGCACTTGAAGTCAATTTGCAGTGCGCCGCGTCTTGTTGTGTTTGCGTATGCTTGCGTAAGTCGTTGTTTTGATTGAATTTGATTCAGTTTTATCCAGCAAACAACTGCTGCTTGACAATTAGTGGCATTGTTTTGCTTTTTTTTTCCCTCCTTTTAGTCGTTGGCGGGGGTCCTTGAGCTCACATTGGGACCCACGCACAGGCTCGCCATCGAAGGCGGGCGAAATCGGTGAAAAACCAGGCCTCCGGCCAGGACCTGGCGCTAGATTGACGATGTACCGGCTGCTTCCGCTATTTCGGACGGCAGATGACACCAAAATGATCCCGATCCGGATGACGGAAAAAAAGCGCCCATCAGAGGAGCAGCAGATCGCTGCCAGAAGTAGATCCACCACAGTCCAGCAGGGGCACGCAGACGACGCGGCGTCAAGAAATAAACAAGCACGCTAGAGCCACCAGTTGAGCCAACAGTCCAGCCACCAGTCCAGCCACCAGTGGAGCCACCAGTCGCGCCACCAGTGGAGCCACCAGTCGCGCCAACAGTGGAGCCACCAGTGGAGCCACCAGTGGAGCCACCAGTCGCGCCACCACTGGAGCCACCAGTCGCGCCACCAGTGGAACCCCCAGTGGAGCCACCAGTGGAGCCGCCAGTGGAGCCACCAGTGGAGCCACCAGTGGAGCCACCAGTGGAGCCACCAGTGGAGCCACCACTGGAGCCACCACTGGAGCCACCAGTCGCGCCACCAGTGGAGCCACCAGTCGAGCCAACAGTGGAGCCACCAGTCGCGCCACCAGTGGAGCCACCAGTCGCGCCACCAGTGGAGCCACCAGTCGAGCCACCAGTCGCGCCACCAGTGGAGCCACCAGTCGAGCCACCACTGGAGCCACCAGTCGCGCCACCAGTGGAGCCACCAGTCGCGCCACCAGTGGAGCCACCAGTGGAGCCACCAGTCGAGCCACCAGTCGCGCCACCAGTGGAGCCACCAGTGGAGCCCCCAGTGGAGCCACCAGTGGAGCCACCAGTCGAGCCACCAGTGGAGCCACCAGACGAACCACCAGTGGAGCCACCAGTGGAGCCAACAGTCGAGCCACCAGTCGAGCCACCAGTGGAGCCACCAGTGGAGCCACCAGTCGAGCCACCAGTGGAGCCACCAGACGAACCACCAGTGGAGCCACCAGTGGAGCCCCCAGTGGAGCCACCAGTGGAGCCAACAGTCGAGCCACCAGTGGAGCCTCCAGTGGAGCCACCAGTGGAGCCACCAGTGGTGCCACCAGTCGCGCCACCAGTGGAGCCACCAGTCGCGCCACCAGTCGAGCCACCAGTGGAACCACCAGTGGAGCCACCAGTCGCGCCAACAGTGGAGCCCCCAGTGGAGCCACCACTGGAGCCACCAGTCGCGCCACCAGTCGAGCCCCCAGTGGAGCCACCAGTGGAGCCACCAGTCGCGCCAACAGTGGAGCCCCCAGTGGAGCCACCACTGGAGCCACCAGTCGCGCCACCAGTGGAGCCACCAGTCGCGCCACCATTGGAGCCACCAGTGGAGCCACCAGTCGCGCCACCAGTGGAGCCACCAGTCCAGCCACCAGTCCAGCCACCAGTGGAGCCTCCAGTGGAGCCACCAGTGGAGCCACCAGTCGAGCCACCAGTGGAGCCACCAGTCGAGCCACCAGTGGAGCCACCAGTCGAGCCACCAGTGGAGCCACCAGTGGAGCCCCCAGTCGAGCCACCAGTCTCTCTCTCAGTATCAGTCTTTAGCCATAGTCTTGTTAATTTACTCCTTAATCTTGTGAAGTCCTTAAATCTCCTTAAATCCTTTTCCCACCCACCTCCCCCTCACCCACTATCCACCCCCCTCCCAACCCAAAAAAATGATTCAATAAAGAATGATAAAGAAAATGAAGCAAAAAGTCTTTTTCTTTCGCAAAAGTCAACCCACATCAAAACATACACAAAAAGGTCCTTTTCAGGATCGGAACAAATACCAGGTAAGCTAGCACAAAGGAAGTGTGGTTAATCTACCCACCTTCTCCTACATTTTTTCCTACTTTCTACTGGTCGCATCGGCATGATTTTAGGCACAAAAGAAGCGTATATGCGTGCTGAATCGAACGCAACAAACCGCATCTGAAACGAGTGAACCATTTCCGAGATATAATTAAAACTACTTCCGGTCTCTTCTTCGGACGATTTTTAGACACTATTTTTTACTAACTTTTGATCTATTGGTCGTATCGGCATGGTTTATGGCTCAAAAGGAGCGTCTTTGCAACGCGGTTATATCCGTAAAATGGCGTAAGAGATCATTTGCAACCCCGAAAAACGCTTAGTTTTCGAGATACGGCCCATTTTGTATAATTCAGCATTTTATGCTCACTTTCTGCAACATTTTTCCCTACTTTCTACTGGCCGTAGCGGCATGTTTTATGGCTCACAAGAAGCGTGTTTCCATGCTGAATCCAACGAGACCCGAAGCATTCAAATCGAGCCAACCGTTTCCGAGATATGGCCACTTTTGTAAAATAAACCACTTCAGGTCAACCATTTCAGGTGACCTTCTCCGACATTTTTTCCTACTTTCTACTGGTCGCATCGGCATGATTTTGGGCACAAAAGAAGCGTATTTGCGTGCTGAATCGAACGCAACAAACCGCATCTGAAACGAGTGAACCATTTCCGAGATATGGCCAATTTACCAATTAAAACTACTTCCGGTCTCTTCTTCAGACGATTTTTAGACACTATTTTTTACTAACTTTTGATCTATTGGTCGTATCGGCATGGTTTATGGCTCAAAAGGAGCGTCTTTGCAACGCGGTTATATCCGTAAAATGGCGTAAGAGATCATTTGCAACCCCGAAAAACGCTTAGTTTTCGAGATACGGCCCATTTTGTATAATTCAGCATTTTATGCTCACTTTCTGCAACATTTTTCCCTACTTTCTACTGGCCGTAGCGGCATGTTTTATGGCTCACAAGAAGCGTGTTTCCATGCTGAATTCAACGAGACCCGAAGCATTCAAATCGAGCCAACCGTTTCCGAGATATGGCCACTTTTGTAAAATAAACCACTTCAGGTCAACCATTTCAGGTGACCTTCTCCGACATTTTTTCCTACTTTCTACTGGTCGCATCGGCATGATTTTCGGCACAAAAGAAGCGTATTTGCGTGCTGAATCGAACGCAACAAACCGCATCTGAAACGAGTGAACCATTTCCGAGATATGGCCAATTTACCAATTAAAACTACTTCCGGTCTCTTCTTCGGACGATTTTTAGACACTATTTTTTGCTAACTTTTGATCTATTGGTCGTATCGGCATGGTTTATGGCTCAAAAGAAGCGTCTTTGCAACGCGGTTATATCCGTAAAATGGCATAAGAGATCATTTGCAACCCCGAAAAACGCTTAGTTTTCGAGATACGGCCCATTTTGTATAATTCAGCATTTTATGCTCACTTTCTGCAACATTTTTCCCTACTTTCTACTGGCCGTAGCGGCATGTTTTATGGCTCACAAGAAGCGTGTTTCCATGCTGAATCCAACGAGACCCGAAGCATTCAAATCGAGCCAACCGTTTCCGAGATATGGCCACTTTTGTAAAATAAACCACTTCAGGTCAACCATTTCAGGTGACCTTCTCCGACATTTTTTCCTACTTTCTACTGGTCGCATCGGCATGATTTTCGGCACAAAAGAAGCGTATTTGCGTGCTGAATCGAACGCAACAAACCGCATCTGAAACGAGTGAACCATTTCCGAGATATGGCCAATTTACCAATTAAAACTACTTCCGGTCTCTTCTTCGGACGATTTTTAGACACTATTTTTTGCTAACTTTTGATCTATTGGTCGTATCGGCATGGTTTATGGCTCAAAAGAAGCGTCTTTGCAACGCGGTTATATCCGTAAAATGGCGTAAGAGATCATTTGCAACCCCGAAAAACGCTTAGTTTTCGAGATACGGCCCATTTTGTATAATTCAGCATTTTATGCTCACTTTCTGCAACATTTTTCCCTACTTTCTACTGGCCGTAGCGGCATGTTTTATGGCTCACAAGAAGCGTGTTTCCATGCTGAATCCAACGAGACCCGAAGCATTCAAATCGAGCCAACCGTTTCCGAGATATGGCCACTTTTGTAAAATAAACCACTTCAGGTCAACCATTTCAGGTGACCTTCTCCGACATTTTTTCCTACTTTCTACTGGTCGCATCGGCATGATTTTCGGCACAAAAGAAGCGTATTTGCGTGCTGAATCGAACGCAACAAACCGCATCTGAAACGAGTGAACCATTTCCGAGATATGGCCAATTTACCAATTAAAACTACTTCCGGTCTCTTCTTCGGACGATTTTTAGACACTATTTTTTGCTAACTTTTGATCTATTGGTCGTATCGGCATGGTTTATGGCTCAAAAGAAGCGTCTTTGCAACGCGGTTATATCCGTAAAATGGCGTTAGAGATCATTTGCAACCCCGAAAAACGCTTAGTTTTCGAGATACGGCCCATTTTGTATAATTCAGCATTTTATGCTCACTTTCTGCAACATTTTTCCCTACTTTCTACTGGCCGTAGCGGCATGTTTTATGGCTCACAAGAAGCGTGTTTCCATGCTGAATCCAACGAGACCCGAAGCATTCAAATCGAGCCAACCGTTTCCGAGATATGGCCACTTTTGTAAAATAAACCACTTCAGGTCAACCATTTCAGGTGACCTTCTCCGACATTTTTTCCTACTTTCTACTGGTCACATCGGCATGATTTTCGGCACAAAAGAAGCGTATTTGCGTGCTGAATCGAACGCAACAAACCGCATCTGAAACGAGTGAACCATTTCCGAGATATGGCCAATTTACCAATTAAAACTACTTCCGGTCTCTTCTTCGGACGATTTTTAGACACTATTTTTTGCTAACTTTTGATCTATTGGTCGTATCGGCATGGTTTATGGCTCAAAAGAAGCGTCTTTGCAACGCGGTTATATCCGTAAAATGGCGTAAGAGATCATTTGCAACCCCGAAAAACGCTTAGTTTTCGAGATACGGCCCATTTTGTATAATTCAGCATTTTATGCTCACTTTCTGCAACATTTTTCCCTACTTTCTACTGGCCGTAGCGGCATGTTTTATGGCTCACAAGAAGCGTGTTTCCATGCTGAATCCAACGAGACCCGAAGCATTCAAATCGAGCCAACCGTTTCCGAGATATGGCCACTTTTGTAAAATAAACCACTTCAGGTCAACCATTTCAGGTGACCTTCTCCGACATTTTTTCCTACTTTCTACTGGTCGCATCGGCATGATTTTCGGCACAAAAGAAGCGTATTTGCGTGCTGAATCGAACGCAACAAACCGCATCTGAAACGAGTGAACCATTTCCGAGATATGGCCAATTTACCAATTAAAACTACTTCCGGTCTCTTCTTCGGACGATTTTTAGACACTATTTTTTGCTAACTTTTGATCTATTGGTCGTATCGGCATGGTTTATGGCTCAAAAGAAGCGTCTTTGCAACGCGGTTATATCCGTAAAATGGCGTAAGAGATCATTTGCAACCCCGAAAAACGCTTAGTTTTCGAGATACGGCCCATTTTGTATAATTCAGCATTTTATGCTCACTTTCTGCAACATTTTTCCCTACTTTCTACTGGCCGTAGCGGCATGTTTTATGGCTCACAAGAAGCGTGTTTCCATGCTGAATCCAACGAGACCCGAAGCATTCAAATCGAGCCAACCGTTTCCGAGATATGGCCACTTTTGTAAAATAAACCACTTCAGGTCAACCATTTCAGGTGACCTTCTCCGACATTTTTTCCTACTTTCTACTGGTCGCATCGGCATGATTTTCGGCACAAAAGAAGCGTATTTGCGTGCTGAATCGAACGCAACAAACCGCATCTAAAACGAGTGAACCATTTCCGAGATATGGCCAATTTACCAATTAAAACTACTTCCGGTCTCTTCTTCGGACGATTTTTAGACACTATTTTTTGCTAACTTTTGATCTATTGGTCGTATCGGCATGGTTTATGGCTCAAAGGAAGCGTCTTTGCAACGCGGTTATATCCGTAAAATGGCGTTAGAGATCATTTGCAACCCCGAAAAACGCTTAGTTTTCGAGATACGGCCCATTTTGTATAATTCAGCATTTTATGCTCACTTTCTGCAACATTTTTCCCTACTTTCTACTGGCCGTAGCGGCATGTTTTATGGCTCACAAGAAGCGTGTTTCCATGCTGAATCCAACGAGACCCGAAGCATTCAAATCGAGCCAACCGTTTCCGAGATATGGCCACTTTTGTAAAATAAACCACTTCAGGTCAACCATTTCAGGTGACCTTCTCCGACATTTTTTCCTACTTTCTACTGGTCGCATCGGCATGATTTTCGGCACAAAAGAAGCGTATTTGCGTGCTGAATCGAACGCAACAAACCGCATCTGAAACGAGTGAACCATTTCCGAGATATGGCCAATTTACCAATTAAAACTACTTCCGGTCTCTTCTTCGGACGATTTTTAGACACTATTTTTTGCTAACTTTTGATCTATTGGTCGTATCGGCATGGTTTATGGCTCAAAAGAAGCGTCTTTGCAACGCGGTTATATCCGTAAAATGGCGTAAGAGATCATTTGCAACCCCGAAAAACGCTTAGTTTTCGAGATACGGCCCATTTTGTATAATTCAGCATTTTATGCTCACTTTCTGCAACATTTTTCCCTACTTTCTACTGGCCGTAGCGGCATGTTTTATGGCTCACAAGAAGCGTGTTTCCATGCTGAATCCAACGAGACCCGAAGCATTCAAATCGAGCCAACCGTTTCCGAGATATGGCCACTTTTGTAAAATAAACCACTTCAGGTCAACCATTTCAGGTGACCTTCTCCGACATTTTTTCCTACTTTCTACTGGTCGCATCGGCATGATTTTCGGCACAAAAGAAGCGTATTTGCGTGCTGAATCGAACGCAACAAACCGCATCTGAAACGAGTGAACCATTTCCGAGATATGGCCAATTTACCAATTAAAACTACTTCCGGTCTCTTCTTCGGACGATTTTTAGACACTATTTTTTGCTAACTTTTGATCTATTGGTCGTATCGGCATGGTTTATGGCTCAAAAGAAGCGTCTTTGCAACGCGGTTATATCCGTAAAATGGCGTTAGAGATCATTTGCAACCCCGAAAAACGCTTAGTTTTCGAGATACGGCCCATTTTGTATAATTCAGCATTTTATGCTCACTTTCTGCAACATTTTTCCCTACTTTCTACTGGCCGTAGCGGCATGTTTTATGGCTCACAAGAAGCGTGTTTCCATGCTGAATCCAACGAGACCCGAAGCATTCAAATCGAGCCAACCGTTTCCGAGATATGGCCACTTTTGTAAAATAAACCACTTCAGGTCAACCATTTCAGGTGACCTTCTCCGACATTTTTTCCTACTTTCTACTGGTCGCATCGGCATGATTTTGAGCACAAAAGAAGCGTATTTGCGTGCTGAATCGAACGCAACAAACCGCATCTGAAACGAGTGAACCATTTCCGAGATATGGCCAATTTACCAATTAAAACTACTTCCGGTCTCTTCTTCGGACGATTTTTAGACACTATTTTTTGCTAACTTTTGATCTATTGGTCGTATCGGCATGGTTTATGGCTCAAAAGAAGCGTCTTTGCAACGCGGTTATATCCGTAAAATGGCGTAAGAGATCATTTGCAACCCCGAAAAACGCTTAGTTTTCGAGATACGGCCCATTTTGTATAATTCAGCATTTTATGCTCACTTTCTGCAACATTTTTCCCTACTTTCTACTGGCCGTAGCGGCATGTTTTATGGCTCACAAGAAGCGTGTTTCCATGCTGAATCCAACGAGACCCGAAGCATTCAAATCGAGCCAACCGTTTCCGAGATATGGCCACTTTTGTAAAATAAACCACTTCAGGTCAACCATTTCAGGTGACCTTCTCCGACATTTTTTCCTACTTTCTACTGGTCGCATCGGCATGATTTTCGGCACAAAAGAAGCGTATTTGCGTGCTGAATCGAATGCAACAAACCGCATCTGAAACGAGTGAACCATTTCCGAGATATGGCCAATTTACCAATTAAAACTACTTCCGGTCTCTTCTTCGGACGATTTTTAGACACTATTTTTTGCTAACTTTTGATCTATTGGTCGTATCGGCATGGTTTATGGCTCAAAAGAAGCGTCTTTGCAACGCGGTTATATCCGTAAAATGGCGTAAGAGATCATTTGCAACCCCGAAAAACGCTTAGTTTTCGAGATACGGCCCATTTTGTATAATTCAGCATTTTATGCTCACTTTCTGCAACATTTTTCCCTACTTTCTACTGGCCGTAGCGGCATGTTTTATGGCTCACAAGAAGCGTGTTTCCATGCTGAATCCAACGAGACCCGAAGCATTCAAATCGAGCCAACCGTTTCCGAGATATGGCCACTTTTGTAAAATAAACCACTTCAGGTCAACCATTTCAGGTGACCTTCTCCGACATTTTTTCCTACTTTCTACTGGTCGCATCGGCATGATTTTCGGCACAAAAGAAGCGTATTTGCGTGCTGAATCGAACGCAACAAACCGCATCTGAAACGAGTGAACCATTTCCGAGATATGGCCAATTTACCAATTAAAACTACTTCCGGTCTCTTCTTCGGACGATTTTTAGACACTATTTTTTGCTAACTTTTGATCTATTGGTCGTATCGGCATGGTTTATGGCTCAAAAGAAGCGTCTTTGCAACGCGGTTATATCCGTAAAATGGCGTAAGAGATCATTTGCAACCCCGAAAAACGCTTAGTTTTCGAGATACGGCCCATTTTGTATAATTCAGCATTTTATGCTCACTTTCTGCAACATTTTTCCCTACTTTCTACTGGCCGTAGCGGCATGTTTTATGGCTCACAAGAAGCGTGTTTCCATGCTGAATCCAACGAGACCCGAAGCATTCAAATCGAGCCAACCGTTTCCGAGATATGGCCACTTTTGTAAAATAAACCACTTCAGGTCAACCATTTCAGGTGACCTTCTCCGACATTTTTTCCTACTTTCTACTGGTCGCATCGGCATGATTTTCGGCACAAAAGAAGCGTATTTGCGTGCTGAATCGAACGCAACAAACCGCATCTGAAACGAGTGAACCATTTCCGAGATATGGCCAATTTACCAATTAAAACTACTTCCGGTCTCTTCTTCGGACGATTTTTAGACACTATTTTTTGCTAACTTTTGATCTATTGGTCGTATCGGCATGGTTTATGGCTCAAAAGAAGCGTCTTTGCAACGCGGTTATATCCGTAAAATGGCGTAAGAGATCATTTGCAACCCCGAAAAACGCTTAGTTTTCGAGATACGGCCCATTTTGTATAATTCAGCATTTTATGCTCACTTTCTGCAACATTTTTCCCTACTTTCTACTGGCCGTAGCGGCATGTTTTATGGCTCACAAGAAGCGTGTTTCCATGCTGAATCCAACGAGACCCGAAGCATTCAAATCGAGCCAACCGTTTCCGAGATATGGCCACTTTTGTAAAATAAACCACTTCAGGTCAACCATTTCAGGTGACCTTCTCCGACATTTTTTCCTACTTTCTACTGGTCGCATCGGCATGATTTTCGGCACAAAAGAAGCGTATTTGCGTGCTGAATCGAACGCAACAAACCGCATCTGAAACGAGTGAACCATTTCCGAGATATGGCCAATTTGCAACCCCGAAAAACGCTTAGTTTTCGAGATACGGCCCATTTTGTATAATTCAGCATTTTATGCTCACTTTCTGCAACATTTTTCCCTACTTTCTACTGGCCGTAGCGGCATGTTTTATGGCTCACAAGAAGCGTGTTTCCATGCTGAATCCAACGAGACCCGAAGCATTCAAATCGAGCCAACCGTTTCCGAGATATGGCCACTTTTGTAAAATAAACCACTTCAGGTCAACCATTTCAGGTGACCTTCTCCGACATTTGTTCCTACTTTCTACTGGTCGCATCGGCATGATTTTCGCCACAAAAGAAGCGTATTTGCGTGCTGAATCGAACGCAACAAACCGCATCTGAAACGAGTGAACCATTTCCGAGATATGGCCAATTTACCAATTAAAACTACTTCCGGTCTCTTCTTCGGACGATTTTTAGACACTATTTTTTGCTAACTTTTGATCTATTGGTCGTATCGGCATGGTTTATGGCTCAAAAGAAGCGTCTTTGCAACGCGGTTATATCCGTAAAATGGCGTAAGAGATCATTTGCAACCCCGAAAAACGCTTAGTTTTCGAGATACGGCCCATTTTGTATAATTCAGCATTTTATGCTCACTTTCTGCAACATTTTTCCCTACTTTCTACTGGCCGTAGCGGCATGTTTTATGGCTCACAAGAAGCGTGTTTCCATGCTGAATCCAACGAGACCCGAAGCATTCAAATCGAGCCAACCGTTTCCGAGATATGGCCACTTTTGTAAAATAAACCACTTCAGGTCAACCATTTCAGGTGACCTTCTCCGACATTTTTTCCTACTTTCTACTGGTCGCATCGGCATGATTTTCGGCACAAAAGAAGCGTATTTGCGTGCTGAATCGAATGCAACAAACCGCATCTGAAACGAGTGAACCATTTCCGAGATATGGCCAATTTACCAATTAAAACTACTTCCGGTCTCTTCTTCGGACGATTTTTAGACACTATTTTTTGCTAACTTTTGATCTATTGGTCGTATCGGCATGGTTTATGGCTCAAAAGAAGCGTCTTTGCAACGCGGTTATATCCGTAAAATGGCGTTAGAGATCATTTGCAACCCCGAAAAACGCTTAGTTTTCGAGATACGGCCCATTTTGTATAATTCAGCATTTTATGCTCACTTTCTGCAACATTTTTCCCTACTTTCTACTGGCCGTAGCGGCATGTTTTATGGCTCACAAGAAGCGTGTTTCCATGCTGAATCCAACGAGACCCGAAGCATTCAAATCGAGCCAACCGTTTCCGAGATATGGCCACTTTTGTAAAATAAACCACTTCAGGTCAACCATTTCAGGTGACCTTCTCCGACATTTTTTCCTACTTTCTACTGGTCGCATCGGCATGATTTTCGGCACAAAAGAAGCGTATTTGCGTGCTGAATCGAACGCAACAAACCGCATCTGAAACGAGTGAACCATTTCCGAGATATGGCCAATTTACCAATTAAAACTACTTCCGGTCTCTTCTTCGGACGATTTTTAGACACTATTTTTTGCTAACTTTTGATCTATTGGTCGTATCGGCATGGTTTATGGCTCAAAAGAAGCGTCTTTGCAACGCGGTTATATCCGTAAAATGGCGTAAGAGATCATTTGCAACCCCGAAAAACGCTTAGTTTTCGAGATACGGCCCATTTTGTATAATTCAGCATTTTATGCTCACTTTCTGCAACATTTTTCCCTACTTTCTACTGGCCGTAGCGGCATGTTTTATGGCTCACAAGAAGCGTGTTTCCATGCTGAATCCAACGAGACCCGAAGCATTCAAATCGAGCCAACCGTTTCCGAGATATGGCCACTTTTGTAAAATAAACCACTTCAGGTCAACCATTTCAGGTGACCTTCTCCGACATTTTTTCCTACTTTCTACTGGTCGCATCGGCATGATTTTCGGCACAAAAGAAGCGTATTTGCGTGCTGAATCGAACGCAACAAACCGCATCTGAAACGAGTGAACCATTTCCGAGATATGGCCAATTTACCAATTAAAACTACTTCCGGTCTCTTCTTCGGACGATTTTTAGACACTATTTTTTGCTAACTTTTGATCTATTGGTCGTATCGGCATGGTTTATGGCTCAAAAGAAGCGTCTTTGCAACGCGGTTATATCCGTAAAATGGCGTAAGAGATCATTTGCAACCCCGAAAAACGCTTAGTTTTCGAGATACGGCCCATTTTGTATAATTCAGCATTTTATGCTCACTTTCTGCAACATTTTTCCCTACTTTCTACTGGCCGTAGCGGCATGTTTTATGGCTCACAAGAAGCGTGTTTCCATGCTGAATCCAACGAGACCCGAAGCATTCAAATCGAGCCAACCGTTTCCGAGATATGGCCACTTTTGTAAAATAAACCACTTCAGGTCAACCATTTCAGGTGACCTTCTCCGACATTTTTTCCTACTTTCTACTGGTCGCATCGGCATGATTTTCGGCACAAAAGAAGCGTATTTGCGTGCTGAATCGAACGCAACAAACCGCATCTGAAACGAGTGAACCATTTCCGAGATATGGCCAATTTACCAATTAAAACTACTTCCGGTCTCTTCTTCGGACGATTTTTAGACACTATTTTTTGCTAACTTTTGATCTATTGGTCGTATCGGCATGGTTTATGGCTCAAAAGAAGCGTCTTTGCAACGCGGTTATATCCGTAAAATGGCGTAAGAGATCATTTGCAACCCCGAAAAACGCTTAGTTTTCGAGATACGGCCCATTTTGTATAATTCAGCATTTTATGCTCACTTTCTGCAACATTTTTCCCTACTTTCTACTGGCCGTAGCGGCATGTTTTATGGCTCACAAGAAGCGTGTTTCCATGCTGAATCCAACGAGACCCGAAGTATTCAAATCGAGCCAACCGTTTCCGAGATATGGCCACTTTTGTAAAATAAACCACTTCAGGTCAACCATTTCAGGTGACCTTCTCCGACATTTTTTCCTACTTTCTACTGGTCGCATCGGCATGATTTTCGGCACAAAAGAAGCGTATTTGCGTGCTGAATCGAACGCAACAAACCGCATCTGAAACGACCCAGCCATTTCCGAGATATGGCCAATTTACCAATTAAAACTACTTCCGGTCTCTTCTTCGGACGATTTTTAGACACTATTTTTTGCTAACTTTTGATCTATTGGTCGTATCGGCATGGTTTATGGCTCAAAAGAAGCGTCTTTGCAACGCGGTTATATCCGTAAAATGGCGTAAGAGATCATTTGCAACCCCGAAAAACGCTTAGTTTTCGAGATACGGCCCATTTTGTATAATTCAGCATTTTATGCTCACTTTCTGCAACATTTTTCCCTACTTTCTACTGGCCGTAGCGGCATGTTTTATGGCTCACAAGAAGCGTGTTTCCATGCTGAATCCAACGAGACCCGAAGCATTCAAATCGAGCCAACCGTTTCCGAGATATGGCCACTTTTGTAAAATAAACCACTTCAGGTCAACCATTTCAGGTGACCTTCTCCGACATTTTTTCCTACTTTCTACTGGTCGCATCGGCATGATTTTCGGCACAAAAGAAGCGTATTTGCGTGCTGAATCGAACGCAACAAACCGCATCTGAAACGAGTGAACCATTTCCGAGATATGGCCAATTTACCAATTAAAACTACTTCCGGTCTCTTCTTCGGACGATTTTTAGACACTATTTTTTGCTAACTTTTGACCTATTGGTCGCATCGGCATGATTTTCGGCACAAAAGAAGCGTATTTGCGTGCTGAATCGAACGCAACAAACCGCATCTGAAACGACCCAGCCATTTCCGAGATATGGCCAATTTACCAATTAAAACTACTTCAGGTCTCTTCTTCGGACGATTTTTAGACACTATTTTTTGCTAACTTTTGACCTATTGGTCGTATCGGCATGATTTATGGCTCAAAAGAAGCGTCTTTGCAACGCGGTTATATCCGCAAAATGGCGTAAGAGATCATTTGCAACCCCGAAAAACGCTTAGTTTTCGAGATACGGCCCATTTTGTATAATTCAGCATTTTATGCTCACTTTCTGCAACATTTTTCCCTACTTTCTACTGGCCGTAGCGGCATGTTTTATGGCTCACAAGAAGCGTGTTTCCATGCTGAATCCAACGAGACCCGAAGCATTCAAATCGAGCCAACCGTTTCCGAGATATGGCCACCACGGTTATATCCGTAAAATGGCGTAAGAGATCATTTGCAACCCCGAAAAACGCTTAGTTTTCGAGATACGGCCCATTTTGTATAATTCAGCATTTTATGCTCACTTTCTGCAACATTTTTCCCTACTTTCTACTGGCCGTAGCGGCATGTTTTATGGCTCACAAGAAGCGTGTTTCCATGCTGAATCCAACGAGACCCGAAGCATTCAAATCGAGCCAACCGTTTCCGAGATATGGCCACTTTTGTAAAATAAACCACTTCAGGTCAACCATTTCAGGTGACCTTCTCCGACATTTTTTCCTACTTTCTACTGGTCGCATCGGCATGATTTTGAGCACAAAAGAAGCGTATTTGCGTGCTGAATCGAACGCAACAAACCGCATCTGAAACGACCCAGCCATTTCCGAGATATGGCCAATTTACCAATTAAAACTACTTCCGGTCTCTTCTTCGGACGATTTTTAGACACTATTTTTTGCTAACTTTTGATCTATTGGTCGTATCGGCATGGTTTATGGCTCAAAAGAAGCGTCTTTGCAACGCGGTTATATCCGTAAAATGGCATAAGAGATCATTTGCAACCCCGAAAAACGCTTAGTTTTCGAGATACGGCCCATTTTGTATAATTCAGCATTTTATGCTCACTTTCTGCAACATTTTTCCCTACTTTCTACTGGCCGTAGCGGCATGTTTTATGGCTCACAAGAAGCGTGTTTCCATGCTGAATCCAACGAGACCCGAAGCATTCAAATCGAGCCAACCGTTTCCGAGATATGGCCACTTTTGTAAAATAAACCACTTCAGGTCAACCATTTCAGGTGACCTTCTCCGACATTTTTTCCTACTTTCTACTGGTCGCATCGGCATGATTTTCGGCACAAAAGAAGCGTATTTGCGTGCTGAATCGAACGCAACAAACCGCATCTGAAACGAGTGAACCATTTCCGAGATATGGCCAATTTACCAATTAAAACTACTTCCGGTCTCTTCTTCGGACGATTTTTAGACACTATTTTTTGCTAACTTTTGACCTATTGGTCGCATCGGCATGATTTTCGGCACAAAAGAAGCGTATTTGCGTGCTGAATCGAACGCAACAAACCGCATCTGAAACGACCCAGCCATTTCCGAGATATGGCCAATTTACCAATTAAAACTACTTCAGGTCTCTTCTTCGGACGATTTTTAGACACTATTTTTTGCTAACTTTTGACCTATTGGTCGTATCGGCATGATTTATGGCTCAAAAGAAGCGTCTTTGCAACGCGGTTATATCCGCAAAATGGCGTAAGAGATCATTTGCAACCCCGAAAAACGCTTAGTTTTCGAGATACGGCCCATTTTGTATAATTCAGCATTTTATGCTCACTTTCTGCAACATTTTTCCCTACTTTCTACTGGCCGTAGCGGCATGTTTTATGGCTCACAAGAAGCGTGTTTCCATGCTGAATCCAACGAGACCCGAAGCATTCAAATCGAGCCAACCGTTTCCGAGATATGGCCACTTTTGTAAAATAAACCACTTCAGGTCAACCATTTCAGGTGACCTTCTCCGACATTTTTTCCTACTTTCTACTGGTCGCATCGGCATGATTTTCGCCACAAAAGAAGCGTATTTGCGTGCTGAATCGAACGCAAAAAACCGCATCTGAAACGAGTGAACCATTTCCGAGATATGGCCAATTTACCAATTAAAACTACTTCCGGTCTCTTCTTCGGACGATTTTTAGACACTATTTTTTGCTAACTTTTGATCTATTGGTCGTATCGGCATGGTTTATGGCTCAAAAGAAGCGTCTTTGCAACGCGGTTATATCCGTAAAATGGCGTAAGAGATCATTTGCAACCCCGAAAAACGCTTAGTTTTCGAGATACGGCCCATTTTGTATAATTCAGCATTTTATGCTCACTTTCTGCAACATTTTTCCCTACTTTCTACTGGCCGTAGCGGCATGTTTTATGGCTCACAAGAAGCGTGTTTCCATGCTGAATCCAACGAGACCCGAAGCATTCAAATCGAGCCAACCGTTTCCGAGATATGGCCACTTTTGTAAAATAAACCACTTCAGGTCAACCATTTCAGGTGACCTTCTCCGACATTTTTTCCTACTTTCTACTTGTCGCATCGGCATGATTTTCGGCACAAAAGAAGCGTATTTGCGTGCTGAATCGAACGCAACAAACCGCATCTGAAACGAGTGAACCATTTCCGAGATATGGCCAATTTACCAATTAAAACTACTTCCGGTCTCTTCTTCGGACGATTTTTAGACACTATTTTTTGCTAACTTTTGATCTATTGGTCGTATCGGCATGGTTTATGGCTCAAAAGAAGCGTCTTTGCAACGCGGTTATATCCGTAAAATGGCGTAAGAGATCATTTGCAACCCCGAAAAACGCTTAGTTTTCGAGATACGGCCCATTTTGTATAATTCAGCATTTTATGCTCACTTTCTGCAACATTTTTCCCTACTTTCTACTGGCCGTAGCGGCATGTTTTATGGCTCACAGAAGCGTGTTTCCATGCTGAATCCAACGAGACCCGAAGCATTCAAATCGAGCCAACCGTTTCCGAGATATGGCCACTTTTGTAAAATAAACCACTTCAGGTCAACCATTTCAGGTGACCTTCTCCTAAATTTTTTCCTACTTTCTACTGGTCGCATCGGCATGATTTTCGCCACAAAAGAAGCGTATTTGCGTGCTGAATCGAACGCAACAAACCGCATCTGAAACGAGTGAACCATTTCCGAGATATGGCCAATTTACCAATTAAAACTACTTCCGGTCTCTTCTTCGGACGATTTTTAGACACTATTTTTTGCTAACTTTTGATCTATTGGTCGTATCGGCATGGTTTATGGCTCAAAAGAAGCGTCTTTGCAACGCGGTTATATCCGTAAAATGGCGTTAGAGATCATTTGCAACCCCGAAAAACGCTTAGTTTTCGAGATACGGCCCATTTTGTATAATTCAGCATTTTATGCTCACTTTCTGCAACATTTTTCCCTACTTTCTACTGGCCGTAGCGGCATGTTTTATGGCTCACAGAAGCGTGTTTCCATGCTGAATCCAACGAGACCCGAAGCATTCAAATCGAGCCAACCGTTTCCGAGATATGGCCACTTTTGTAAAATAAACCACTTCAGGTCAACCATTTCAGGTGACCTTCTCCTAAATTTTTTCCTACTTTCTACTGGTCGCATCGGCATGATTTTCGCCACAAAAGAAGCGTATTTGCGTGCTGAATCGAACGCAACAAACCGCATCTGAAACGAGTGAACCATTTCCGAGATATGGCCAATTTACCAATTAAAACTACTTCCGGTCTCTTCTTCGGACGATTTTTAGACACTATTTTTTGCTAACTTTTGATCTATTGGTCGTATCGGCATGGTTTATGGCTCAAAAGAAGCGTCTTTGCAACGCGGTTATATCCGTAAAATGGCGTAAGAGATCATTTGCAACCCCGAAAAACGCTTAGTTTTCGAGATACGGCCCATTTTGTATAATTCAGCATTTTATGCTCACTTTCTGCAACATTTTTCCCTACTTTCTACTGGCCGTAGCGGCATGTTTTATGGCTCACAAGAAGCGTGTTTCCATGCTGAATCCAACGAGACCCGAAGCATTCAAATCGAGCCAACCGTTTCCGAGATATGGCCACTTTTGTAAAATAAACCACTTCAGGTCAACCATTTCAGGTGACCTTCTCCGACATTTTTTCCTACTTTCTACTGGTCGCATCGGCATGATTTTGAGCACAAAAGAAGCGTATTTGCGTGCTGAATCGAACGCAACAAACCGCATCTGAAACGACCCAGCCATTTCCGAGATATGGCCAATTTACCAATTAAAACTACTTCCGGTCTCTTCTTCGGACGATTTTTAGACACTATTTTTTGCTAACTTTTGATCTATTGGTCGTATCGGCATGGTTTATGGCTCAAAAGAAGCGTCTTTGCAACGCGGTTATATCCGTAAAATGGCGTAAGAGATCATTTGCAACCCCGAAAAACGCTTAGTTTTCGAGATACGGCCCATTTTGTATAATTCAGCATTTTATGCTCACTTTCTGCAACATTTTTCCCTACTTTCTACTGGCCGTAGCGGCATGTTTTATGGCTCACAGAAGCGTGTTTCCATGCTGAATCCAACGAGACCCGAAGCATTCAAATCGAGCCAACCGTTTCCGAGATATGGCCACTTTTGTAAAATAAACCACTTCAGGTCAACCATTTCAGGTGACCTTCTCCTAAATTTTTTCCTACTTTCTACTGGTCGCATCGGCATGATTTTCGCCACAAAAGAAGCGTATTTGCGTGCTGAATCGAACGCAACAAACCGCATCTGAAACGAGTGAACCATTTCCGAGATATGGCCAATTTACCAATTAAAACTACTTCCGGTCTCTTCTTCGGACGATTTTTAGACACTATTTTTTGCTAACTTTTGATCTATTGGTCGTATCGGCATGGTTTATGGCTCAAAAGAAGCGTCTTTGCAACGCGGTTATATCCGTAAAATGGCGTCAGAGATCATTTGCAACCCCGAAAAACGCTTAGTTTTCGAGATACGGCCCATTTTGTATAATTCAGCATTTTATGCTCACTTTCTGCAACATTTTTCCCTACTTTCTACTGGCCGTAGCGGCATGTTTTATGGCTCACAGAAGCGTGTTTCCATGCTGAATCCAACGAGACCCGAAGCATTCAAATCGAGCCAACCGTTTCCGAGATATGGCCACTTTTGTAAAATAAACCACTTCAGGTCAACCATTTCAGGTGACCTTCTCCTAAATTTTTTCCTACTTTCTACTGGTCGCATCGGCATGATTTTCGCCACAAAAGAAGCGTATTTGCGTGCTGAATCGAACGCAACAAACCGCATCTGAAACGAGTGAACCATTTCCGAGATATGGCCAATTTACCAATTAAAACTACTTCCGGTCTCTTCTTCGGACGATTTTTAGACACTATTTTTTGCTAACTTTTGATCTATTGGTCGTATCGGCATGGTTTATGGCTCAAAAGAAGCGTCTTTGCAACGCGGTTATATCCGTAAAATGGCGTAAGAGATCATTTGCAACCCCGAAAAACGCTTAGTTTTCGAGATACGGCCCATTTTGTATAATTCAGCATTTTATGCTCACTTTCTGCAACATTTTTCCCTACTTTCTACTGGCCGTAGCGGCATGTTTTATGGCTCACAAGAAGCGTGTTTCCATGCTGAATCCAACGAGACCCGAAGCATTCAAATCGAGCCAACCGTTTCCGAGATATGGCCACTTTTGTAAAATAAACCACTTCAGGTCAACCATTTCAGGTGACCTTCTCCGACATTTTTTCCTACTTTCTACTGGTCGCATCGGCATGATTTTGAGCACAAAAGAAGCGTATTTGCGTGCTGAATCGAACGCAACAAACCGCATCTGAAACGACCCAGCCATTTCCGAGATATGGCCAATTTACCAATTAAAACTACTTCAGGTCTCTTCTTCGGACGATTTTTAGACACTATTTTTTGCTAACTTTTGACCTATTGGTCGTATCGGCATGATTTATGGCTCAAAAGAAGCGTCTTTGCAACGCGGTTATATCCGCAAAATGGCGTAAGAGATCATTTGCAACCCCGAAAAACGCTTAGTTTTCGAGATACGGCCCATTTTGTATAATTCAGCATTTTATGCTCACTTTCTGCAACATTTTTCCCTACTTTCTACTGGCCGTAGCGGCATGTTTTATGGCTCACAAGAAGCGTGTTTCCATGCTGAATCCAACGAGACCCGAAGCATTCAAATCGAGCCAACCGTTTCCGAGATATGGCCACTTTTGTAAAATAAACCACTTCAGGTCAACCATTTCAGGTGACCTTCTCCGACATTTTTTCCTACTTTCTACTGGTCGCATCGGCATGATTTTGAGCACAAAAGAAGCGTATTTGCGTGCTGAATCGAACGCAACAAACCGCATCTGAAACGACCCAGCCATTTCCGAGATATGGCCAATTTACCAATTAAAACTACTTCAGGTCTCTTCTTCGGACGATTTTTAGACACTATTTTTTGCTAACTTTTGACCTATTGGTCGTATCGGCATGATTTATGGCTCAAAAGAAGCGTCTTTGCAACGCGGTTATATCCGCAAAATGGCGTAAGAGATCATTTGCAACCCCGAAAAACGCTTAGTTTTCGAGATACGGCCCATTTTGTATAATTCAGCATTTTATGCTCACTTTCTGCAACATTTTTCCCTACTTTCTACTGGCCGTAGCGGCATGTTTTATGGCTCACAAGAAGCGTGTTTCCATGCTGAATCCAACGAGACCCGAAGCATTCAAATCGAGCCAACCGTTTCCGAGATATGGCCACTTTTGTAAAATAAACCACTTCAGGTCAACCATTTCAGGTGACCTTCTCCGACATTTTTTCCTACTTTCTACTGGTCGCATCGGCATGATTTTCGCCACAAAAGAAGCGTATTTGCGTGCTGAATCGAACGCAACAAACCGCATCTGAAACGAGTGAACCATTTCCGAGATATGGCCAATTTACCAATTAAAACTACTTCCGGTCTCTTCTTCGGACGATTTTTAGACACTATTTTTTGCTAACTTTTGATCTATTGGTCGTATCGGCATGGTTTATGGCTCAAAAGAAGCGTCTTTGCAACGCGGTTATATCCGTAAAATGGCGTTAGAAATCATTTGCAACCCCGAAAAACGCTTAGTTTTCGAGATACGGCCCATTTTGTATAATTCAGCATTTTATGCTCACTTTCTGCAACATTTTTCCCTACTTTCTACTGGCCGTAGCGGCATGTTTTATGGCTCACAGAAGCGTGTTTCCATGCTGAATCCAACGAGACCCGAAGCATTCAAATCGAGCCAACCGTTTCCGAGATATGGCCACTTTTGTAAAATAAACCACTTCAGGTCAACCATTTCAGGTGACCTTCTCCTAAATTTTTTCCTACTTTCTACTGGTCGCATCGGCATGATTTTCGCCACAAAAGAAGCGTATTTGCGTGCTGAATCGAACGCAACAAACCGCATCTGAAACGAGTGAACCATTTCCGAGATATGGCCAATTTACCAATTAAAACTACTTCAGGTCTCTTCTTCGGACGATTTTTAGACACTATTTTTTGCTAACTTTTGACCTATTGGTCGTATCGGCATGATTTATGGCTCAAAAGAAGCGTCTTTGCAACGCGGTTATATCCGCAAAATGGCGTAAGAGATCATTTGCAACCCCGAAAAACGCTTAGTTTTCGAGATACGGCCCATTTTGTATAATTCAGCATTTTATGCTCACTTTCTGCAACATTTTTCCCTACTTTCTACTGGCCGTAGCGGCATGTTTTATGGCTCACAAGAAGCGTGTTTCCATGCTGAATCCAACGAGACCCGAAGCATTCAAATCGAGCCAACCGTTTCCGAGATATGGCCACTTTTGTAAAATAAACCACTTCAGGTCAACCATTTCAGGTGACCTTCTCCGACATTTTTTCCTACTTTCTACTGGTCGCATCGGCATGATTTTGAGCACAAAAGAAGCGTATTTGCGTGCTGAATCGAACGCAACAAACCGCATCTGAAACGACCCAGCCATTTCCGAGATATGGCCAATTTACCAATTAAAACTACTTCAGGTCTCTTCTTCGGACGATTTTTAGACACTATTTTTTGCTAACTTTTGACCTATTGGTCGTATCGGCATGATTTATGGCTCAAAAGAAGCGTCTTTGCAACGCGGTTATATCCGCAAAATGGCGTAAGAGATCATTTGCAACCCCGAAAAACGCTTAGTTTTCGAGATACGGCCCATTTTGTATAATTCAGCATTTTATGCTCACTTTCTGCAACATTTTTCCCTACTTTCTACTGGCCGTAGCGGCATGTTTTATGGCTCACAAGAAGCGTGTTTCCATGCTGAATCCAACGAGACCCGAAGCATTCAAATCGAGCCAACCGTTTCCGAGATATGGCCACTTTTGTAAAATAAACCACTTCAGGTCAACCATTTCAGGTGACCTTCTCCGACATTTTTTCCTACTTTCTACTGGTCGCATCGGCATGATTTTCGGCACAAAAGAACCGTATTTGCGTGCTGAATCGAACGCAACAAACCGCATCTGAAACGAGTGAACCATTTCCGAGATATGGCCAATTTACCAATTAAAACTACTTCCGGTCTCTTCTTCGGACGATTTTTAGACACTATTTTTTGCTAACTTTTGATCTATTGGTCGTATCGGCATGGTTTATGGCTCAAAAGAAGCGTCTTTGCAACGCGGTTATATCCGCAAAATGGCGTAAGAGATCATTTGCAACCCCGAAAAACGCTTAGTTTTCGAGATACGGCCCATTTTGTATAATTCAGCATTTTATGCTCACTTTCTGCAACATTTTTCCCTACTTTCTACTGGCCGTAGCGGCATGTTTTATGGCTCACAAGAAGCGTGTTTCCATGCTGAATCCAACGAGACCCGAAGCATTCAAATCGAGCCAACCGTTTCCGAGATATGGCCACTTTTGTAAAATAAACCACTTCAGGTCAACCATTTCAGGTGACCTTCTCCGACATTTTTTCCTACTTTCTACTGGTCGCATCGGCATGATTTTCGGCACAAAAGAAGCGTATTTGCGTGCTGAATCGAACGCAACAAACCGCATCTGAAACGAGTGAACCATTTCCGAGATATGGCCAATTTACCAATTAAAACTACTTCCGGTCTCTTCTTCGGACGATTTTTAGACACTATTTTTTGCTAACTTTTGATCTATTGGTCGTATCGGCATGGTTTATGGCTCAAAAGAAGCGTCTTTGCAACGCGGTTATATCCGTAAAATGGCGTAAGAGATCATTTGCAACCCCGAAAAACGCTTAGTTTTCGAGATACGGCCCATTTTGTATAATTCAGCATTTTATGCTCACTTTCTGCAACATTTTTCCCTACTTTCTACTGGCCATAGCGGCATGTTTTATGGCTCACAAGAAGCGTGTTTCCATGCTGAATCCAACGAGACCCGAAGCATTCAAATCGAGCCAACCGTTTCCGAGATATGGCCACTTTTGTAAAATAAACCACTTCAGGTCAACCATTTCAGGTGACCTTCTCCGACATTTTTTCCTACTTTCTACTGGTCGCATCGGCATGATTTTCGGCACAAAAGAAGCGTATTTGCGTGCTGAATCGAACGCAACAAACCGCATCTGAAACGAGTGAACCATTTCCGAGATATGGCCAATTTACCAATTAAAACTACTTCCGGTCTCTTCTTCGGACGATTTTTAGACACTATTTTTTGCTAACTTTTGATCTATTGGTCGTATCGGCATGGTTTATGGCTCAAAAGAAGCGTCTTTGCAACGCGGTTATGTCCGTAAAATGGCGTAAGAGATCATTTGCAACCCCGAAAAACGCTTAGTTTTCGAGATACGGCCCATTTTGTATAATTCAGCATTTTATGCTCACTTTCTGCAACATTTTTCCCTACTTTCTACTGGCCGTAGCGGCATGTTTTATGGCTCACAAGAAGCGTGTTTCCATGCTGAATCCAACGAGACCCGAAGCATTCAAATCGAGCCAACCGTTTCCGAGATATGGCCACTTTTGTAAAATAAACCACTTCAGGTCAACCATTTCAGGTGACCTTCTCCGACATTTTTTCCTACTTTCTACTGGTCGCATCGGCATGATTTTGGGTACAAAAGAAGCGTATTTGCGTGCTGAATCGAACGCAACAAACCGCATCTGAAACGAGTGAACCATTTCCGAGATATGGCCAATTTACCAATTAAAACTACTTCCGGTCTCTTCTTCGGACGATTTTTAGACACTATTTTTTGCTAACTTTTGATCTATTGGTCGTATCGGCATGGTTTATGGCTCAAAAGAAGCGTCTTTGCAACGCGGTTATATCCGTAAAATGGCGTAAGAGATCATTTGCAACCCCGAAAAACGCTTAGTTTTCGAGATACGGCCCATTTTGTATAATTCAGCATTTTATGCTCACTTTCTGCAACATTTTTCCCTACTTTCTACTGGCCGTAGCGGCATGTTTTATGGCTCACAAGAAGCGTGTTTCCATGCTGAATCCAACGAGACCCGAAGCATTCAAATCGAGCCAACCGTTTCCGAGATATGGCCACTTTTGTAAAATAAACCACTTCAGATCAACCATTTCAGGTGACCTTCTCCGACATTTTTTCCTACTTTCTACTCGTCGCATCGGCATGATTTTGGGCACAAAAGAAGCGTATTTGCGTGCTGAATCGAACGCAACAAACCGCATCTGAAACGAGTGAACCATTTCCGAGATATGGCCAATTTACCAATTAAAACTACTTCCGGTCTCTTCTTCGGACTATTTTTAGACACTATTTTTTGCTAACTTTTGATCTATTGGTCGTATCGGCATGGTTTATGGCTCAAAAGAAGCGTCTTTGCAACGCGGTTATATCCGCAAAATGGCGTAAGAGATCATTTGCAACCCCGAAAAACGCTTAGTTTTCGAGATACGGCCCATTTTGTATAATTCAGCATTTTATGCTCACTTTCTGCAACATTTTTCCCTACTTTCTACTGGCCGTAGCGGCATGTTTTATGGCTCACAGAAGCGTGTTTCCATGCTGAATCCAACGAGACCCGAAGCATTCAAATCGAGCCAACCGTTTCCGAGATATGGCCACTTTTGTAAAATAAACCACTTCAGGTCAACCATTTCAGGTGACCTTCTCCGACATTTTTTCCTACTTTCTACTGGTCGCATCGGCATGATTTTCGGCACAAAAGAAGAGTATTTGCGTGCTGAATCGAACGCAATAAACCGCATCTGAAACGAGTGAACCATTTCCGAGATATGGCCAATTTACCAATTAAAACTACTTCCGGTCTCTTCTTCGGACGATTTTTAGACACTATTTTTTGCTAACTTTTGATCTATTGGTCGTATCGGCATGGTTTATGGCTCAAAAGAAGCGTCTTTGCAACGCGGTTATATCCGTAAAATGGCGTAAGAGATCATTTGCAACCCCGAAAAACGCTTAGTTTTCGAGATACGGCCCATTTTGTATAATTCAGCATTTTATGCTCACTTTCTGCAACATTTTTCCCTACTTTCTACTGGCCGTAGCGGCATGTTTTATGGCTCACAAGAAGCGTGTTTCCATGCTGAATCCAACGAGACCCGAAGCATTCAAATCGAGCCAACCGTTTCCGAGATATGGCCACTTTTGTAAAATAAACCACTTCAGGTCAACCATTTCAGGTGACCTTCTCCGACATTTTTTCCTACTTTCTACTGGTCGCATCGGCATGATTTTCGGCACAAAAGAAGCGTATTTGCGTGCTGAATCGAACGCAACAAACCGCATCTGAAACGAGTGAACCATTTCCGAGATATGGCCAATTTACCAATTAAAACTACTTCCGGTCTCTTCTTCGGACGATTTTTAGACACTATTTTTTGCTAACTTTTGATCTATTGGTCGTATCGACATGGTTTATGGCTCAAAAGAAGCGTCTTTGCAACGCGGTTATATCCGTAAAATGGCGTAAGAGATCATTTGCAACCCCGAAAAACGCTTAGTTTTCGAGATACGGCCCATTTTGTATAATTCAGCATTTTATGCTCACTTTCTGCAACATTTTTCCCTACTTTCTACTGGCCGTAGCGGCATGTTTTATGGCTCACAAGAAGCGTGTTTCTATGCTGAATCCAACGAGACCCGAAGCATTCAAATCGAGCCAACCGTTTCCGAGATATGGCCACTTTTGTAAAATAAACCACTTCAGGTCAACCATTTCAGGTGACCTTCTCCGACATTTTTTCCTACTTTCTACTGGTCGCATCGGCATGATTTTGAGCACAAAAGAAGCGTCTGTGCGTGGTGAATCTGGCGCAATCACCGCATCTAAAACACGAGAGCTGGTTTCGAGATATGCTGGATTTTGTTAAATGGGTGGTTTTTTAAGGACCTTTTTTTAAGGTCGGATGTGAACAACTTTGGTGGCAAATGAAGCGTCATTTCAACGGTGTCGGGATAAGATGCTAGTTATGTTTGTTTCTACTCAAAGAGAATGAGTTTCCCGGCTCAATGATCAGAGGACGAGGTGACGGCAGATAATGGGCCGCATCCGAAAGCCAGCCTTTCTCCGTAATGAAAGCAGCCGCTTTGAACTATCTCACAGACGGCCAACTAATGAGACACACACGCACACGCGCGAAAGGGAAAGGGTCGCAGAGCATTCAGAGTCACGAGATTAATTGCGCAAATTGAAGTGAGACGCTCTCTCTTTTCTAATTTCTCTAAGAGTTAAGCGAGCAGCGCTTCACCTCTTAGCTACCAATCCAATCCAATCAGATTCGTCTCCCTCCCCCGCTTGAGAGCTCGTCTTGTTTCCTAATACTAGATCCCGTCGTCTTCCGTTTGTGCAGCAAAACAAAAAAAAAAAAAAAAAACGGAATCAACACTCGAAAATATGCGAAAAAAAACGGAGAAGACAAAGGTACCCTGGGTGTACTGATTTTATTCCTTATTCCCATTGTGCTTCCCGTTCTCAATCAGACGATGGTGTTTGTCTCAAAAAGACGCGCACATCCATAGCCCATAAGGCACTCATTTGTTCGCCCCCCTCTCCCGCTCTCTGTCTGACTGGCGCTGATCCCGGCTTACACGTCCCTGGTCCTTGGTGCTGCTGCTGCTGGTGCTGCTGGTGCTGATGATGTGCTCTTTTTTTAGCTTTTCTCCAGCGGGTGGTCCCTTTTGAAGCGGCACTTTCACGACATGTCAATGATTTTGATTATGATTACGGTACTTTTAATAAATGTCAGGGATTAATCCCGATGTTATGTTTTAATCACATACTCCGACCCTGTCACACTCGCGCCGGCTTCACCTTCGTAGCGCGCACACACACAACGAGTCCTTGGGTGAGCGCACACAGGAAGACAACCGAACGACACCGGCAACAGGAACAGGAACAGCCGAGGCAGCAGCAGCAACGGCAACGGCAACGGCAACTGCAATACCATTTATTAAAAGAGGGGCGAAGCTTAGAACAGGGCTCTCTCTCTCTGTCTCTCTCTCTCTCCCGCTCTGTGTGTCTCTCAGTGCCACCCACTGTTTTTGATTGTTTTGCCTCGACGGTGGGTTCGGGGAGAGTTTTTTGCATTTGCCAGCCGTGACTTGAAACCAGCATCATTTGCATGATTCGCAGGGGGGGGCACCGAGGACGACTGATGGCAAGCGCCAAGCATCCGGGCGAGCGTACGCGAAACAATCCGCTTTGGTGAACCTTATGCTCGACTTTCGGGGCCATATGTGCAGCGAATGAGTGGGTGGTGGCAGTGGGGTGAGAGATGAACAAGGTCACTACTTGCTGCACAGGGTGGTGCTGAGCAGAAGGTGGATTTTGAAGGAACGCCGGGCTCACCAGACTCGTCCTTCTCCACTTGTGCGCAGCACGAGGCCTGCATTCCTTGGACAATGCAACAGAGGACGCCGCACTGACGAGGGGAGAAGGTCCAATGATTCCGGAGTTCCTTCGAAATTCGTCTAAAGACGGAGCAACTGGAGACGGGTGGCCAGAGCCTTGTTGGTCAGGGCATGCGTCCAAGGGGAGACCAAGTGGCGACCAACTGGCGACCAAGTGGCGACCAACTGGAGACCAAGTGGCGACAGCTGGCCAGCGCCTCGTGTGTCAAGGCATGCGTCCAAGTGGAGACCATGTGGCGACCAACTGGAGACCAAGTGGCGACCAACTGGAGACCAAGTGGCGACAGCTGGCCAGCGCCTCGTGTGTCAAGGCATGCGTCCAAGTGGAGACCAAGTGGCGACCAACTGGAGACCAAGTGGCGACAGCTGGCCAGCGCCTCGTGTGTCAAGGCATGCGTCCAAGTGGAGACCAAGTGGCGACCAACTGGCGACCAAGTGGCGACCAACTGGAGACCAAGTGACGACAGCTGGCCAGCGCCTCGTGTGTCAAGGCATGCGTCCAAGTGGAGACCAAGTGGCGACCAACTGGCGACAGCTGGCTACCGCCTCGTTGCTTAAGGCCCGCGTCCAATTATCGACCAACTAGCCAGCGCCAGCTCGTTGGTCAATCGATGGGCATGCATTTTCTGCGAATTGTTAAGCATTCAGTGGCTCCATCGGAGTCCCTGCCAAGGGCTGTGGAGTTGAGACAATCGTCTAGCTGGTCGCGAGGAGCTTAAGGTCCTCAGTGCAAGCTGAGTTCCATGCCATAGCAGCGGATGGACATGCCAGGAAGAGTACTTGCGGATCTCTGATGACGTCAGAGTATGAAAATTCAACCAAAAAATTGTTAATTTTTCCCCGAAAACTGATGGGAAATCCCTCGAAATGGATGCAATCATTGAGGAGACACCCAAGCCCATCCACCGGAAGCAGTTCCACTCAATAATTCATGATTTTTTGGAAAATTGAAAAAAATGCTCGATTTCGCCGAAAAAATGCAGTAAATTGCGAATCCCGGCGGTCGACTTTTTCCGCTGCGAGGTGGCAAATTTTTGAAAATCGTTTTTTGGGGAATTTCGACCGGGTTTTGGTGGGGCAATTGGATGGAATGGTTGGTGGGGAGGGGGATCATGATGTTTGGGTCGAAAATTTGAGGGAAATCGGGGTGAAAATGCGAAAATGAGGTCACGTTGGAGTTGAGAGGCTGGCCTGCATGGGAACATTCGGAATTTCTTGATTTTTTCAAGAATCCCGCGGATTTCTGGTTAGAAGTTGGATGGAATAGAGTAAGGGGGGAGAGGACATACAGCTGGTCACAAATTTGAAGAAAATCAGGCAAGAATTGCGAAAATGAGGCGACGTCGAGGTCGGGTAGTCGGAAAATGTAGGCATTCTGCAGGTCTGCTCGGAATTTCTTGATTTTTTTCGAAGACGCCGCCGAGTTTTGAATGAAAGTTGGATGGAATGGAGTGAGGGGGGTGAGGATGAAGTACTGGCTACAAATTCGAAGGAAATCGATGCGGAAATGCAAAAATGAGACGATTTCGAAGTCGGGGAGGTATGGCTGCGTGCGATCTGCTCGGGATTTACTGATTTTTTCGACAATTCCGCGGTTTATTGAATGAAAGTTGGATTGAGTGGAGTGAGGGGGGAGGGGGGATGAAGTGATGGCCACAAATTTAAAGGGAATCGACGCGGAAATGCGAAAATGTGGCGACGTCGATGTCGGGCAGTCGGAAAATGTAGGCATTCTGGAGGTCTGCTCGGAATTTCTGGATTTTATCGAAGACGCCGCCGAGGTTTGGATGAAAGTTGGATGGAATGGAGTGAGGAGGGAGAGGATAAAGTACTGGCTACAAATTTGAAGGAGATCGACGCGGAAATGCGAAAATGAGACGATTTCGAAGTCAGGGAGTCGCAAAATGTAGGCATTTTGGAGGTTTGCTTGGATTTGCTAGATTTTTTCGCATATTCCGCCGGGTTTTTGGATGAAAGTTGGATGAAATGGAGTGAGGGAGGGGGGGTCATGATGTTTGGATTGAAAATTTGAAGGAAATCGACGCGGAAATCAAAAATGAGACGCTTTCGAGGTCGAGGAGGTATGGCTGCGTGCGATCTGCTCGGGATTTACTGATTGTTTCGCCAATTCGACCGGGTTTTGGATGAAATTTGGATTGAGTGGAGTGAGGGGAAAAGGACACGAAGTGTTGGCAACAAATTTAAAGGAAATCGACGCGGAAATGCGAAAATGAGACGATTTCGAAGTCGGGGAGGTATGGCTGCATGCGATCTGCTCGAAATCTCTTGATTTTCTCTCAAATTCGACCGGGTTTTGGATGGAAGTCGGATGAAATGGAGTGAGGAGGGAGAGGATGAAGTACTTTCTACAAATTTGAAGGAGATCGACGCGGAAATGCAAAAATGAGACGATTTCGAGGTGGGGCGTCGGAAAATGTGGGCATTCTGGAGGTCTGCCTGGATTTTGTTGTTTTTTCGCAAATTCGACCGGGTTTTGGATGAAATTTGGATGGCATAGAGTAAGGGGGAGAGGACATGAAGCGCTGGCCACAAGTTTGAACGAAATCGACACGGAAATACAAAAATGAGACGCTTTCGAAGTCGAGGAGGTATGACTGCGTGGGATCTGCTCGGAATCTCTTGATTTTTTCGCCAATTCGACCGGGTTTTGGATGAAAGTTGGATGAAATGGAGTGAGGGAGGGGTGATCATGAAGTTTGGATTGAAAATTTGAAGGAAATCGACGCGAAAATGAGACGAAACGTCGGCGTTGCTAGGTCAGTGGTTATTTTTTATTTTTTTTTCGAAAATCCCGCCGGGTTTCCAGAGGTTACCAACGCATCAACGCGGTTTGCAGGCGACACACTCAATAGAGAACAGCAACAGATGAAGCGCCCATCACTCCTACTCAGAAATCACCGCGTCCGCCCGTGCCACTTTGAGGTCACCTCAATCGATTTCCCCGCCCCGCTCGGCAAGACAGAAACGCTTTGCCAAAGAAAACTAGTTCAACCAGCCTCCGTGTGTGTGTGTGTGTGTGTGAGAGAGGACTTCCCACTGACATCTCCACGAACAACGATGGTGTAGGGAAATGTAAAAGAAAAGAAAAAAATTACTTCAAAAGACCACATCGGTTAAGCATCGTTTTGTGTTCACTCAACTGATAATTATGCTACATCCTAGCTACCTCCACAAGCATCTACACCACCTCCCTCCCCCCCATCCCCTCGAACAACAGCAGCAGTGTTATCCTGTTCGGCGCACATAACAGCGGACAACAACGTTGTGCTGCTCGGTGTTCTCCTTTTTTTGGCGAACAGAGATAATCACAATCCATGAAAATCCATTTCAAAAACACTCATCAGCTCCATCCAGCATCCAGCTACCCTCGTTTTGAGTTGCCTTCCCTTCTGCACCAGCCCCCATGGCACTACCACTCACACACTCACACACACACACACACACACACCGAACCGAACTGAAACCCGACAGAGAACCCACGGTCTTTTGGCTCAACTCATTTGGAAAATGAAAGCAAATAAAATATTCGTTAATTCTTCTCTAAACTACATTAGACATTCGTCGTTGTCGTCACCGTCGTCATCCTCTTCTTCATCATCATTCTCTTCATCATCATCATCCTTGTCCTTGTCGTCGTCGTCGTCGTCGTCGTGATGATCATCAGAGTCGTCGTCGTCGTCGTAGTCGTCGTTCTCGTCGTCGTCGTCCAGTGGCCGATGGTTTTTTGTTTCGTTTTCGGCCGTGTAACATCATAAAATAGCCACGAGAGGGTGAAGCGCTGCGGCCACAAGCCTAATCTGCTTTCAAACTTCACCGAACCAAAACAAAACGAAAACGAAAACGAAAAGAAGTCGCTCATCGGCTGGCTGCCACTGTCCTCCGCAAGCACATGTGTGAATGGTCTGGCGGGTGTGCGAGTGTGTGTGTGTGTTTGAAATGCAAATTGACTCTCTCGGCACCTGTCAAAATAATCCTGGATAATAGCGCATTATCCTAATTGGCCAAATTGAAAACGCTGCAGTATTGATTTTAAGCAGCCGAAAATTTTGCAGCCTCTGCACTAAACCGGTGAGACGACCGAGTGCGTGTGTGTGTGTGGGAGAGGGAGAGAGAGAGGAAGAGATTTAATTGCTCCCACACCACACTCGCAGCCAGGCAGAGGCGCACGATGTTTACATTCCAAAAGAACATTCCGAATGCCATGCCATGCCATGCCATGCCATGTCTAACCGCATCGAGAATTCCCCAAACACACACTCGTGGTGAATGGGGGGGGGAGGGGCGGGGGTGGCACGTCGAGGATGGAATGCCAGCCAAACCACCGGACACGACCGCAGGCAATTTCATTATTTCATACCGACTGGTTGAGAAGAGTCCGAGAGTCCTTTTCGCTCGTTCCGGGCCCTGCATCATCGACAATCAAACGAATGCAATAGCCACCCACAGTCCGATGCACGCTGAAAAGGGGAGACGATGCTGTGTCGAGCGACGGACGACCGAGTGGCAGGGGCGAGGGGCAATGAATGGTTTATTCCTGTGGTCGCAACTGCGGTCGTGTTGCTTGAGGTTGACTATAATGGATGCCATGCATAATAGCACACGCAGGTATGTCCGTCGATAATGTGTGGAATGGGGGGAGGGGGGGGGGGGGGATGCAGGGGAGGATGCAGTAACCGCACACGGTGAAGTGCAACCGGATTGATTGTGATTATTTGATGAAAAGCAAAGTGCGCTCGCTGATAAGTGCTGTGTGTGTCGCCACCCTCTCGACTGAAAGACCTTGTGGCGCTTGAACATGACCACAATCCACCGGCAAATAGATCATAACATGCAATAAACTGCCGCACGAATGCACTTGAAGCGCTGTCGGGCACAATTAATGTCTCGAAATTCAGTTTGGCCCGTCAAACGGAAAGAAAACGCGACGAGGAGTGTCGCAAAATCGCCAAAGAGAGCACATGAACCTCTCTCTTGCGGCAAATTCACTCATCACACCATTCACTCTGTCCCGTGGCCACACAACCGATACTCTGACTCACACCAGCGCCAAGTGTCGCCAAGAGAAAACCCACTCAAAAGTGTCGTCAAAGAAACACAATGCATTCGAGTCGAACAGCAGCTGCACGACAATAGCACGAGTGTGTCATCAGACCGGACACATTCCGCTGATTCGCACACGTCAGGGGCAACAATGCAAATAGCGCACGAACAATGGAGTGAAGAAAAGAATAGGATTTTGCTTGTCACAACACACGGACAATGGAACGTTTTTTGACCAAAAAATCATCTCCAATCCAGAATGGGACGGGCAGTCGGTAAGAATGAACAATTACAAATGTAATGCAATAAAACTGAAGAGATTACGTGTCGACTTACAGCGCCTGGAACTGGGAATGCTGGCAAAACTGACCAGATTGCCGTTGAAACGTGCGTCCATGCATCCCCCCCGATGGACTGACTGAATCTCAAGCTGGAACTGTGCTGATTTGGATAGATGCGACTTGCAACTGCTGGGGAAAAACAAGAAGAACAAGAAGAAACCCATTGATTGCTGCTGGGGTAGGGGGGAATCTGTGTGGACGACGAGATAATTTAACGCAGTACCTTTGAAAATGTTCGAACTTAACCTAGGTTTAATTTTTGGAAAAAAACCATCAAGAACTCCTTGTTTATCAATAAAATGTTGAAAAATATCCATGTGATGACTTTAAAGATGACCTGCAATGGAAGAGGGCCGACGAATATATGTAAAAGTTACCGTTTAACCAGCAGAAATCAGTGATTTCACAGCAAGTCTTACCCGATGATTTTCGCCACCTAATCGGAGGGAATTTGCAAATATTTCACAACTCATCCATGCTCCGAATGTTGGAGTTAATTTTCTCATTCGATTTAATTGAAAATTCGCATTAAATCACGCGGAAAACATATGATTTCCAAAAATTCTTCGATTAAGTGTCAATTTAAATCAATCAACGTACTAGAGCGTAGTAGATTTTTTCTCAAATCGCCACAAGTGTCACAATATTGTAGCAGAGCAGATTACGCAATGATGCGTTGAATTGGGTGAATTCGAATCGAATTTCGGTGGAATTCGTTGAATTTTTCGATGAGGCGGTGGGGGGCAAAATATTTGGCAATTTTTTTCTCAATCAAAGTCGTTGATTAAGCCGGTGGGCAACCCCCGCACCCTCCCCAAAAATGTGCGCACTCATGCATAATGATGACGCAATCAAATTAGTACACACCACCCTATTTAACATATCTACTACCATCATTCGAATAGACGTTTCGAACCAACCCTTTAGTACACACGATCCGTCTAAAGTCACGCAAATAACGCTTAAGTCGGTTAGTTAAGTGATTCATCGCGATGACACCGCCGCGCCGGTGCAAGTGAAGCATTGTTTTTCCGGAAAATTAAGTGAAAATTCGCACGTACGTCCCCTTTGCCTGGTGTCTCCTCTTCGGCCGGTTCCCTTTCACCCTTTTATGCAAAAAAAATCCACTAATCGCGGGTATTTTAGTGGAAATTTGTGCGTAAGTCTGATCGCCCCCATGTCTGCCGGTCCGCGTCGGTTTAAGTGAAGCGTTTTCTTTCGGAAAATTGTGGAAAATTGATGGAAAATTTGTGCGTACGTCCCCTCTTCCTCCCCTTTCACCCATTTATGCAAAAAAATCTACAAATAGTGTGCGTTTGAGAGGAAATTTGCGCGTAAGTCTGTCGCTGAGGCGATTTTCGCGATTACGCCGCCGCGTCGGTGCAAGTGAAGCGTTGGTTTTGCCCGAAATCTGTGCGTACGTCCCCTCTGCCTCCCCTTTCACCCATTTATGCAAAAAAATCTACGAAAAGTGTGCGTTTGAGAGTAAGTCTGTCGCTGAGGCGCGTAAGTCTGTCGCTGAGGCGATTTTCGCGATTACGCCGCCGCGTCGGTGCAAGTGAAGCGTTGGTTTTTCCCGAAATCTGTGCGTACGTCGCCTCTTCCTCCCCTTTCACCCATTTATGCAAAAAAATCTACGAAAAGTGTGCGTTTGAGAGTAAGTCTGTCGCTGAGGCGCGTAAGTCTGTCGCTGAGGCGATTTTCGCGATTACGCCGCCGCGTCGGTGCAAGTGAAGCGTTGGTTTTGCCCGAAATCTGTGCGTACGTCCCCTCTTCCTCCCCTTTCACCCATTTATGCAAAAAAATCTACGAAAAGTGTGCGTTTGAGAGTAAGTCTGTCGCTGAGGCGCGTAAGTCTGTCGCTGAGGCGATTTTCGCGATTACGCCGCCGCGTCAGTGCAAGTGAAGCGTTTGTTTTTCCCCCGAAAAAAAGTCCCTCTCCACCCCTTTCCCAAATTTATGTGAATCGCATGTCGTTTTGCTCAGCCATTCCGTTTCCGGGGGGGATGTAGTCTCTGTCCATGTCCATGGGTGCGATTTTCTGCTCAATCTCGTTCGGTAATCCGCATCATTCTGCGTCCCTTGTGCAAGTATTGAAAAGTGTGTCCATCCCCCCCCCCCCCCCCCCCCTCTACCCTTTTTTTGGTGTTTTCGAGAAGTTTTCCACGGCATCGCGATGGTTTCGGCTGGATGCTGGAAGTGAGTATGCATTTTTCTTGTGGTTTCGCAGCGCATTTGTTGATTCTCTCTCTTTTGTCTGGCGTTCGCTTGCAGGTGGCGGCGTTTGTGGAACTGTATCTGATGGCGGGACGTGTGAATATGCAAGATTCGCCTAAAGAGGTAGGTACACATGTATAGTCGCTGTGTGCGGAGCTTGGTGACAAGCGAGACGAGTTGCCGTGGATGGAGAGAATGCGTAAATGTGCGTTTGCTTGGTTCGAAGCAACTTTTGTTGCAAGGAACTGTGTGTTGCATGATGTTGCAGGGAACTTGAATTCGAATTTGTGCCTCTTCCTTGTGCCGTCCGAGGTGGACTGAATCTGTGCCTCTTCCGAGCTCGATAAACAGAATCTGCGCCTCTTCCTGCTGCCGTCCGAGGTGGACTGGATCTGTGCCTCTTCCGAGCTCGATAAACAGAATCTGCGCCTCTTCCTGCTGCCGTCCGAGGTGGACTGAATCTGTCCCTCTTCCGAGCTCGATAAACAGAATCTGCGCCTCTTCCTGCTGCCGTCCGAGGTGGACTGAATCTGTCCCTCTTCCGAGCTCGATAAACAGAATCTGCGCCTCTTCCTGCTGCCGTCCGAGGTGGACTGGATATGTGCCTCTCCTGAGCTCAATAAACTGAATCCGTGCCTCTTCCTGCTGCCGTCCGAGGTGAACTGGATCTGTGCCTCTTCCTGCTGCCGTCGGAGGTGGACTGAATCTGTGCCTCTTCCGAGCTCGATAAACAGAATCTGCGCCTCTTCCTGCTGCCGTCCGAGGTGGACTGGATCCGTGCCTCTTCCTGCTGCCGTCCGAGGTGGACTGGATCCGTGCCTCTTCCTGCTGCCGTCCGAGGTGGACTGAATCTGTGCCTCTTCCTGCCGAGGTGGACTTGAAGAAACAGAATCTCTGCCCCTTCCAGCGGCAGTCCTCGCCGAACTTGGGCTGGCGCTCCTTTTTGAATGCGTCTCGCTCGACTCACGCTTCGGCATCGAATTCAGCGCAGTTTTCGTCTGCTTGTCGCTTGGGTCTCCTTGCACGGCTCCCAGCGGTCTCCTGTCTCGTGCACGTTGCCTGTTTTCTTTGAAATCTCTTTCCACAGACATCGACTTCGACTTCGACTTCGACTTCGACTTCGACTTCGACTTCGACTTCGACTTGGACTCTGCAGCCGCCGAAGCATCGATCGTACGGATTTCTGGTTTTCACGTTCTCCGATGTGATTAGGCAACAAAACCGAATTCAAATTTATTACACATTCCTCCACCCCTCCTGCCCGTTGCCCCTGGTCCGTGGGCATTGTACAAATGGTGTGCACACACGTGTGTACAGTGTGTACACACACGCACACCTCTTGTAGCCTTTGTCGAGCGCTGAAACACAGGAGCACCGTGCGCCCTACCCTGCATCTGGAATACGCTTCTAGGGGGTACACATATTGCAAATTTTTCCACTAGACTGATTCGACAAACGATTTTCCATTTAATTCTTTTTATATTCCTTCTTTTTTTCCTCTCTCTCTACTTTTTTTTTTTTTTTTTTTGTATTTTGCTGCTGCTGCTGCTGCTGCTGCTGCTGCTGCTGCTGCTTCTGTTGTTTTGGCTTTGTTACTCTTGTAAGCTCGCTCTCGCCGGCATCGGATGGCGGCAGCGGAGAAGTTAGGGTTGGTGATTGTTTCCTTCCTCAAGGCACCACATTTTGCGCCCGGGCATGGGTAAACGAGGGACTTTCGGGTTGTGTGTGTGCGTGTGTATGCGTCGAGGAAACTTTATTACGCGCACAAATGTGTGTGTGTGTGTGTGTGTGCTGCTGCCATCCCCCTTGGCAATATTACTAAATATCGAGTGGATCGAGTCCTTGTCGGCGTGGCCGTTCACTGTCCAATTGACATGCGACGACAACGACAACGAGAACGAGAGATGGTCCCACGACGAACAATCGAAACTATGTTCGACCATAAATTCCCACTTAATTACCCGGACAATGGTGCTGAGCCATTTGTTAAACGATGTCACACACAATGGGTGACGAACATCGTGTCATTAAGACACGATAAATATCACATGGTCCCGTCGCCCTTGTCGCGCCGACATCGTCGCTAGATATTGTTGCAAAACAAAAAAGTGCATCTGCAGCGAGAGTTGGCCCTTGCCGAGGTGCCAGGTAGTCGCTCGTCAAGGGGGAACGTTGTCTCTGCTGGCGGATGAATGAATTGAGTTCCATTCAGGATTCTCTCTCTCTCTCTCTCTCTCTCTACCGACGCGATCGGTGTGTGCGCTGCTTCTGTTGTTGCCCGTTGTTGGCTGGTGTCAATTGATATTTCGACAGTTAGATAAGATAGATAAATCTTGATTTTTGTTGGTTATGTTTCATCGATCATAAATTACCGCTCAAGTGGCGGATGACCGACGAGGGGAGAGAGCGAAGTGTCGGCTTGTTTGTTTTGTCATTGTTCCGTTGTGTTGCTGCTGAAGTGGGAAGAAGGACCGTGTACAGCGACTTACTTAGATCGATTTGACACGGGTGTTGGATCATCGATTAAGGATGCGCCACTTTAAGGATGTAATTTTGTTCGCTTTCAACAGTCGTCCGTCCCCTCAGCCGGATGACATTGACGGCAATTAGGCGAGCAACGAACGGGGGGGAGGGTGTAGACGAGCGTCAGCGACTTGGGGACGAGGGTCTAGGGCGAACAGGACCGTCGAAGGAAGGACAGGTCTTGCTTCTTCGCGATGTTTCGTTGGGCTCAAGGGGCAGTTCGATCGAAGAACTAGGCTCGCGCGGTGATGGGCAACGATCTCCCGTAGAATCTATCCATTTTGGGAGTCTGTCCATATTGGACACCTGCCCGTCAGGCGAGCCTCTCCATCTAGGGAGCCTGTCCGTCTTGGGAGCCCGTCCGTCTAGGGAGCCTGTCCATCTTGGGCATCCGCCCGTCAGGCGAGCCTGTCCATCTTGGGAACCACTCCGCCTAGGGAGCCTGTCCGTCTGGCGAGCCTGTCCGTCTTGGGAGCCCGCCCGTCAGGCGAGCCCGTCCGTCTTGGGCGTCTGCCAGTCTGGCGAGCCTGTCCATCTTGGGCGGATGCCCAAGCTCGCCAAACGGTCAGGCGAGCCTGTCCATCTTGGGCACCTGCCAGTCTGGCGAGCCTGTCCATCTTGGGCGTCTGCCCGTCTGGCGAGCCTGTCCATCTTGGCCATCCGCCCGTCTGGCAAGCCTGTCCATCTTGGGCATCTGCCCGTCTGGCGAGCCTGTCCATCTTGGGCATCTGCCCGTCTGGCGAGCCCGTCCGTCTTGGGCGTCTGCCCGTCTGGCGAGCCTGTCCATCTTGGGCATCTGCCCGTCTGGCGAGCCCGTCCGTCTTGGGCGTCTGCCCGTCTGGCGAGCCTGTCCATCTTGGGCATCTGCCCGTCTGGCGAGCCCGTCCGTCTTGGGCGTCTGCCCGTCTGGCGAGCCTGTCCGTCTTGGGAGCCCGCCCGTCAGGCGAGCCTGTCCATCCTGGGAACCACTCCGCCTAGGGAGCCTGCCCGTCAGGCGAGTCTGTCCATCTTGGGCACCTGCCCGTCTGGCGAGCCTGTCCATCTTGGGCATCTGCCCGTCTGGCGAGCCCGTCCGTCTTGGGCGTCTGCCCGTCTGGCGAGCCTGTCCGTCTTGGGAGCCCGCCCGTCAGGCGAGCCTGTCCATCCTGAGAACCACTCCGCCTAGGGAGCCTGCCCGTCAGGCGAGTCTGTCCATCTTGGGCACCTGCCCGTCTGGCGAGCCTGTCCATCTTGGCCATCCGCCCGTCTGGCAAGCCTGTCCGTCTTGGGCACCTGCCCGTCTGGCGAGCCTGTCCATCTTGGGCATCTGCCCGTCAGGCGAGCCTGTCCGTCTTGGGAACCACTCCGCCTAGGGAGCCTGTCCGTCTGGCTAGCCTGTCCATCTAGGGAGCCTATCCGTCTAGGGAGCCCGTCCGTCTAGGGAGCCCGTCCGTCTTGGGCGTCTGCCCGTCAGGCGAGCCTGTCCGTCTTGGGAACCTGCCCGTCGGGCGACGCAGTCCATCTTGGGAATCTAGGATGTGGAACGTCTAAGAGCTCTCTCATCCCGAGGTCTGTTTCCCTGCGTCGCAGGAAATCTGCCGCCGTACCGCTGTTGTCATCCCAAACCCAGACAAAGCCTCAACACCTTCGCTGTTCGATGGCTTGTCCCGTGACCTCACATCGTCGAGAGATCCAACCCTAAACTCACGTCAAACTCAAAATCTCCACGCCGTGAACCTGTGTCAGAAACCCGAACCTTGTGTTCACACCCAAGCCCATCCAACTTACCGCATCGACTCTCTGAATCATCCTCAAGGGAGCGACGCATCACCCAGCCACCCCTCGATCTAGATAAGTGCGTCCTCTTTATACGTTATTACCACTCACTTACTTTGATCCAGCGCCCAGATAACGGACTGCAGCGCTGACAGGCAACCTGACACACACTCACCCTCCGACGCGACGCCATCAAAAACTCATATCCCAACCGAAACCGATTGCAATCGCGAGATAGCGGCTCGCTGCTGATGGCTTTATTAAAACTGCATGCATCCAGATTTTTATTGCCTCCTGATGACGCGCTGATGAGGATGTCATCCGTCGTCCCATCGCTGGGGTGACGTGTGCCGCAGCGTCTTTTAATTTGTCTCCGTCCACGCTGCCTGATCTGGATTCGGATAAAGTCGAACAATCGACCGACCCTTGCCCCTCCCCCTCCCCCTCTCCCGTCCCCCCCCCAGCGGCAACGACAAGATGAAGAAGAAAATGAAACAAAGGTTTGTTTGCTTTAAAATATGTTGTTGTTTTTTTTTTTTGTTGTTTTCTTTATTTACTTTTTGTTTTTAGTTAGTTTTTCGAGTGTGCTCTCCGCTCGCTCTCGCTCTCGCTCTCAATCGCTCTCTCTCTCTCTGTCTTGCTACTTAGTGTGTCTCTGTCGCTCGCAAGCTCACAAGGACTCTGTTGACGCCCGGTGAAGGGCTGACAGTTGTTTTTTTGAATTACATTTGTTTTCTTTTGTTTTTTTGTATAATTTATTAACTATCGAGATAAATGGTTTATAGCAAGTTACTTACATAATGTTTTTTTTTCTTTCTTTAATTCTTCTTTTACTTTTTTTATTCCCTTAAGAGCTAGACAAACATTTTGTTGTTTTTTTTAGATTTTATACTTTTTTTTTTTGCATAATTTTTGTTTACATATTTTTTTTTTTCTGTTTTGATGTGTATTTCTTGAGGTTTAATTTTTTTTTTTATTTTTTTTTTTTTACTGCAGAAAGGACACACAACACTGTCGCGTTAAACATCTAGTTTTTGTGTACAATTTTTTTGTTTTTTTTTTTTTGATTTTTTTTGATTTTTTTAAATTTAAGGGTTACACTCAGACATGCATATAGTTTCAACTGGGGGATGTGTGTGTGTGTGTGTTTTGTGTTTACTTTTTACAACAATTACATTGATATAAATATTAATATGTAAATTTAATTCTAAAGTTGATTTTTGTTTATTTTTTTTTTCATTTTTTTGTTTTACAAAATTCATGGTAATTTTTTTTCTTTAATTTTCATCTCTTTCCTGTCTAACACGATGATTTTGTTTATATTTCTTTGTTGTTAGCTACTTTTTAAAAATATGTCCGCTTTGAGCATTGGTTGGTATTTTTTATTTTTTTGTTATTTTTCGAAAAAAAATGAAAAAAAATAATGTTTTTGTTTTTTTTGTCCGAAAAATGGAAAGGAAACCGTTTATTTTTTTTGTTGAAATTTCTCTGATTTCAGTTGCTTACATTAGTTTACTCTTCTTCTTCTTTTTTTTTTTTTGCATATTAATTATGGCTCTAGGTTAAGGTACAAATTAAATATTGGATACGAGTGGCGGTCGGGGGCCGTTTAGATGGCGTTTTTCTGTTGTTCAGTTTTGTGCGAGCGTTCGGACGACTGACGGGCGGGTTTTCTAATGTCCACTCGTCGGGGGGGAACACGAAAATGTGACCACAATGGGGAATAAGCACTTTTCTCAGTTTCGTTAAGTTTCGTTAAGTTCGAAGGAATCAATCGGGTGTGACTAACAGTTCGACACATTGAAATTCAACTATGTTTCTGAACATTTTTCAGTTTCGTTCACTTTTTGCCGAAGCATTGAAAGATGGCACATTGAAATTTAACGATGTAGCTGACTGCTTTCGTTCGCATTGAATCAAAATTTAACAATGAGTCCGACTACTTTTCAGATTTGTTAAGTTTCGTTCACATTTTGATGAAACATTGAAATTGAACGATGTTTCTGCCTAATTTTCACTTTTGTTCACTTTTTGCCGAAACATTGAAGTTAAATGATGCCTCTGTCTACTTTTCAGTTTCTCTAAGTTTCGTTAAGTTTCGTTAAGTTTCGTTCGACGCATTGAAATTTAACGACGCGTCTGACTACTTTTCACTTTCGTTCACTTTTTGCCGAAGCTTTGAAAGATGACACATTGAAGTTTAACTTATCAGTTTCTCTAAGTTTCGTTAAGTTACGTTCGACGCATTGAAATTTAACGCCGCGTCTACCTACTTTTCACTTTCGTTCACACTGAATGATGGCATATTTCAGTTTAATGACTTTTCAGTTTCGTTAAATTTTGTTCACTCTTTGCCGAAACATTGAAGCATGTCACATTGAAGTTTAATGATGCTTCTGTCTATTTTTCAGTTTCTACAGGTTTCGTTAAGTTTCGTTCATTTTTTGCCGAAGCTTTGAAAGATGGCACATTGAAATTTAACGATGGTTCTGTCTATTTTTCAGTTTCTCCGAGTTTCGTTAAGTTTCGTTAATTTTTTGCCGAAGCTTTGAAAGATGGCACATTGAAGTTTAATGATGCTTCTGTCTATTTTTCAAATTCTCTAAGTTTCGTTAAGTTTCGTTCATTTTTTGCCGAAGCATTGAAAGATGGCAAATTGAAATTTAACAATGGTTCTGACTACATATTTGTCGGTTGTGGCCTAAGACTGACGTTGGGAAGGTGGACGCGACTGTTGGAGGCACCATTGTGATGACCACTGGGAGGAGGACATCACAAGGCGACAGAGGACGTCTCGTCTTATGGGCGGCGCACAAAAAGTGTGGAAAACGCGTTGCGAGCGTAAAGCTGGAGTCAACCAAAACAGCTACACAGGGATGAAGGGGGTCCAAGGGGATCCACACCATTTTGTGGATAAAATGATGCTCCAGCCAAAGGAAGACTGAATACTTGTCACATCGCCTAGAACGACTGTCTTTTCACTCAAAATCAACGTCTGCCCTGACCGAGTGCAGACACAACGGGCCAACAACTCGCCCTTGTGGCATCCCTCTGAAACTGCCGCCGCCGCCCCTGTCAGTCGTCGCGGCCATGGTAGGCGATCCAGTGAACAGAAGAACGCCGCCCGAATTGAAGGCCCTACACCACCCCACTCGGATCCTTAAGTTCTTGTAATTAGTTGCTTAATAATTAATCTTGAGGAATTCATTAAGTTTTTCTTTTGTTTTTTTTTTTTTCTTGAAGTACAGGATTTTTTTACTGTTTTTCTCTACAATCGATATGTACATCTCTCTCTCTCTCTGTCTCTGTTTTACCTATTGCTCTCTACCACTCTCTCTCTCTGTGTGTGCTCAAGCGTGTGTGTGATCCTTAAAGTAAGACGCCTAGGGAGTAGCCTATACTAACTTCATTCCCTTCGTGTTTTGTGCAAGTTTTCTCTCTTCTCTCTTGTATGTCTCTCGATAGCACCGCGGTGTAACTAGCTGTGTGGGAGATGTGTGGGCGCGGGGGTGGTTAGGGATGGTTAGGGGTGGTTGGGGGTGGTTTGGGGGCGGAAGGGTTAAAGGATTGTGTCTAACTTTGCTTTAAATTCGATTAGAAACGACGCTCAGTGTGTCTCGAAACGGCTGGAGGCGGGCGCTTCTTCGCAACTCTCCTAGACCCACGGGGAGTAGAAGCACGAGGCGAAGAACTGCTTACCTGTGCTGTTGTTGTTATTGACACTGGATGGATACCCCGAGGGTGGCACAGAACCGGCGCCGGCCATTTGATAGCCCTGATGTGGACTGCACGGCGAATGTCGAGCCTCGGTGGGCACGTTCGGCGGCGGCGGTGGCGGTGGCCCATAGCCGCTCAGGCCGAGCGAATCGTAAGCGGCAGCAGCTGCCGCAGCCGCAGCAGCAGCCGGATGTGGATGTGTTGGCGTCGACGGATGCGAGAGCGATGGTGGCGGTATACCCGAGCTGGGCGTTGACGAGCCGGTCACCCCGCTGCCGCCAGCGCTGGCCGAGTGATGGGAGGTGAATGCGCCGCCAACCGGCGGGGCAATCGGACCACGCAGCGACATATGACACTGGTACAGTGACGGTGGCGTGAGGTCACGCTGTTGCTGCTGCAGGCAACTGGTGGCCGATGCCGCCGATATGCCCGACGGCACGATGCCGATGTTGGGCGACGAGGGCATCGACGTGATTGATGGATGTGTGAACGAGGACATCGATGTCATTGGACTGGAAATGGGAGAAGAAAAACGAGAACAAATTTGTTAGAATGGTGATGCATTGATGATGGGATGATGGGGGGGAGGGGGGGAGGGGGAGGGGATGCGTTGATGCTTACCTGTACGAATCACTCATCGGCATCGGCGGATGATGAACGGTCGAATACATGGCGCCCATCGTGCTGCTAAAGCCACTGTTCAAATTTAAGCGCGGCGACAACGACGGCACCGACGACAAATGATGACTATTGCCGAGGCCGAGGCCAGAACCGAGCAGGCCCCTGCTCGCCGCCTGCGACTGATGGTCCGCGGTGCCGCCATTCAGCGGAGGTGGTGTCAGATCGGTGATTGACGCTAGATTACAACCAAAAGAGTAGGGTTGATATGCTTTTCTACTGGCATCGGACTTACCACCCGTCGGAGTGCCATTCGTTCCGTTACCACTGTTCGCCAAACCACTGCTGCCACTGTCACCGCCTCCGCCGCCACCGCCACCGCCACCAATTGCACCGCCTCCGCCGCTGGCCGTTGTCGTGTTCGGTGTGCGACGCTGATTCCGTAGCTTCTCCTCGCGACGCCATTTCGCGCGCCTATTCGAGAACCAAACCTGAATTCGCGCCTCGGGCAGACCGATTTTCGCCGCCAATCTTTCGCGGGCGAACACGTCCGGATAATGGGTGCGTTCGAATTCTGCCAAAAAAAAAAAAAAAAGGAAAAAAAGAGGCGAAAAAAGAGAAGAAATAGAATCCGTGATGTTCTCCGCCGAGAGAGGCTGTCCAACGCATGCTCACCCTTCTCGAGACTGTCGATCTGATCGTTCGTAAAGGACGTGCGGTTCCGCTGAAGCTTTCGTTTGAGTATCAGACGCGCCTGATCGTCGTCGTTGGCGCCCAGATTTGAGCCCGCGTTCGAGTTGTCCCCCTCCCCGGAGCCGGTCTCGTCCGAGTGGTGACCGTCGAGTTCTGGAAAAAAACGAAAAAAAAAAAAAAAACGAGAAGAACAAAAGAAATTCATTAGATTTTCGAATGAAACCGAACGCAGGCAGGAAGTGAATCCTTTTTTTTTTTTTTTTTCAAAAAAAAAATTCCACAAGTGAACGCAATTTAATATGTTCCATGAAAGGGACGACGAAAATAAACCCTCCCCCTGCGCCTCGTTCAACCCCAAGCACACACAGGCCACCCACCAACCCACCAAACCACCCACCAACCCAACCACCCCCCCATCGGGAGAAGCGAACAAAAAAAGGGACGCAAAGGCGCACAATCAAGCCTGGCCATGCCTTGCCAAACCGTGGCAGGGAGGGGATGGGGGTGGCCACACCAATGAATGCAGGAGGCGGCGCACACGGCGACGCCGACGACGACGGAAAACTCCAACTCATTCAAGTAGAAACTTGTGATAAGGAAATGATATAAGAGTTTGTGCTGCTGTTGGCCCGTTTCTGACTTTGTTTCGTTTTTCCACTCGTGTGGGGGCTCTTCTGCTATCTTTATTTTGTTTCCTTTTATTTATTTATTTTGTTGCTGGCGAGGTGGAGCACCAGGGACGACGAGGACGACGAGGACGACGGGGCAAAAATTTAAGCATTAAAGGAGTTCTTTAACCGGGAAAATATGCAGCAGCGTCGTCGTCCGGGGAGGAGTGCCTTAAAGCTTGTTGCAACCGCTTGAAGTGGCCGCTGTTTGGTGGAACTTGGAGCTTGCCTGCAACTGAAACGCATGAGTGCCCTGCAAACCCGTTGAATTCCGTCGACCGACGGTATTTTGGTGATTTCTTGTATTTTTTTTCCCGATTTTTTGGTGTTTTTTCGCAGAATTTTGACAGTTTTTTGGGTTTTTTTCTTCAATTTCCACGATCGGAGGATGGCCTGTCAGTGATTCAAGACATAAGTGGCCATGGAACCGCGGTTTGATGGGTTTTTGCAGCGCCTTTGTGTGGAAATTGTGGCTTTTTTGGTACTTTTTTCTCAGAATTTTCACGATTTTTTTACTTTTCTTAATTTTCCACGGTCAGGGCGTGGTGAGGACGACGCGGGGGATAGGCTGCGCCTAGATCAAGACGCCACTGTGACGCCACTGACGCAGATCGAGGAGTTTTTTGAGGTTTTAGGTGGAAATTGTGGCTTTTTTTGTATTTTTTCGCAGAATTTTCAGGACGTTGTGAGGACGATGGGCTGCGCCTAGTTCCAGACCCCACTGAGACCCAACTGACCTTTGAGACGTAGTTTGAAGGGATCTTGACGGGATTTGAAGGGATTCTGACGTGTTTTTGACTCAATTTCGCGTGAATATGCCCGGAATCGAGTTCTGATTGCTAAGCCGAGGCAATCTTAGGCATTTGGGGCACTTTGTGATGTGGCTAGTGACTTAATGCGACTCAAGGCTGGCCGTCCTATACACCCTTGTTCGCGTTGTTTTTCCGATCGAAGAACTAAAGCCCGTCGTCACCTCGAAGGCTCGCAGTCGTTGCCGCAGTCAACCCTCGAGAAGGTCCCTCTGGCTCCGCTCCTGATGCACCACGAGCACTTGAATTGTCTGCTGTTCTGTTCAGACGCTGATTTGTAGAAGAATTTGGGGCAAGCACCACGACCACTCGCTTTGTTGCTCTTCACCTCAAACACCCACCGTCCCGCGGTGCATTTCCGACTGAACCACGGTCCCTGAGTCGCACTCCATCCACTCTCAACTCCACCTGCCCGTCGAAACCCGCCGCTAGTAGCCAAAATTCAAGTCAATCCCTTGCACACCTCAGCCGCTGCCATTCTGACGTCAGAGTGCCTGATTTTCACACAAAATCGTTGATTTTTCCCCGAAAACCGATGGAACCCCACTCGAAGTTGATGGAATCACGGATGGGACACCCCCAGCCATCATCCAACAGAAGTCCGATTAAAAAATTCGCATTTTTTTGGAAAATCGAAAAAATGCCTCTTTTCGCCGCAAAAAATGCCGTCAATTGAGAATCCCGGCGGTCGACTTTTTCCGCTGCGAGGTGGCAAATTTTTGAAAATCGATTTTTGGGGAATTTCGACCGGATTTTGGGGGAAAGTTGGATGGTGTGGAGTGTGTGGAGGGGGAGCATGAAGTGTGCATCGAAAATTTGATGGAAATCGGGCGGGAAATGCGAAAATGAGGTCACGTTGGGGTTGAGAGGCATGTAGGCGTGGGGTCTGCTCGGGATTTCTTGATTTTTTCGAGAATTTCGCGGGTTTCTGAAAGTTGTATGAAATGGAGTGAGTGGGTAAAGGACATGAAGTCCTGGTCACAAATTTGATGGAAATCCGTGAAGAAATGCGAAAATGAGGCGGTGTCTAGGTTGGGCCGTCGGAAAATGTGGGCAAACTGGAGGCCTGCTGGAAATTTGCTGATTTTTTCGCAACTTCGACCGGAATTTCGATGAAAGATGGATGGAATGGAGTGAGGGGACGTGGATCATGATGTGTGCATCGAAAGATTCAAGGAAATCGAGGCGGAGTTGCGAAAATGAGGCGAGGCCCGAACGAGTAGCATTTCAAGCACATTCGATGCACACCGCCTCGTCGTCGCTTTTAAGACAGCACGCGACTGTGTCCTCAGAGGCGAGCCACGCCTACATTCGACAGGCCAACCAAACTCGCCAGGATGTGCTGGATGACGAGGCCTGATACCTCACATGCCTCCATCTAGATCAAAGTTTGCCATTTTCCGGTACGAAGCGGCTAACAATCGCCGAGAGCGTTGAAGGAACGCAGGTAGCGACGTCGACGATACTGTCGGACGAGCAAGAGCAAGTGCTTCGAGCTCCAGGTGCCGAGAAGGACGCTAAGTGACTGTCAAGACTAGATTCTGAAGTTGTCGTGTGACTTCCGAGGCCACAGACGGGTCCCGTCGAGCTCTACGAACGACGCCAACCGACTCCTTTGACTTCCGAGGCCAAAGACGGGTCCCGTCGAGCTCTATGAACGACGCCAACCGACTCCTTTGACTTCCGAGGCCAAAGACGGGTCCCGTCGAGCTCTATGAACGACGCCAACCGACTCCTTTGACTTCCGAGGCCAAAGACGGGTCCCGTCGAGCTCTACGAACGACGCCAACCGACTCCTTTGACTTCCGAGGCCAAAGACGGGTCCCGTCGAGCTCTACGAACGACGCCAACCGACTCCTTTGACTTCCGAGGCCAAAGACGGGTCCCGTCGAGCTCTATGAACGACGCCAATCGACTCATGCGACTTCAGAGGCTGAAGACTGACCTATCGACGGTCACTTCTAGATTCTGGAGCTGTCGCACGCAGTTCGGGACTAAAGACTGTTCCCGTCGACTGTCGAAACTGGCCACGAATGGAACGTCTAGCTTCTGAAGGAGAAGGAGAATCACTCCAGCTGCCAATGAACTCGCTTTCTGGTGCGTCCTCCTCTCAACACTCTTGTCGCACGAGCTCGAAGTCGACACTCCACCCAACTCCACCCCCATTCCACTCGTGGCCCCACTCATCATGTCCCGACTTCAAAGAGACATTTTGTCACTTCTCCCGTCCATCCGACCGGCTGCCAACCCGTTCTTCGCTTAAATCTGACCATTTTCCGTTAAATTGATTTCATTTTTATCGCCCCCCCTACTCCCACAACCACCACCCCACCCACCGAGGCAACGAGGGGGTTTTTTTTTCGAAAAAAAGAAAGGAAAAGAAACGCCAACAATCTTAAGTTCCATTATACGGAAAGTCCTTCGCCTTCGATTGCTCCTGATGTTCTTCTAAACCTCTATTAAAATCACTCACTCACACACACAGAGAGAGAGAGAGAGGGCAGGGGCAACAAAAGAAAAAAAAGGATACTTATTTACCAACAAAATCCATGCCAAAGCTCAACCAACCGGAAACAATATCTTGATAGCGACTGAACGAGCGACTGAACGAAAGAGAGTGCGAGAGAGAGAGAAAAAGGACGAAACAATTGCGTGACAGTGGTACATGTCACGTTTCGGACCGGCATCATTGCCTCAAATCAATTCAGATTTAAAATTCTAAATTTCACCTCTCATCTCGAACCGCCCCCAGTCACCCCATCCCCCCCCCCCCCCCCCCATGCCGGCATCCCCCCCATCTCCTTCGCCGCAGCACACACAAAAGAAGGCGAATTTCTTTTCTTTCGGCAGCGCCCCGGTCCGGGTTCGCTTTCATTATTGTTTCTCGTTCCATTTTGTCGCAAAAGAATAAATTATTTATTCAGCCAGGATTTCGGCAAAAGAAATACCGATAGAAAGGACTCGACCAGAATTATCTGCATGATTGTGCTGGCTGCCGCTCGCTTCCTCTCCGAGGGGTGGGAGCAAAGAAAGGCGAAGAAGGAAAAAATGGAAAAAAAAGAATCCGAGGGATCGACAAACGGCATGAATTATCTCGCATCTCGCCGAGGGTGACGATGACGGTGCTGACAATCGTAATGGCGGGCGGGGGGAGGGTGCCAGAGAGAGAGAGAGAGAGCTGTAGGGGGATGGTGACGATAATTGAGCATTACCTCATGACGTGACGCGGTAACGTGGCGAGCAAATGAGCATGAAGTGCATTTGAGTGGCTCTCACGTCTCAAGGGAGCGCAAGTGTATTTAACGGTCGCAACAGGGACTGGGGGGCCAATTGAAGGCAGAACACTTTTTGAAGAACCGCTCTCAAGTCAAGATGCCGCGCTGAAGAAGCAAGCGCTGAGATCGACCAGACGGGGAGGTGGTGCAACAAAGAAAATGGTGGCCAGTGACGGGGAAATGATGATTCCGGCGGACCGTGAAGCGCTGGAAACAGTCCATTTTTCCGTCTGCGCTGGTAGGCGTCAAGCGGGCGACGGGTGCCTCCTGGGTGGCTGAGGTCGTTTTTTACCACGGGACCGTGGTCATAGACGCGGGCGTACGTCGTCCCACAGATTCGAAGACACTCACCGTGGACCAAGCCACGGGCGTCGTCTAAAACGTCCTCTGAAGCGTCGTCTGGTGCGTCGTTTCATGCGTCTTCTGAGGCGTTGTCTTATACGTCATCCCACAGACTAGTAGTCGTTCCCCATCGACCTGGCCACGGGCCTCGTCTGAAGCGTCCTCTGAAGCGTCGCCTCAAGCGTTGTCTAATACGTCGTCCGATGCGTCGTCTCACAGATTCGGAGTCGCTCTCCATCGACCTGGCCACAGGCGTCTTCTGAAGCGTCCTCTTAAGCGTCGCCTCAAGCGTTGTCTGATGCGTCCTCTGATGCGTCGTCTAATGCGTTCTCTGAAGCGTCGTCTCTAGCGTTGTCTAATGCATCGTCTCATGCGTCGTCCCACAGACTCGGAGTCGCTCTCCATCGACCTGGCCACGGGCGTCGTCTGAAGCGTCCTCCTAAGCGTCCTCTTAAGCGTCCGATGCGTTCTCTGAAGCGTCGTCTGATATGTCGTCTCACAGACTCGTAGTCGCTCTCCATCGACCTGGCAACAGGCGTCGTCAGAAGCGTCCTCTGAAGCGTCGTCTGAAGCGTTGTCTGATGTGTCGTCTCAAGCGTTGTTCGATGCGTCGTCTGAAGCGACCTCTGAAGCGTCGTCCCACAGACTCGGAGTCGCTCTCCATCGACCTGGCCACGGGCGTCTTCTGATGCGTCCTCTGAAGGGTCGTCTCAAGCGTTGTCTGATGCGTCGTTTGAAGCGACCTCTGAAGCGTCGTCCCACAGACTCGGATTCGCTCTCCATCGACCTAGCCACGGTCGTCGTCTATATCGTCCTCTGAAGCGTCGTCTGAAGCGACCTCTGAAGCGTCGTCTCACAGATTCGGAGTCGCTCTCCATCGACCTGGAAACAGGCATCGTCTGAAGCGTGCTCTGAAGCGTCCTCTGAAGCGTCGTCGTAAGCGTCCATCACAAGAAAAAAACCCAGAACTTCATCAACCGCTCTTGAGATTGACCCGATTTCCAGGATCAAAGTCCTTCCATCCTTTCATCCTTTGTTCCTTCGCTCCTTCGCATCGTCACTCACTCGCCTCTTAAGCACAAAAGGACAATCTTTCAATTGGCTCCTCTGTGGTGCACCCCCGTCAGCCCAGACAACAAAGGTCCCATCCAGCCATCCTCCCACACCCCCACCCCCACCCCCATCCAATTGCAACTCAACGAACCACAATAAACCGTCGTAACCACGTTAACCACGGTGTTCCGCTTACAATTACTTCAAATTATCAGCCCACCACCCACGGTTTCAGGCAGCACACATTGTCTGTCGCCTCCCCCAGCGTCCCTGCCGACCCACCAGGCCATCCTCAATGATGAGACGCGCCACAAAATTAACGCAAAGTTGACAAAAACAGATTAAGTAAACTTAACCGCATCGCAGCGCATTAAAACTTCTGCAACCATGTCATTATTAACCACCACCACCACCGTCACCGCCACCGCCACCGCCACCGCCACCGCTGCCGGGTGGTGTAGCCACAAAAAACACACCACCCCCCCCCCGCCCCTCAGGCGCCGCATGGTTATACCCTTAAGGATATTTACGCACAAAATTCCCATTTAATCCTATCATCGTTTAAGCACACTCTCGGCGTGACAGGAGCAGCCGTAGACGCACACAGTGGCATCTTAAATTTCTATCCACGTCAGTCTAGATACCTATCGCTGACAGATACCTAATCGGGTATCTCCCCCTCAGACTGTGTGCGCTCTTCTGTTTCTGTGCGGTTTGCGGAGATGTTCTGTTGACACTCGCCTTTAATTTTTTGTTTTCCCGTTATCCCCTCCCCCACCCTCCCCCTCCCGGCACAAGGGGTGGAAAAAGTTCGTCCTCACTCGTCGCCGATTCGGCAAATCTAATCTAAAACATTGTTATAACCTGTAAAAATCTCATTTGCTAGATAAATAAGAGATACAGATACAGATGCGGAGATACAAGAGATACAAGAGATACAAGATACATTTGAATGCGATTACGATCTGTTTGGAATGATTTTTCGCCCGCAGGGGCGGCGGCCGTATCGCTCGGTCGACTGTGCGTGTACGGGCGAGAGGCAGGGAGCGCGACAGGCCACAGGATGTTCACTCGTTAGTGGGTGCAAATTCGGTTTAACAAATAACCCCCGTGGGTGGGTAGGGCGGCACCCCTGGCACGGCGAGTTGAAAGAGTTATTTCGGCTGTGCAGGGCGTGCGGTTTCAAGGTGTTTTCCGAATCTGTTCGCAGTTGACTACGCCAAGAGGGGGGGATGTGTGCAGATTGTCGACTGTGGTCGCAAATTACCTCGGAACTGTAGGCAGGCTGCGAATGCGACGGTATTGAGTGAGAGACGCATTTTGATACAAAATTCGGGTGATTTTTCACTTCGACGTGTCTTCTTGGTTACTTATCTCAGCTTCTGTTGGGGGCTTGGGCGAAAATGTGCCATGCTCAGACGCGTCTTTGGATCCTCTATCGATGCTGGGAAGCCATATCCGACGGCAAACGCCCCGTTTTCGAGATAAGGTCGATTTTTCAAATGGATTTCGCGATAACTGCGATTTTGCATTTCAATGTGTCTTCTCGGTTACTTATCTCAGCTCCCGTTGGGGGCTTGTGCGAAAATGTGCCATGTTCAGACGCGTCTTTGGATCCTCTATCGATGCTGGGAAGCCACATCCGACGGCAGACTCACCATTTTCGAGATATGGTCGATTTTTCGAATGGATTTCGAGATATCTGCGATTTTGCATTTCAATGTGTCTTCTGGGCAACTCTTCTCAGCTCCTCTCGGTGGTAGCCGCGTAAGTGTGGCACACTCAGATGCGTCTCTGGATCCTCTTTCGATATTCAGAAGCAACCTCTGACGGCAGACTCGACGTTTTCGAGATATGGTCGATTTTTCGAATATATTTCGAGATATTCACGATTTTGCATTTCAATGTGTCTTCTCGGTTAGTTTTCCCAGATGGTCGTTGGGGATTTGGGCGAAAATGTGACATTATCAGACGCGCCTTTGGATCCTCCACAGATTCCGAGAAGCAACCTCCGACGGCAGACTCACCATTTTCGAGATATGACCGATTTCGAGATATGTGCGATTTTGCATTTCGATGGATGTTCTGGGCAACTTTTCTCAGCCTTCATTGTGGGTAACCCCGTAAATGTTGGCACGCTCTGATGCGTCTTTGGATTCTCTATCGATGCTCGGAAGCGACCTCTGACGGCAGATGCGCCGTTTCCGAGATGTGGTAGATTTTTCGTATGGAACCCTCTGGTGCATTTCCGACAGCTTGTCCTACCTTCTATTGGTCGCAGAGGGCTGGTACCAAAAGAAGCACCGCCGAAGAACATTGAAGCCAATATGAATGCCCAATTGCACCAGAGACACTTATACACCTCCGCCTGGTTTAAAAGGACGCCACTGACAGGCCGGCGTTCTCGACATCCGAGCATCAGCACTGGCTGGAGCCCGTGGTCTGGAAGGATGTGAGGATGCCCTCAACCCACCTCAACTTCCCCAATGTGAAGCATTCCTCGCCTCGGCTGTTGCTAGGCAGTCCAGTCCAGATTTCCATAAAATAAAAAGAAGAGGTGCCAAGACGGACCCCTGGGGCAGTCCAAAGCCCTCTGCATCGCACTCCAGCCACATAGTCCACTCTGAAGTCCATCCGCACCTCGATTCCTTGCCAAATATGCCCCTCAGTCCCTTCAAACCGCTCCCACCAAGCAGAGACACTCACTTCAGCCGAGGCCATGGTGACGTCAGAGTGCCTGATTTTCACACAAAATCGTTGATTTTTCCCCGAAAACCGATGAAACTTCACTCGAAGTTGATGGAATTACGGATGGGATACCCGAAGCCATCATCCAAAAGAAATCCGATTCAAAAATTCGCATTTTTTTGGAAAATCGAAAAAATGCACGTTTTCGCCGCAAAAAATGCCGTCAATTGAGAATCCCGGCGCTCGACTTTTTCCACTGCAAGGTGGCAAATTTTTGAAAATCGATTTTTGGGGAATTTCGACCGGATTTTGGGGGAAAGTTGGATGGAGTGGAGTGTGTGGAGGGGGAGCATGAAGTGTGCATCGAAAATTTGAAGGAAATCGGGCGGGAAATGCGAAAATGAGGCGGTGTCGAGGTCGGGCCGTCGGAAAATGTAGGCATTTTGGAGGTCTGCTTGGATTTTGGTGATTTTTTCGAAGACGACGCCGGGTTTTGGATGAAAGTTGGATTGAGTGGAGTGAGGGGGGGGAGGACATGAAGTGGTGGTCACAAATTTGAAGAAAATCGAAGCGGAAATGCAAAAATGAGGCGACATTGGAGTTGGGTGTACCTACAGCGGGGTTTGCTGAGGACTTCTTGATTTTTTCGAGAATTCCGCGGATTTTTGGATGAAAGTTGGATGGAATGGAGTGAGGGGAGTTTGGCGACGAAGTGCAGGTCACAAATTTGAAGGGAATCCGTGGGCAAATGCGAAAATGAGGTGACGACGGAGTCGGGAAGGTATGGCTGCATGGGGTCAGCTAGGGATTTCTTGATTTTTGCCAAAAATTCTGTGGGTTTTTGGGTGAAAACTTGATGGCGTCGATTGCGGGGAGAGGGACTGTGAAGTGTGCATCGAAAAATTGAAAAATTGAAGGCAATCGGTGGAGAAATGAGAAAATGAGACGATGTCGGAGTGGGGGAGGCATGACTGAGTGGGCACGGCTTTTCTCAGCTCCTATTTGGGGTAGGGGCTTGAATGTGGTATGGTTGGATGCGTCTTTGGATTCTCTACAGGTGCTTCGAAGCAAGCTCCGACGACAAATGCACTATTTTTGAAATATGGACGATTTTTTTTTCGAAAAAGTAACCCTTTTGGAGACACTGACACTTTGTCCTGCCTTCTACTGGTCGTTGGAGGATGATTTTGGTGCCGGGTGTATCATGCTCAGGCGCGCCTTTTCATCCTCTATCGATGCTCCGAAGCAACCTCCGACGGCAAACGGAGCATTTTCGAGTTGTGGCCGATTTTTTTTTTCGAAATAAACCCTTTTGGAGACATTTTCAGACTTTTTCCTGCCTTCTTCTGCTCGTTGGGGGATGATTTTGGTGGCGAGTGTATCGCGCTCAGGCGCGTCTTTTCATCCTCTATCGATGCTCAGAAGCAACCTCCGACGGCAAACGGACCATTTTCGAGTTGTGGCCGATTTTTTTTTCGAAATAAACCCTTTTGGAGACATTTTCAGACTTTTTCCTGCCTTCTACTGGTCGTTGGGGGATGAGTTTGGTGCCGGGTGTATCATGCTCAGGCGCGCGTTTTCATCCTCTATAGATGCTCAGAAGCAATATCCGACGGCAAACGCACCATTTTCCAGATATGGCCGTCGGAATGACTTTTTTTCCGCAAAGGCGTTGCAGTTGCAATGGACGACAAAAACACAAACACACACACGTACACACAAGCTTAGCTCCGTCTCCCCTAGACGGACAGGTCCCCTAAACAGGCTCGAAGTCAAAATTATGTTCTCAGTCGCTGTTCAGCTGTCACCTTGCGTTCACCCTGTCGACACTCAACTGTCACGGGTCACGAAACAAATCGCTAAACAAAATTGGCGTATAACCCCCACATCCCCTGCATCGCCGGCCGCAGCTTGTCACGGCCGCCACAAGAACACAAGTCGCGCTGTGTGCTGTTAGCGTGCTTTTCGCCTCGTAACTCGATCCGAGTCTTGAGGCTTTTTATTTTCTTCACGCGCGCCATCGTCGACCGCAAACGGAATGAAATTGCATTTTCCTCCTTTCGTCGTGCGGTCAGCGACAAAATTGACTGACTTTAAACCGAGACAGCCGGCCGTGGCCTCCCCTTCCCCCAGAAACACAAAGAAAAAGACCAAAGAGAGAGAGAGAGCAAAGAAAACAAAAGAGAACAAGAACTTACCCTTCTTCAAGTGAATATCTTCCGGTGTTATGGGGCAGCTCCCAATGCCGAGGACCGAGCCGACAGACGTGCCGCTCGGACTTAAAGGCTGCAACGATGGAAAGGGCGAGCCGCCATTCAGGGGGGTCGAATACCAGGATGGCGGTGCCCGTGGCCAGCATCCGGCTGCAGCCGCTGCAGCTGCGGCCGCCTGTGCACTCTGATTGTGCGCATGCGTATGATGATGATGATGACCATTTAGTAATCGTAATTTGTCGTATACTGAATCGCTGCCCACATCAATGATGCCGCCGCCACTGCCACCGCCACCGCTGCCACCGCCGCCGCCGCCGCCACCACCACCGCCGCCGCCGCCGCCGCCATTGCAATTGTTGCTGCCAACGCTGCCCGCTGAATTTAGCGGTGTTGCCGTCTGCTGTTGCTGCTGCTGCTGCTGTTGCTGCTGCTGTTGCTGTTGGGCGCCAGTTGTACTTCCACCGCTTGAGCCAGTCCCGCCACTGGCACCGCCAACACCACCCGATCCAGGGACACCTTGATTGCCGCTCGGATGCTGTTGCTGTTGCTGCTCCTTCTGTGCGGCCAAATTCCTCAGCACACGATTGATTGATGAGACCTGCGGAACGAGAGCGAGTAGAGGGGGAGAAAGAAGAAGAAGAAGAAGAAAAAAAATGAGAATTTTCCGATCAAGAAGTGCGTTCACTTGTGATTGCTTCCGAACAGGAAGACCATAAAATACACATCCTCTCCCAACCATTCAACCATCCCCCAGCCGGACGAGGGTGTGCACAGCGGTTAAGGGGGCCATTTCAAGCGTCACCCACAAAATTTGTTAACTTTTCTCGACGAAGTGACGCGTCCTGTGTATGTTTAGTCACCCCGTCGAGTGTGACGACAATTTATACACTCAGTTAGCGACAAAAAAAAAAACGAAAAAAAACTGGAAGGAGACGACAAGAATGAAGAAAATGGCCAGGAAGCAAGCAAGGAAGGACCTCACGCCGAGGGGGGATGGATGCCAACAGACCACCAATGGCACCCATCTTTTTTCCCAGCTCTAAGGTGGCCCGTAATGAGGGAAAGAATAAATGATTGAATCTGGCTCGCCTCCATCTTGGCCATCCGTCATCATCGTCCTCTGGCGAGGGGTGAATATATTTAAAGTGTCACACAGACACGCAACAGAAAATTTATTCTATTCTTCTTCTTCGGTTTTTTGTGCTGCTTTTCTTTCTTTCTTTTTCGCTTTCATTGAGTGGGAGCATCCGTACCCCCGCCCCCCACCCACCAAAAATGGCAGACACATTATTACGTAATGATCGCACGAGTGAATTATATTATTTCGGCGCACAAATAAACGCCAGAGAAAGGAAAACAATTTTTTTTTTCTCTCCCTCTCTCGCTGTAGACCTGATTACGCCGCCAGTGACGGAGGGTGATGATGGGGGCAAAACGGCGATTTTTTTTTCCATTTTTTTTTTCCAATTCATTCATTTCTCAACGTTCACAAAGGATGAACAGAAGAAGAAGAAGAAGAAAAATATTTAAGCCAATAAACGGACAAACAAAAATTTCACGAGTGAATAACTCGTTTGCATGTCTCTCCGCCCCCTGGACGGCCGCCTCGGTTGCGCTCGCGGTTGTCCTTTTTCTCTGATTTGTGATTCGTTTTTTTCGTTTTTCAGTTTTCGACTGGTCGTTTGTCGGAGAGCGAGTCTCGCGCTGACGGATGGATGAGCACACAGCGGTTGACAGCTGACAGCTGACAGTTGACAGATTTGTCAAATGTTCACGGGGATTACCTAATTTCCAAGAGCGCGGAGGACGTTCAAGTCTGGGGCCTTCGCCGATGACAGGTGTGTCAAGCTGGCTGGCTGGTTGGGATGGGGAAAGTCTCCTCCTGTCGGCGTTGGGCGCCATTCGCCATTCGCCATTCGCCGCCTGTCGTCCGTTTGTCTTTGGCACTTTGTCGGTCCTAAGTGGTCGCTTGCACACAGATATGAACCCAAGAGCTGACGGATTTGTTGATTTGTGAAAAATGACCGCGGCAAGCCCGAAAATCGCATCAGTTCACCCGCCAGAGGACATTGGCGTCAGTTTGACAGCTGCTGAGGTGCCCTTAGCGGCGCAATCGGCCGAAAATCGCATCAATTCACTCGCCAGTGGGCATAGGCGTCAGCCTGGGAGCTACTTAGAGCCTCAACCGACCGCGAAAAGTGCGCATAACGCGTCAACTCACCCGCCAGTGGGCATAGGCGTCAGCCTGGGAGCTACTTAGAGCCTCAACCGACGGCGGAAAGTGCGCAAAACGCGTCAACTCACCCGCCAGTGGGCATAGGCGTCAGCCTGGGAGCTACTTAGAGCCTCAACCGACGGCGGAAAGTGCGCAAAACGCGTCAACTCACCCGCCAGTGGGCATAGGCGTCAGCCTGGGAGCTACTTAGAGCCTCAACCGACGGCGAAAAGTGCGCAAAACGCGTCAACTCACCCGCCAGTGGGCATAGGCGTCAGCCTGAGATTTGAGAGCCTAAACCGACGGCGGAAAGTGCGCAAAACGCGTCAACTCATCCGCCAACGGCCACAAACGCCAACCGGACACTTCCTGCGGTGCCCCCAGACACTCAACCGACCGCGAAAAGTGCCCAAAAGCATGAAAAAAAAATCAAATAAAAAGCTTCATACTCACACTGGGTATATTATCATTTGTACACACGCCATCCTGCAGTAATCTGTCGCGAATTTCCCACGCAAATATGCTCGGGCATTCGCGTTTGTACTGTGATATCTTGTTCACTACTTCGGCGGTGGCGACGCGGGGCTTTGAGCCGCCTATCGCTCTTGGCCTGATGCTACCTGTTTCATAGTATCTGAAATGGTAACAAAGAGAAGAGAAAAAAAAAACATAGAAAACATAGAGAAAAAAAAACATAGAATCAGTTGAAATACAATGCTCACGCATTAGCGAACTGCTTACCTTCCCAGAATTTTACTAACACATCCATTCGACACTTGAAGAATGCGTGATATATCACAGGGACGTGCACCAGAATGTGCTAATTCTACGATTTTTTGTCTAGTCGAGTCCGGCAATGGTCGGCCGCCAACGAATACGCCTCCCAGCTGATTGACGCCACTGTGACCTGCACGAGATTTTAGTTGTAGATGATCGAAAATCAAACAAAAAAAAAAAACAAAAAAAAAATGAATTCGAAAGATACAAAAAAAAAATGAAAGAAAATCAAAAAAAAAAAAACGAGAAAACAATCGAATAAGGATAAGGATACATCATCTTAAATTTAGACAAGCGATAAGGAAGAGAAATTGATTCAGGAAGCATTTCGTTCGCTGCTCCCGACAATCTGGGCATACGTGACGGGGATATCTATGAGATACTTGTGTGTTTCCGTGGGTTTTTTTGTGTCTTTTTTTTGCTGATTCCTGCGTTTCTGTTTTTTTTTTTTTGCTTTGCTTACTTTGCCCGCCACTAACTTTGTTGTCGGTTGATTTAAGGATTGGAAGTGATTTGATTTGAAATCTGCTTCAATTTGGGGGGCGGGCGTGCGGTCGGGTAGGACGCACAAGGCGGGGACCTTCCGCTTAACTGGGTTTCGATTTTCGAAGCAATAGCTGGTGACGGCACAGGCGGTTCTTTGTGGCGGATTTCGTATGCGCTGCGTGCGCTTGACACGGTGTCGCAATCAAGGTTTGAACGTGTCTGAATTTGGGACGGGGTGTCGTTGGTTCGCGCCGCGGGCAGGGAAAGTGATCGGAAAATAGACGGAAGGTGGACTGAAAGCGGTAAGATATTAGCCGGAGTCTAGTTGCTCCTGCTGGTGGCCAGAAAAGTGGTCGGAAATCGACTAGGAATCCCCCAGAATTCCATCGCTCCCGCTGCCAGAAGCAAAAGTGATCAGAAATCGACCAGAAATCTGCAAGAAATCACCCAAAATCCATCGCTGCCTCTGCCGGCCGCAAGAGTGATCAGAAATCCATCAGAAATCCGCCAGAACTCCATCGCTCTCGCTGCCGGCCGCAAGAGTGATCAGAAATCCGCCAGAAATCAGCCAGAATTCCACCGCTCCCGCTGCTGACAGCAAGAGTGCTCAGAAATCTGCCAGAAATCGACCAGAAATCCGCCAGAACTCCATCGCTCCCGCTGCTGACCGCAAGAGTGATCAGAAATCTGCAAGAAATCCGCCAGAAATCAACCAGAACTCCATCGCTCTCGCTGTCAGAAGCAAAATCCGCCAGAAATCCCCCAGAATTATACCGCTCCCGCTGCTGACCGCAATAGTGATCAGAAATCTGCTAGAAATCCGCCAGAAATCCACCAGAAATCGACCAGAAATCCGCCAGAACTCCATCGCTCTCGCTGCCGGCCGCAATAGTGATCAGAAATCCGCCAGAATTCCACCGCTCCCGCTGCTGACCGCAAGAGTGATCAGAAATCTGCCAGAAATCGACCAGAAATCCGCCAGAACTCCATCGCTCCCGCTGCTGACCGTAAGAGTGATCAGAAATCTGCTAGAAATCCGCCAGAAATCGACCAGAAATCCGCCAGAACTCCATCGCTCCCGCTGCTGACCGCAAGAGTGATCAGAAATCTGCTAGAAATCCGCCAGAAATCGACCAGAAATCCGCCAGAACTCCATCGCTCCCGCTGCTGACCGCAAGAGTGATCAGAAATCTGCAAGAAATCCGCCAGAAATCAACCAGAACTCCATCGCTCTCGCTGTCAGAAGCAAAATCCGCCAGAAATCCGTCAGAAATCCCCCAGAATTCCATCGCTCCCGCTGCTGACCGCAAGAGTGATCAGAAATCTGCTAGAAATCCGTCAGAAATCCACCAGAAATTCCCCCCCGAATTCCATCGCTGCCGCTCGCGGCCGCACAAAAAATGATCACAAATCAAACAGCAAAGCCCCACATTCGTTCGGTCATTCCGGATTGTCATCCGGCCATCAAGTGGGTCACACAATAAGCCAACGTGACAGGGTTAGGTGGTGATTTTCTGATCAGAATATACGCATATTTTGCGCGCAAAACAACATGCAATTACTCTCGTCTCATTTGCAACTCAAGGCGAGTCAGGCGAGCCAACAATCTCCCTTTCAGATACACACACCATCCGCATCCATCCGTTCAACCAGTAACGACATGTCCCAAGGCGTCCACCTCTAGAGACGGTGTGCTCCATGTCCATATGCGCACCCCATAAATAGACGACAGTTCGACGATGTGAATGCGGAATAAACGGAGAGAAGAAAGTTTCGTTGTTGTTTGTTTTTTTTTTTTTTTCCCCTCCATTCGACCATATTCCATCGGTATAAGTCCGAGATACATTTCAACCGCTGACTAATCCGTGTTGACGTTTTTTGAAGAATGCCACACCAAATTATTCGGTTGATTGGAAATTACCTCTACTCTTGAGCAGTGGAGGGTGGAGAAGGGGGGGCGGCGGACTGGGATACTCGGCATCGGCAGCGGTACACACAGAGCAACGGATGAGTGGAGACGAGGAGGAGGAGAGCAGCTAGCTAGCGTGCCCGGGGTGGATTTGAATGTGAATTGCCGGACAGACGGAATCAGCAAAGCGGACACTTGGACGTCGTTCGAGTGTTCAACACGCACACACGCACACAGTTGATGTTTCGAAACAAATTCCATCTGTGACCCCGGCAGGACAATGTAAACATCAATTACACGGTGGCCAGTGGTCGCTCGTCGGGCGTCGTCGTCCTTTCTCTCCGATTGCGCTCTCGCCAGAGGTAACAACTGTCAGAGATAATAACACTAATAATGACATGCAGCAAGCCAATAAATGTAAATATCACACCAAATCCGGGGAATAATCCGAGTTGTTGGCCAGGTACCCGGCTCTCGGTCGGTCGGTCGGTAGCTGGCCTGCCTGCCTGCCTGACCATCTGCCCCCGGGCATGGGTTTCGGTTCTGTTTTTTTTTTTTGCAACAAGACATCTCAGTTGTCCTCGCACAATGGAAACATTTGTACAGCAAGCAGAGCGGACACGGGTTGCCGACAAAGATCGTCCTTGTCCTCGTCCTTTTTCTCGTCCTTAATAAAATCTAATCACAATACACAACAATAATTAATGATAAGGATAATCCATTTGTCGATGGTTATTGGTTGCCTGTCACTTTCGATTCATTTTTGAAGTTTTTTTCTTCTTTCCCCCTTCCACCGGGCCCATCCCCTGCCTCGGTCGATCCTTCTGTGCGTCGGTCGTTCGATCGCAGTCGTCGTTATCGTTCCCCCTTCGATTGGGAAAAACAAAAAAAAAAAGAAACCCTCGATTGAGCGGTTTGCTAAACGCACAAAATTCGCCACGCTACTCGAACTCGAATGACGATGGATGGATCTGCACAGAGAGTCCCTGTTACCTTGTAACAAATGGCTTGTCAATGACTGGGTGACGAAGCGAAAGGGATCCACTTGCAGTCTCTCTCTCTCTCCCTCTCTCACTCTCTCTGCGTCTACTTGTCGTGACTAATCTCTTGTTTGTACTTCAATGAAGTCTTCAGACTTCTAGTTTGACTTTGAACGGGGTTTTCGGTGAATGGAGTGGAGGGTCGGCCTTTTTTTTTTTCGCTTTTTTTGAAGCGATTTCACGGCGAGTTAGTTTCTGGGATTTATGACATTATTTGGCCACGGTTTCGCTGGAATTTGCTACTCAATCGGGGACTGAAGTCGGCCGGGATGGAAATTCGAGGAAAAGTCGACACATTTGCGACGTCCTTGATGTCAGATGGTGGAGGCTAAGAGGCGACCAAGGGAGGGACCAAGATTTTGACGGAAATTCGAGGGAATTTGGGGCATTTTTGGTGTCAGATGGTGGCCCCCAAGTGGCGCCCGAGCCTCGCCCAGAATTTTGACGGAAAGTCGAGCAAATTTGTGACGTTTTTGCCGTCAGATGGTGGCGGCCGAGCTTGTGGCCGGAATTTTGACCGAAATTCGAGGGAATTCGCGTAATTTTTGGTCTCAGATGGTGGCCCCCAAGTGGCGCCCAAGCTAGCGGCCTGAATTTTGACGGAAATTCGAGGGAATTCGCGGCATTTTTGGTGTCAGATGATGGCGGCCGAGCTAGCGGCCTGAATTTTGACGGAAATTCGAGGGAATTTGTGACGTTTTTACCGTCAGATGGTGGCGGCCAAGTGGCGACCAAAGGAGGGCCAAGATTTTGACGGAAATTCGAGGGAATTCGCGGCATTTTTGGTGACGGCCAAGCGTCGACCAGCATTTTGACGGAAATTCGAGGGAATTTGTGGCATTTTTGGTGACGGCCAAGCGTCGACCAGCATTTTGACGGAAATTCGAGGGAATTCGCGTCATTTTTGTTGTCAGATGGTGGCGGCCAAGTGGCGCCCGAGCGTCGACCCGAAATCTGACAAGAATTCGAAGGAATTTATGGAGTCTCCGATGTCATGAGGCGACGCTAGCATCCGATGTGGACGTCGAGGCATACTTGCCACAATAACCTCTCGTTGTTGTCCAGGGACCGCCAGCAATCGAGTGACAAGCCCTAGTCCCGGTGTCACTGACTCGCTGTGGTGGACTATGAACGTCGCCAATTGGATGAGGACTGACGCCGCAACGGCTGACGTGTCGTTTCAAGGGAAAAAGCAGAGAATTGCTTGCTAAGCTGCAGCTCAAGTCGCTTTGAAGCTCAGTCGAGAGCGGTTTGAAGGAACTTGCACTTCGTCCTTGAACTCAGGCGGAAGATCGAACTTAAGGGACGTGTCCTAGGTCTTGACCAGAACTGAGACTTGGTTCAGATTCTGCTGCGTTCGATGGTGGCGGTGGCTGAAGTGGACTTAGGGCGGCTTGGCGGGTTTGTGAGGAGACGCGATTGAGTTGGACGCAATGGCTCATGATGTACACGGGGAGACGCGCTCGATCTAGAGACTGAAGTGACGTCGGGTCGTCTGGAGCCAGAGACTGAAGTGGCGTCGTGTCGGCTCGAGCTAGAGACTGAAGTGGCGTCGTGTCGGCTCGAGCTAGAGATCGAAGTGGCGTCCGACAGCTCATGAGACTCACGAGAAGACGTGCTCGATCTAGAAGCTGAAGTGGCGTCGGGTCGTCTGGAGCTAGAAACTCGGATCATGACTTTCACCCAGCAGCGCTCCCCTTCTGTAGCGTCAACTTCCCCGCAGCCGCTGTCTCGAACTTTCGCACTCACTCTGCCCCCCCAAGTCCACATGGACACACTGTCTCTCGATTTTTCCGTGCAATCGTGTGCTTCTCCGTGCAAGCACCACATTTTCGAATGGGAACGCCTTCCGACGTCCCCTTCGACTGATCGTGTGAATTTCAATCGATTCGCCCGTCAAATCTCACACTTTGCCGTCGGCAAAGGGGCCCCTGGTGGGTTCTGTGGGATTTGAGCGGCTTTCGGTGCGGCTTATCTTGTTCCGGGGTAATTGAAAATGCGTGTCACTTCGTTGCGATGCGGCCGGAGATAAGAAGGTAGGTGCGCGTGGTGCTCTGGATTTGGGACCAAAGCGGACGGATGTGTAGCCGCCGGGAGTCGATGACTCAATTAAGACGATGGCGGTGCGATTGGGAGGAGATTCTCACGGGAAATGAGACGTTCCCGTTGTGCTTTGAAGACGCAAGAAATCATGGCAGAAGCGTGTTGGCTTCTAGACGCAGCTTCGAGGCACAGCTTGTGGAGCCAACTTGTCTCTCTTGTCAGACAGGCGACGGTTGAGGCGGGAAAATCGACGGTTGCGTCGAGAAAAACGGCGGTTGAGCCTAGAGAACCAACGGCTGAGCCCAGAGAATCCACGGTTTAGCCTCGAGAACCAACGGCTGAGCCAGAGAATCCACGGATGAGCCCAGAGAATCCACGGATGAGCCCAGAGAATCCACGGATGAGCCTCTAGAACCAACGGCTGAGCCAGAGAATCCACGGTTGAGCCTCTAGAACCAACGGCTGAGCCAGAGAATCCACGGATGAGCCAGAGAATCCACGGATGAGCCCAGAGAATCCACGGATGAGCCTCTAGAACCAACGGCTGAGCCAGAGAATCCACGGATGAGCCAGAGAATCCACGGATGAGCGCAGAGAATCCACGGATGAGCCTAGAAAGTCCCCGTTTGATCCTAGAGAGCCACCCGCCGCCAGTGTGACAACAGAGACAAGCTGTGTCCACAAGCAGTGCCTCGAAGCTGCGTCTAGAAGCTATCTTGACGCCCGCCACGTCACAGAAAGCGACCATAAGAGCCACCCTTGGACTCTTCGCCGGAACTTCCGTCGGGACTGCAAGCAGATTTATCCCACGCACGAAACGAGCTCCTGACTTCGTCGCCGCTGTGCCCTGCGAGTCGGATCGCATCAGGTTTTGCTTCACTGAAACCTCAAAACAGAACACACGGACGAAGGAACGGCGAGAAGAAGAAGAAGTTGGAAAAAAAACCAGCCAGCTCCTCGGGTCTTATGTTTCAATTATCCTTGAGGCATGGTGTCGATATCTGATTTTGGGGAAAAATATTAATTTTCAACTCCGTCTTGCTGGTCTTCCTGCGAGGCGTTCAAACGGTTGTCCACCTTCTTTCGTTTCATTTTGAATTTTTTTTTTCTCGTGTTTTTGCTGCGTTCCTTTGTCTCGCCGTGTCGCTTGGTGTTCTGTCGACTTCCTCACGCACTTTGTGCGCCATTCGACGGCGAAACAACCTGCTTACCGGCCCCGGCATACATGTACGGCTTCGTTCGAACACGCACACCAGCGCACGAGAAGCAACGAAAAACAAAAAAAAAGTGTTACTCGAAGGACATGGGCGGGGGGGAATGGTGGTCCGTATAAACAGAAAGGAACAAAAAAAAAAAATAAAAAAAAAAAAAAATGTATCGGGTTACCTATGAGAATAGCGGACATGTTCGAGAAGGAAAAAGAAGAGAAAATGAAAAAAAGATATGCCATCAGGTTGAAGAGGGTGTAGCTTGCCAGCCCGAAGGGATCCCCTTTCTCATAAGTTACCCAGTCCAGCAGAGGGCGCGTAGGCATCCGCGTCCACTGGCCGCCAATTGACGCATCCGACGAACTTCTGTTTGACTTGGAAATTCGAATTTCCAACGACACCGCCGCCGCCGCCGCCGCCGCCGCCATAAAAGACACTTTTCACTTGACATTTCGACATAAGAGCATTGACAAGGAGTTGACAGGTATATTCTCAGTACTTGAGGCGACCGATTGAGGGTCGCCGTCGTCGCGTCAATGACGACGCGGGGATTCACTGGAAATGTTTTGCCGAGGATGAGGTCAATTTTTTTCTTCTTTTTTTTTCTGTTTCCCCTCCCTCCGATAGACAATGGGTCCCGTCGTCGGGATTAGCTCCCTTTTCATCTCTCTCTCTCGCTCTGGACTAGTGGGGGGGCGGGGGGGGGGGGGGAGAAACCCTTTTCCCTCGTTCGCTGCTGTCATCCACACCTGGGACATCAGCGGCCACATGATGGATGAGATAATTTTTGGCCTTTGTCTTAGACCCTTGCGGTGTGGCTCAAACCGATCGGGTTATGGGATATATCGATCGATCGACGAGATTATGTCACACGAGATTCTAATGAAATGCTCCCTCCCCCTACCCCCTCCCCCCCCCCCACATACTCTACGTTACATGCTTCTACTAATTGAAAGAAAAAAAAACACACACTTTTCTACGTCCATCTACAAAAAAAAACAAAACAAAAGCAAAATAAAAGAAAACAAAAAAAAAAAAGTACACATACATTCATCATCGGTCAAGTGATAGTATGTTGTCGCCGCAAAATATGACGACGATGATGATGATGATGAGGAGTGTGTGGGTGTAGAGGATGATTCCGCCGTTGTTGTATCCACAGCAGCTTTTCCTGTACCCATATATTGGAGATTTCTCATGGCAATGACATTGTCTATAAGTAAACAAATAAAATAAATGAAACAAATAGAAACATAGAATAAAACATAGTTTTTTTTTCTTTTTTTTGTATATCTTAAAAAAATGGTTTGTTTTCTTTTCGTTTTAAGTGTGAAAATAGTTTTCTTATAGCATAATGCCATTGCCGAACAAAAAAAAATGAAAAGAAAAAAATATAATTTATAGAAAAGAAAAACTTAACGAAACGAAATTGAGACTTGGAGTGGCTTTTGCGGTGGCTTTGATGGCCCTAAGTGGCTGTGGGCACGAATTCGCACGGCGGCGGTGGTTTTTGCGGCCATTGGGGGACTTCTTTTTAGGAAACATAGAAAAAACTTAACGAAAAAGCTTGCAACTTGGAGTGGCTTAAATGATCTTGGGTTCGAAGTCGTTTCGTTTGAAGGCCTAATCTATCGCACGTTTGAGGAGACTCTATGAATACTTTAAAGTAGAAAAAACTTAACGAAACTTAACCATTTGGAGTGACTTTGATGGTCTTGAGTTCGAATTCACTTCGTTTGGAAGCCGACAACTTCGTGAAAAATCAATCGAATGTTTAAGGAGTCCGTCCCAACAGTTTTACGGGGAAACATAGAAAAATTTGACGAACAAAATATGAGACTTGGAATGGCTTGGGGGACTTGTGTGGTCTTGGGTTCGAATTCGGTTCGTTTGAAGACGGAAAATTCGAGGGCAATCCATCGGACGGTTTGAGGAGACTCGTATCAATAGTTTTCGGAGAAAACATAGAAAAAATTGACGAACAAAATATGAGACTTGGAGTGGCTTGGGGGACTTGTATGGTCTTGGGTTCTCATCCGGTTCGTTTGGAGGCGGAACATTCATTGGGAATCCATCGGACGGTTTGAGGAGACTGTCAATACTTTAACGTAGAAAAATTTAACGAAACTTAACTATTTGGAGTGACTTTGATGGAAATAGATTTAAATTCACTTCATTTGAAGACCGAACATTCGTAGGGAATCCATCGCAAGGTTTAAGGAGACTCGTATCTATATTTTCGGGGAAAACATAGAAAAATTTGACGAACAAAATATGAGACTTGGAGTGGCTTGGGGGACTTGTATGGTCTTGGGTTCGAATTCGGTTCGTTTGCAGACGGAACATTCGAGGGGAATCCATGCACGGTTGGAGGATTACTTTAACGTAGAAAAATTTAACGAAACTTAACAATTTAGAGTGACTTCAATGGTTTTGTGTTTGAATTTGCTTCGTTTGAAGACCGAACATTCGTAGGGAATCCATCGCAAGGTCTAAGGAGACTCGTATCAATAGTTTTTGGAGAAAACATAGAAAAAATTGACGAACAAAATTTGAGACTTGGAGTGGCTTGGGTGACTTCTGTGGTTTTGGGTTCCAATTCGGTTCATTTTGAGACCGACAATTCGTAGCTTCGTTGGAGGAGACTCCATCAATACCTTAACGTAGAAAAACGTAGAAAAAAAAGGTGCTACGTGGAATGGCTTTGGTGACCCTCAGTTCTCATTCGCTTCGTCATGGCATGGCGACGGTGAATTGCGCCGCCGTTTGGGAAGACTCTAGAGAAGTCTCGAACCCAAAAGGGGCGACGAAAGCGATGAAATGTCGGAAAAGCGGGTGTGGGGCGCGTTTGGATTGGCTTTCATTTAAAATCACAGCATTTCATGTTCTCGTCATCTCTGGAGCTTCTGCAAGAGTCATTGCTTGGAAGACCTAATCAAGAGGCGTGACATTCATTGGCGCTGTGCCCGGTTACAAGGCCGATGAGAGTCCTGAGTGAGCGCTAAGGATCGCTAGGTCTGCCAGAAAAGGCCCCCAGTGCCAATCAACCGTCGGTGTTTTGCCGTCGCTATTGCCGTGGATGGCTCGTCTCTACAAAGGTATAGAGTACAGAGGCTGTGTCCTTCTTATTCATTCCTCATTGTTTGCACAGAATTTGAGTTAGTTTTGGGAGAAAAGTGGGTCTTCTGATGGTTGTCTCCGAAAAAATGCAAAAAAAAATCTTGTCGCCTTGCCTGATCCCGCCATCGCGTGTCCCACACCACGGACTACATCGTCAGCCAGACTGTCAAAGAAAAAAAGCTTCACAAACTGTCACCAACACCACACAGCACAGATTTCCTGCAACTTCATGCGAAATTTGCAAACCAGTCCTCTCGCAGCCATCACCTTCCGGTTGCGTCGCATTTTCACATTTCCCACTCGATTTTCATCAAATTTTCGATGCAAACTTCATGATCCCTCTCCTCCCAATCGATTCCACACAATTTTCACTCAAAAACCCGCAGAATTTCGAGCAAAAATTATGAAATCCCGAGCAGAAGCCATATTGTCCCACATAGACTTCCCTTCCGTACGCATAACTTTTCTGTCTGACCGACTAGATCAATGCTTGATACATCATTTTAAAGGGCACGCTTCGAGCTTCAAACCCCGCATACAAACAATAACAGTCACTAGGCAAAATCCTACAAAAAAACATCCAAACAACAATTTTTCTAAAAATTAACACCCAAATAACGGAACTTTTGTTGATCCGCTATATGCATCTGAAAGACGAAGTCATACCCTACAATCGCCCATCATTGCTTTTCTCCTACGTCCTCCCGTCTCCGAGATATTCCATGTGAAAGTATTCAATTTAGCAAAAAGACACCTACTACAATTTCTGCGCGACTAGTACTTCAGGAAAATTTTTTCCCGAAAAATGCGAAAAAAAAATTCCACGCCACGAACCTTCACAGACCTCTTGGGCTGTAACTTTTTTGTTTGACGGAGTTAATCAAAGAATGAGGGCTTGTTTTCAAGGGCACGCTTCGGGCTTCAATCAGGCATTAGATGCGTCTCGATTAAGTCAAAGACTTTAGGGTTGTAGCTCATTTTAGGCGGATTTTTGCAGATTTTGTCTCAATTCACTTCACTTGCGTGCGCATAACTTTTCTGTTTGAAGGAGTAGATCAATGATTGATGACTCTTCTGAAAGGGCACGCTTCGGGCTTCAAACCCACCACACAACTCACATCACAGTCACTAGCAAAAATGCTGAACAAAAGCCACACAAGTCTGTACAAGCGCCACGCAGGCAACTCAACTCCGACGTCGTCTCATTTTTGCAATTCCTTGTCGATTTCCTTCAAATTTGAGGCCAGCACTTCATGTCCTCTCCCCCCCTCACTCCACTCAATAAAACTTTCATCAAAAGCAAGGCGGCGTCTTTGAAAAAATCACCAAAATCCAAGCAGACCTCCAGAATGCCTACATTTTCCGACGGCCCGACCACGACACCGCCTCATTTTCGCATTTTCCCGTCGATTTCCTTCAAATTTTCGATGCACACTTCATGCTCCCCCTCCACACACTCCACTCCACCCAACTTTCACCAAAAACCGGGTCGAAATTCCCCAAAAATCGATTTTCAAAAATTTGCCACCTCGCAGCGGAAAAAGTCGACCGCCGGGATTCTCAATTGACTGCATTTTTTGCGGCGAAAACGTGAATTTTTTCGATTTTCCAAAAAAATGCGAATTTTTGAATCGGATTTCTTTTGGATGATGGCTACGGATGTCCAGATGATGATTTAATGAACTTCGAGTGGCTGCCGGGCGGTTTTCGGGGGAAAATCAACGATTTTGTGAGAAGATGTCGCAAATGTGACGTCACACTGGCTTCGGCTGAGTTTGGTTAAATGCAGTTGGAACGTGGTTTACTGCACTGGAGTGAAGTCTGAAGAGTGGATGGGTGTCGAGGAGTCACGAGGAGTGGGCGAGGATGGGTGAAGGGGGTTTGAGATGGTCGCGCTGGTCCTACGATCCACCAGACGGCGAGAGTGCGGGATGCGATGGCTGTGGCCGTTGAAGCTCGTCATGTGAGTTCGCTTCTTTTGCGAGTGGCTTCTGGTCGTCGGTTGGCCACTTGTGCGAACAGAATGTCATGCCATCACTGTGGTCTTTGAAGGAATAAGGCAATCGGGCTCCGATTTGAAGGAATTCGCACGCAATCGCCTCTTCTCGTCGGTCGCTCAGTGCTCGGCGGTAATTTTCTGCCAAAGTTTCAGTGTCAACGCGAGTGTCGAAGGATGTCCAGGGATTGAGGGCAAGGCACATGGTCTTCCTGAGTGATCAGAGGTTTTCGTGGCGTTTCTTGCGAGCACCTTGAGCTGGCGGGTGTCAATTTGTCTCTAAGTCCACCGATTCCCGATCAAAAAGCTTGAAATGCGTCGACTTTTGAAAGCCACTCCAACGCCATTCATGCGTGCCTAGAGCGGGCGAATTCAGACTGTCGAGTATTGGCCACCTTCTAAGAAGGCAAGCAACGAATTGGTTGCCTTTTTGGCGACCAAAGCGAGGTTTGCACGAGTCCGTCGCAAGATCTTTAGTGTGACGAGTGCCATGTGACGAGTGACGAGTGACGAGTGCCGAGTGCTGCGAGCCTAGAGCCCAGAGCCCAGAGCCCAGAGCCCAGAGCCCAGAGCCCAGAGCCCAGAGCCCAGAGCCCAGGGCCCAGAGCCCAGAGCCCAGAGACCAGAGCCCAAAGCCCCCAGATCACCGCGAAGGCCAGTCAATCTGTGAACACTTCGAAAGGCCTAGGCGACCGACGAGTGGTCGTCCTTCTAAAGGAGTCCTGTTTCACTGCCGCGAAGGCAATCCTGGTCGGAAACACGCAATTTCTTGGAATACCCGAGTAATTGCACGGGTGGCCTGCATTTAAATGCAAAGTGGCGGTCCGTGGTTCGTGGCAAATGCCGACGGTTGGCGCAGACAAAGAGTGGCTCATTTGAAGGACGTCACTGCAGTCAGGCACGTCACAAGGCCGCCCTGTGGTATGAGGACCGCCGCTAGGGATCTAGTGAAGGGCCTGCTTCGTGGATTGTCTTCCGTCGGGAGTTGTCTATCGAGAGTCCTGGCCTCCGTCGCCAGTGGCTTGTCGGAAGTCCTGTCTTCCGTCGCCTGTGGCCTATCCTCCGTCGCTACTGGTCTCTCGAGAGTCCCGTCTGAGGTTCGCATTTGGTGCGTCGACTGCGGGTTGGAGTGGCTGACAGCAGAAGGCAATCGCACTTGGAGCCAAAGTAGGCTGCGTTGACTGTCGTTTCGCACAAAAATTGAGCAGAAAAAGGCCGAGTAATGAACGTCTTTCTTAAGAAGCGTCCGCTTCCTCTGTCGTCCGTCGGGAGATGGCCACTGAAGGCCTTTCTTCATCGACTTCCCCGTGCTTTGTCGTCCGTGAGGAGTGGTCCATCGTCATTGGGTTAACTGTGGGCTCTGAGGCGTGTGTTGGGCGTCGGGCGTCGGGCGTCGGGCGTCGGGCGTCGGGCGTCGGGCGTCGGGCGTCGGGCGTCGGGCGTCGGGCGTCGCAGTGTCGTGCGTTGAGCGTGGAGTGTCAAGCGTCGTCCGTCGTCTGTCGTCTGTCGTTCGTCGTTCGTCGTTCGTCGTTCGTCGTTCGTCGTTTGTCGTCCGTCGTCCGTCGTCCGTCGTCCGTCGTTCGTCGTCCGTCGTCCGTCGTCCGTCGTCCGTCGTCCGTCGTCCGTCGTTCGTCGTCCGTCGTCCGTCGTCCGTCGTCCGTCGTCCGTCGTCCGTCGTTCGTCGTCCGTCGTCCGTCGTCCGTCGTCCGTCGTCCGTCGTCCGTCGTCCGTCGTCCGTCGTCCGTCGTCCGTCGTCCGTCGTCCGTCGTCCGTCGTCCGTCGCTAGTTGTCACCTAAAAGGAGTGTCCTCGACAACCATGTCCTCCCTAGGCCACCAGTCCTACTCCAAGGACATCGCCAGTGTTCGCTTGTGGAAATCACGGCTTGTTTGAATAGAAACCGACGGCTTTTTGTTATCCGCTTCAACTGGCGCCAACATCGAACTGGAAGCCCAATTAATGGGCGAAACGAAGGCGCACACGGATGTCCTGAGCCATGACACACAGGCGACGAGGATTCTGGCCACATCCGCGCAGCGGTACCGTCGAAAATGGGGGTTTCTGGACTCAACTGTGACGGAAATCGCCGGCGGATTGCATGAAACGGACGACATGGCGAAGGACTTCAGCATTGTTTGTCAAAATCGCACGCAAACAAGGACCAAGTGCGTCGGTGTTCGGACGACGTTCTTGCCGTTGACGTCTAAAGTTGGCTGCCAAACCGATTCTCCGTCGAAGTCGGCGTCAAAGTCGGCGTCGCGGCCACGAATGACGCACGAATGACGCTTCCGAATTCAGCCAGATGTCGGGTGGGAGAAGGGAAATCTTCGGATTTAGAGAGTTTGCCTCAATTGCTGCCGATGTTGAGTCCAAAATTTTGCAACGGACTTCGAAGGACTTCCACGGACTTCCACGGACTTCGACGGACTTCGACGAACTTTTGACGGAAAGAGAGGCGTTCTCCAGGAAGTAGTGGGCAGCGGCACAGTGGACACAGGGAGGACATGAACGACCACGTAGGGAGCTCACAGCGGCCACCAGAGTCGATTTGAGCGGTTGAACTCGATTGCAGGCCTCACCACGTCGTGTGGAGCTCACAGCGGCCACCAGAGTCGATTTGAGCGGTTGAACACGATTGCAGGCCTCACCACGTCGTGTGGAGCTCACAGCTGCCAGCAGAGCAGACATGAGCGTCGAACTCAATCGACGGACGGACATAGCCACCATTTTGTTTGAAAAATGACGGGAAGCACGCTGTTGCGGCAGACTTTTGCGATGTCTACGGCCACTCGAGGCAAATGCGCGACGATGTAACTCTTAATCCGTCGCAAGATTCACTGGGTTTCCTGTTGCGAGCGGTTTTTCCTTGCACCCAGTCGAAGGACGGAGAACAGGACGCGTGTGGAATCGACGGAGCACCCGCTGTCGAGGGCTCGACGACAGTGCCACCAAATCATAATGAAATCCAAATCAAAAGTGAACCAAAAAAAAAAAAACAAAAAAAAAAGGAAAAGAAAAACTAAAGCTTACACATGCAATCTATGAGAAATCAAGGACTATGCTGCGCTACATCTATCCTTGCGTACCTTTACCTTTATGCGGCATGTCGTCCAGCGACGGTATCCTGTCGATCATCGAGCCAGACCATGGGGCCACAACGGCTCCCATCGCCGGTGTGGGCTGCAAGGCAAACATTATCACACTCTCTCTCTCTCTAGCTGTGGAGTAAGTTTTACAGTTCTCTGGGATGTTCCTTCCGACGAACTTTTGCTTTCAATTTGAAACTATTTTCGTTTTGTTTTTCGCTTTTTTTTTTTTTTGCTTTTTTAGCACACTTTTTTCACATAATTTTCATTTGATTCACCGGCGAGGTCCTGCAATTGAAGAGAAATACTTTACATTTTGGCTAAGGGGTGGATGGGGAGGGATTGGTGGGAGCCTCATGCAGTCTAAGCGGCGTGGCGTCCACGCACACGAATGACTCGTTCTCTGGGAGTATCGTTTTACAAGTCATTTGATGCGCTTCGGCCAAAGAAACCAATTTTTTTTTAAACTAAGCAACTACGGGAGCTAGGAGGAGGTGGGGGGGGGGGGGGAGGGATTTTCGAAAATAAATTCAATGCTTTGACGATCGAGCTTGACTGGGGGAGGGCGTCGACTTCGCTTTTGGCGGACGGCGACGACGGCGATGAGTGGGTTTGCGCGGCTCTTCGATCGGAACTGCGGTTGTGTTGGGGATTCAGTGACGTCTCTGCGGGAATGCTGGGCGTTGAGACTGCAAGTTGGCGTCCAGCCTGATGCGTCGAAGTCGCGGTCATGTTTTTGGAACACGAACTGAGCTCGATTCCTTAATTCTTGCCCAAGTTGGCATCGAAAAGTCAGGTCGACGCCAGAATTCCGACTCGAAGTGAGCCTTTGAATCCTTGCCGACGTCAATTGGTTCGAATTTCGGCTCGAAGTTGGCATCCAAGCCCGAGTCGACTCCAGAACTCCGACGGACTTCGACTGGAAGTGAGACTCTGGTTCATTGCCCACGTCGATGAGGCCAGAATCCCGTCAAATTCAGGACCAAAGCTGGCGTCTAAAACGATGTCGAAGTCGCGGCCGTTTATTGCCCACGTCGATGAGGCCAGAATCCCGTCAAATTCAGGACCAAAGCTGGCGTCTAAAACGATGTCGAAGTCGCGGCCGTTTATTGCCCACGTCGATGAGGCCAGAATCCCGTCAAATTCAGGACCAAAGCTGGCGTCTAAAACGATGTCGAACTCGCGGCCGTTTATTGCCCACGTCGATGAGGCCAGAATCCCGTCAAATTCAGGACCAAAGCTGGCGTCTAAAACGATGTCGAAGTCGCGGCCGTTTTTTCAAACAGGACATGCTTCAAAATTGAGCCGAATTTCGGGTGAAAAAAAGGAACTCTTCGGATTTAGAGAGTTTGCCTCAATTGCTGCCGAAGTTGAGGCCAGAATTGCGACGGGTTTCGACTCGTAGTCAGCCTCTGTTTCGTCAAGACGCCTTCAAACTGACGATTCAGACACTTTAGACGTCGCCTTGACGAAGAATGACCTCGGAACGGGGTAAAGAAAGGAAGCCAGCAAGCCGGGACAGAGCCGTGGCATAGCCGTGGCAGAGCCGTGACAGAGCCGTGACAGAGCCGTGACAGAGCCGTGACAGAGCCGCCGCAAATTCAAGCCCGCGGCTGGCTGTTCAAGCAGAAAATTGGCGTTTAAATCGCAGAGGCCGACGCAGAGTCGTTGCCTTGACACCAAGTCGCCTTGTGTCCGAATGCCCGTGGATCCCCTTTTCAAAGGCCTTCCCAAGCAATGCCAGTGGCGTCCGTCCCAAAAAAAAAAAACTGACGTCTCTGCCCGATTCCCCGTGAAATCCACACACTTCTCGACGATTTCTGGCCGAAATTTGACACCAAAGGACGGTGAGTGCGTCGCGATCTAATTGCGAACGCGGATGCCTTCTAAATGCGTCCAAGTTGGTATGTTTTTTTTTCAAAGAAACCGCTGCCTTTGGTGGCTCAGTGGAGTCGGAAGAGGAATCGGTGCCGAAATGGACGCCGAATGGCGTGTGAATTGAAACAGTGACCAACATTGGCCTCGAATCGGGAAGGGACGACTTGGGCGGTGGACAAGTGACGGAAGATTTAGTCGACCAAGTGGCCGTTCAGTTGGCGGCGAATTAGACCAAGATTCACGAGGTGTGCGTCCAACTGAGGGCCCGATTGAAGTGCCCAAGGGGAGGTCCAACTGGAGGCAGCTTTAGTTGCGGAAGTGGACGTCCAACTGGCGGTAGACTCAATTGCCGCAGTTTGCGTCCAACTGACGGCGGATTTTGTTGAGCAACTGGACGAAATGGACGTTTAACTGGCGGTAGACGGAAGTGCCGAAGTGGACGTTCAATTGGCGGCGGATTTAGTCGACCAAGTGGACGTTCAATTGGCGGCGGATTGAAGTGCCCAACTGGCGGCGAATTTAGTTGAAGAACTACACGAAATCGATGTCCAACTGGCGGTAGATTGAGGCGCTGAAGTTGACGTTCATCTGGCGGCGGATTGAAGTGCCAAAGCGCCGGAGTTGGCGTCAGATCTAGTCGACGAAGGGGACACGTCCAACTGGAGGCACTTTTTGTTTCCGAAATGGACGTTCAATTGCCCTTGCAACTTTAGTTGAGGCAGTGGACGAAATGGACGTCCAACTGGAGGCGCTTTTAGTCCACCTGACGGCCGTTTGAATTGCCGAAGTGGAGGTCCAACTGGAGGCAGACTCAATTGCCGAAGTTTGCGTTCAATTGACGGCGGATTTAGTTGAGGCAGTGGGCGAAATGGACGTCCGACTTCCGCCGGATTTCGAATTGAGGAAGTGGACGAAATGGACGTCCAACTGGAGGCGCTTTTAGTCCACCTGACGGCCGTTTGAATTGCCGAAGAGGACGTCCAACTAACGACAAATTAGACGAACATTGACGTCCACCTGACGGGCGAATAAAACTGCCAAAGCGAGCCCCAAAAGCGACGTCAAACACGTGTTTCACTTTGCCTCTCGTCTTGCTCACGTCCCGGCGACGCCTTTGGCTGAAGTTTCCAATCAGTTTCTAGGGGTTTCTTCAACATTTTTGGCCTCCATTCAGGAATCTGGGATTTCTCGAGGCAAATCGAACCGCCTTCCGTTGCCCATCTCCACGAAGAGTGGACCCTAGTCCCTTTCTCTCCGTTCTCTTGGCCATTTCTGAAGAACAGAAGGCGACGAAGGACTGTAGCCACATCCGCGCAGCGGTACGGCTGAAAAAGGAGCCCCTGCCGCCAAGAACACGGACCCTGCAGTGGTGGCCAGTCAACCAAGTCTCTTCCGAGAAGCGGTGACGCGTTTTGTGACGTGAACGGCGACGAAAGACGCCTCCGAACTCACGATTCAGAAACTATCGACGTCACCGTGACGAAAAATGCCATCGGAACGCGATAAAGAAAGGAAGTCTTGCTGGAAGAGCCGCCGCAAGTGAAGTTCGTTCGAAGCGGCCGAACTTTGGAGACCGTGAACGACGCTAGAAGGCAGGTTGTGGCACTTGTCACGGATTGTGGACGACACTAGAAGGTACTTCGTGGCAACCGTGGTTTCGTTTGAAGCCACTGAAGCGAATTTTGAGGCTCCCGTGCTTTTGTTAGAAGTCGGGGCCGCTCTAGGGAACCTTGTGGCACCCGCCGGGAACGTGAACGACGCTAGAATTTACTTCGCGGCAACCGTGCTTTCGTTAGAAGCCACTCAAGCGAATTTTGATGCTCCCGTGCTTTTGTAAGAAGTCGGGGCCGCTCTAGGGAACCTTGTGGCACCCGCCGGGATCGTGAACGACGCTAGAAGGTACCCGTGCTTTCGTTAGAAGGCACCCGTGCTTTCGTTAGAAGGCACTCTTCGGGGCTCCCGTCCTTTTCTTAGCAGTCGTGCTCGCTTAAGAGAACATTGAACATTGTCACGCCTGCTTCAACGACGCTCGGGGGAACCTTGTGGCACCAGCGTCCGCACTCACAGTCCGAGCCGCCCGAAGGCACTTTGTGGCACCCGTCGGTGTCGTAAACAACGCGCTCAAAGGAACCTTGTGGCTCCCGCGGTTTTCTTAGCAGTCTTAGCCGTTCGTCGCAACCTTGTGGCACCCGTACCTTCGTTCGCATGAAAGAACGCAATTTCTTCCGCCACTTTGTCCGCTGGATTCACGTGCCGAGCGTTCCCCAACTCAATCGTACGCCTGATCGTCAAAATCAAAGAGTTACTTCAGAAAATCGTGTTCAAACGAAATAAAGGAACCAAAATAACTACGAAACTAGACAAATGTTTAAACAAGGTATACACACGTTAACTTTTACACACAAACACGCGCGCGTGCTGCTGTTGGTTTATTTCACGGTTTTTATTACTTTTTTTTTTTTATTTCAAAATCCAATTGGTATCCACTGAGGCTTACGCCTGTCGCCTCTGCACGCGACAACACACAGAAGACGCGAAAAAACACTAGGAAACGCACAAGAAATATCCTTACGCCACAGGTGGCCCGTGTCCCGAGTGTCACGAGTGTCACGAGTGTCCCGAGTGTCTCCCCGTCCGAGCGGATCGAGATTCGAGACTCTTGAGATGAGGAACGTGGTCTTCGTTTCACGCGCACTCACTGAGACGCACGAACGCGACAAACACGCCGCGTCACGGTCACGGTCACTGAACTACACGCCCGAAATGTTGCTGTTTGCTTTTTTGGCTTTTTTTTTTTTTCTCAAATTTTCATTTGTCCGACGCTAGAACGAACGCAGAAAGTGCACGGCGCTGCGAATGGAATTCGGAAAAAAAAACAAAACACGGCGCAAACCAGCCGACACTCGTGAATCGAGAATTGAGACACAATCGACAGCAGCGGCGATCACGTATCAGGGAGACGACAACGACAACGACGACGACGCGACCAAGAGAGCTCGAGTAGTCGAAGCAAAAGCTGGAGCCGTACGGCGGCCGAGCGAGGAGCTGGAAGGAAGCTTGTACAACTACACGACAACGACAACGACAACGACGACGACTATTGTTTCTATTTTGCACACCGTTATTGTGTGTTGCGTGCGATTTTGCAACGGGAACACTGATATGATACTGTCGTGCCCGGCTGTGTGCACCGTACCTCCGTGACACATGAGTGAGTGAAGTCTGGTGCGCCGAGGCCGGCCGGAGTTCCCATTCGTCGGCCGTGCGCTCTGGCGGCGTTTAAATTCTCATTGGACCAGCAACGGCGTTGGCTGAGTGCGAGCGAGACCCCGCCAACTGGCAAATGGCGTGTACGGTGCCGGCTGTGCGAGAGAGACAACGATGCGGTTGCCCTCCGCGAGGGATGTTTCCCGCAAGGGGGCTTGGTTCTGTCGACCGACTGGTGGCATCTCATTCTCGCCGGTGCGGCGAAAGCGAGACAACGACTGAGGCGAGCATGGGAAATACGGTTTTGTGTCATCTGGCGGGGGGACCAGGTCATATTGCATGCACGAATGAACCGTTTTACTTTCCACCATTGGTGGGAACTGCGTTCGTTTGTTGGGTGTGTGTGTGTGTGCGCGTGTGTGCGCTGTGCGGTGGGCTTCGTCTTCTCGTGACGGCAGCGTGTGCGAGTGAGAGCGGAGGTGCCGTGGACTGGCGCGCGAGAGAGAGAGAGAGCGATGCCCATTGAGGTGCGCTGGCTGCCTGCCTGCCTGCCGTTGGGGTGGCTCTCTCGGCAATGCCAAAGTAACGGGAAACATTTTAATTAGTGTTATTTTTTTTTTTTTCTTGTTGGTGTTCATCTTACACTCTTTTTCGGCGGCGGGCAGGGGGAAGGGGAGGGAAGGTAGCGCTGGCATTAGGCACGCAAAATAGTTACAGAGACTTGAGCGTTTTTTCTTTTTTTCTTTTTTTTTTGCGCCTGACGGGGGGTGGTCACGAGGTGACTAGATGACGTGGGGTTGCTCATTCGTTGTTGTTTCTTTCTCTTCTTCTTCTTCTTCTTGTGCTTCTCTTGCTGGCGGTGTTTCTCTGCGTGTTTTTTTCTTTGCATCGGGAAAGCCCTCAGACAATGATTATGTGGAACGTTTGATTGCATCGCGGATAAATTGGGTTAAATGCGCATTCAAGTGTCCTGAAGAGGCGGCAGCGGCGGGCGCGCCATCCATCCATCCATCCATCCATCCATCCGTCCATGGAAGCCATCCGTTGCCCGTGATCATCGCAGGTTTAGATCTTTGGGTCAAGGTTGAGTTCAAATTGGAATTAATGTGTTTTGTGCGGCGGCAGCAGCAGCTATTGACCTTCGGGGCTTTCGGTTTTCTTCTTCTGTTTTTTTTTGTTCGCTCTTTTCTTTTCTTTGTTTCTTTCTCTGCTGACGGCTTGATGTTGGTTGAGTTGCAAGTGTGCGGCGGGGGCAAGGACGTCGCTGTGGGAGACGTCGGGGAGTCGTTGGAGTCGTTGGCCGTCAGTGACATCTGAACGCGTGGCCACTTTGAGCGTCAGTTTGAGGCTGAGAAAAGGACACCTGGACCGTCGCGACGTCACTGGATCTTCTAGTCGACTTCAGGCGTCGGTCCTCGTGCGAGGCGACTGTCAATGAGCAACAGGGACTCGCGGAGACGACTTTCTACGTTTTTCTACGTTTTTTTTTTTACATCGCCCTTCATTCGAGGCGACGGCCGAAGGACACCAGTGACTCGCGGAGACGACTTTATACGTCTTTCTACGTTTTTTTACGTCGCCCTTCATTCGAGGCGACGGCCGAAGGACACCAGTGACTCGCGGAGACGACTTTATACGTTTTTCTACGTTTTTTTACATCGCCCTTCATTCGAGGCGACGACCGAAGGACACCAGTGACTCGCGGAGACGACTTTATACGTTTTTCTACGTTTTTTTACGTCGCCCTTCATTCGAGGCGACGGCCGAAGGACACCAGTGACTCGCGGAGACGACTTTATACGTCTTTCTACGTTTTTTTTACATCGCCCTTCCTTCCAGGTCGACGTTCAAAGGACACCTGGCCACAGAGTCGTCACCAGTTCTTCTAATCGTCGCCAATGACAGTCAGCGGCGACTTTCAACGCTTTCCTGCGTCGCTCTGGATTCAAGTCGACTCCCAAAGGACACCTGGACGCCGAGCTACATCAAGTCGTCGCCAGTGACAGTCAGCGGCGACTTTCAACGGTTCCCTGCGTCGCCCTGGATTCAAGTCGACGTCCAAAGGACACCTGGATGCAAAGCTGCTCTGAGAGGCGATTTCAACGCTTTCCTGCGTCGCCCTCGATTCAAGTCGACTCCCAAAGGGCACCGGGACGCCGAGCTTCTTCAAGCCGTCACCAGAACTCCACGTCGGCTCTCAAAATGCGACTTTCCACCGTCGTCCTTTGTCCAAGTCGACTCCGAAAAGGACCCCCAAACGCCGAGGAGCTGCTTCAGAGGCTGCTTTCTATCGTCGCCCTGCAGCGCCTGTCACTTGATGCGACGCTACAGTGGAGACTCCTGCTCCAGACAGACCGAGAGAGACGGTGGCAACTGCACGGACTCACGGACGGGCAAAGGCGTCTGTTCGGGGGATCTGGCCGTCGATTGGAGCTGGGCGTCGTAAGGACCCGCATGTATAAAGGATCTGTCCGCCAAAAGGATCTGTGGGTCGAGAGCATCTGTCCACCGAAAGGATCTGTCCGTCGAGAGCATCTGTCCGTCGAAAGGACCACTCATTCGAAAGGACTCGCCCGCCGAAAGGACTCGCCCGCCGAAAGGACTCGCCCGCCGAAAGGACTCGCCCGTCTAAGGATCAGTCTGTTTAAAGCATCTATTCGTCGAAAGGACCCGTCCATCTAAGGATCTGTGCCAAAAATCGAGTGCAATTAACCCGCAATGTGAGTCTCCACCGCACACCCCTTGTTGAACTCAAAGACTCCCGCAAACCAGGCGTCATTGCCCCGCTTTCGAACAAGGAGTCCATTTCGAGTTTGCCGTGCCCCGTCGAGGGGTTCACAAGGAAGTCCTTGTTCCTTGGAGTCCTCGCACACCCTACTGCTCCTCAAATTGACGCCTAAGACCGTTCGGCAGGAAGTCCTTGTCCCTTGCTCGCACAACTGCGCCTCAAACTGAGGCGTAAGCTCCCCGTGACCAAAAAACCACTGAAAATCGCCCTCCAGCCTCGCTTTGAGGCCCAAATTCCCCGCCAGGCGACCCAAACCAACCGCGCGCATCTCAACGTCCGCCGCATTTCACTCCGAAGCACCCGCCATCAACGCTCCTGGCCGCCAAATCTCAAGTCATTTCGTTCCTGCCGCAAATCCTCCTAAAATCAGCATTTCGCCAGATGCTGCCGCTGCTGTCCTTCCGTCGGCAATGCAAAGCGCTCCGCAGTCGTCGAAGATTTTCGGAAAAAAAAAAAAAAAAAAAAAAGAATTCCGAAAAAATGAACACACGTTCCCCTGGCTGCAACGCCACCTCAACTCACTCACATCTGCTGGCTGGCTGGCTGGCTGGCAGGCTACTCCAATTCAGAGGGCGACGGCGAGCATGCCAAACAGAGAGCGTCGCCAAAGGGGGCGTGGCATCGAAATTCCGAAAAAGTGCTTCCTTCCGCGCGCGCTCCGTTGCGCCAAGACTCCGCCTCTCTCTGTTGATTTCAGCGCGAATACGCACGCACGTACGCACGCTTCGTTTCGTGCAGCAAAACACAGAGAACCAGTATCCTTCGGTGGCCGCAGCCATCCTGTGCGTCACGGGTGCGAGCGGGACCGCTACTGTCGCTCGCTCTGGCATACCTGTCGAGAGTCTGCTGCTGCTGCTGCTGCTGCTGGTGGTGCTCCCCAGCGCGCCCGCGGACCGCTCTTGTGTAACTGGCTGTGACAGTGGATGTTGTGGGTGTTCGCCGTGCCTTGCCTTGCCGTGCCGTGCCGTGCTGTTCCCGCGTGTGTGTACGAACGTGCCTGTGTGCCCCCGAGGTGATGAGATAAAACATTTAACGCGTGTAATAGTTATCCATATCCCCCCCCCCCACCGCCCACAAGACAAAAAAGGACTGCGTGACTGGGCGAATTAAATAATAACGCACACACAGTAGCGGCCCACTGAAGGAGTGGCGGGTGGGTGGAGGGGAAACTTGTGCGTTCTTCTTTCATCCGAAAAATCACATCAACTAGTATCTGTTGTTGAAATGTTTTCGCCTTAAATTCGGTTCAATTCGGCTGTCCTCCCGTGGGGTGGTGGACTGGGGGAGGGGGAGGGGGGTGGGGAGGCAACTGATTTCTTTTGTTTTTCCCATGCAAAATTAAATTCCACAGAAATGAATTCCTGTCTTGATTTGAAATTCAATAAACAAGAAGAAACAGAAGAAAAAAAAAAAAAAGCAAAAACAAAGCAGATACACACGCACACAGGCGCACAGCCGAAATCCCTTCAAAGGGAAGATAAAAGGAGGCGATGAAATGCTTAGATTCACATGAATTCATTTTCCCTTGTTTTTTTTTTTTTTTTGTTTGTTTCTTTTGCTGCCTGTTACTTGCGACGCGACGCGCCAGGGCGAGCGGGAATCTGGAGCGAGTCCTGGCAAGACGGAGGGCCTGACTGCGTCGTCCTTGTCAGGTCCTCTCGGGCAGTCGGTCGAGGCGTGGAGCTGTGCAGTCGCTTGCTGCGGGAGGTTGCTGGGACGGCTGCTGAGGCTTCTACTTCGACTTCCAATCCGACATCGCAGCAGTCTCAGTCTGGACGGCGGAATTGGCGCTGTTTTCAGGCGATCTCTGACGGGGCCTGACTTTGGGACGCCTGAGGTTGGCTTTGTGGACTCGGGCGACCTTAGATTTGCCTTCGGAGCGTCAGAGGAACCAGACCTTGCCTTGAAACGACGCTTTTCGTCGCCGCGACGCTGCTCTTGCCTTTAACGACGCTCCTCTTGCCTTTAACGACGCTACCGTGGCTTCAGCGACGCTCCTCTTGCCTTTAACGACGCTCGTCTTGCCTTTAACGACGCTACTCGTGGCTTCAGCGACGCTACCGAGGCTTCAGCGACGCTCCTCTTGCCTTTAACGACGCTCCTCTTGGCTTCAACGACGCTACTCGTGGCTTCAGCGACGCTCCTCTTGCCTTTAACGACGCTCCTCTTGCCTTCAGCGACGCTCCTCTTGCCTTTAACGACGCTCCTCTTGGCTTCAACGACGCTACTCGTGGCTTCAGCGACGCTCCTCTTGCCTTTAACGACGCTCCTCTTGCCTTCAGCGACGCTCCTCTTGCCTTTAACGACGCTCCTCTTGGCTTCAACGACGCTACCGTGGCTTCAGCGACGCTCCTCTTGCCTTTAACGACGCTCCTCTTGGCTTCAACGACGCTCCTCTTGCCTTTAACGACGCTCCTCTTGCCTTTAACGACGCTACTCGTGGCTTCAGCGACGCTCCTCTCGCCTTCAACGACGCTACTCGTGGCTTCAGCGACGCTCCTCTTGCCTTTAACGACGCTCCTCTTGGCTTCAACGACGCTACCGTGGCTTCAGCGACGCTCCTCTTGCCTTCAACGACGCTCCTCTTGCCTTTAACGTCGCTGCTCTTGCCTTCAACGACGCTACTCGTGGCTTCAGCGACGCTCCTCTTGCCTTTAACGACGCTCCTCTTGGCTTCAACGACGCTACCGTGGCTTCAGCGACGCTCCTCTTGCCTTTAACGACGCTCGTCTTGCCTTTAACGACGCTACTCGTGGCTTCAGCGACGCTACCGAGGCTTCAGCGACGCTCCTCTTGCCTTTAACGACGCTCGTCTTGCCTTTAACGACGCTACTCGTGGCTTCAGCGACGCTACCGAGGCTTCAGCGACGCTCCTCTTGGCTTCAACGACGCTACCGTGGCTTCAGCGACGCTCCTCTTGCCTTTAACGACGCTCCTCTTGCCTTCAACGACGCTCCTCTTGCCTTTAACGACGCTCCTCTTGGCTTCAACGACGCTACTCGTGGCTTCAGCGACGCTCCTCTTGCCTTTAACGACGCTCCTCTTGCCTTCAGCGACGCTCCTCTTGCCTTTAACGACGCTCCTCTTGGCTTCAACGACGCTACCGTGGCTTCAGCGACGCTCCTCTTGCCTTTAACGACGCTCCTCTTGGCTTCAACGACGCTCCTCTTGCCTTTAACGACGCTCCTCGTGGCTTCAGCGACGCTCCTCTCGCCTTCAACGACGCTACTCGTGGCTTCAGCGACGCTACCGTGGCTTCAGCGACGCTCCTCTTGCCTTTAACGACGCTCCTCTTGCCTTTAACGACGCTACTCGTGGCTTCAGCGACGCTCCTCTCGCCTTCAACGACGCTACTCGTGGCTTCAGCGACGCTCCTCTTGCCTTTAACGACGCTCCTCTTGGCTTCAACGACGCTACCGTGGCTTCAGCGACGCTCCTCTTGCCTTTAACGACGCTCGTCTTGCCTTTAACGACGCTACTCGTGGCTTCAGCGACGCTACCGAGGCTTCAGCGACGCTCCTCTTGCCTTTAACGACGCTCGTCTTGCCTTTAACGACGCTACTCGTGGCTTCAGCGACGCTACCGAGGCTTCAGCGACGCTCCTCTTGGCTTCAACGACGCTACCGTGGCTTCAGCGACGCTCCTCTTGCCTTTAACGACGCTCGTCTTGCCTTTAACGACGCTACTCGTGGCTTCAGCGACGCTACCGAGGCTTCAGCGACGCTCCTCTTGCCTTTAACGACGCTCCTCTTGCCTTCAACGACGCTCCTCTTGCCTTTAACGACGCTCCTCATGCCTTTAACGACGCTCCTCATGCCTTTAACGACGCTCCTCTTGCCTTCAGCGACTACAGCGACTTCAACGACGCGACTATTGCCTTCAAACGACTTCGGTCGACTGCCTAGAGTGTCGTCTCCTCTCTCGTCTGTCCGTGCTCGTGGCTGTGGCGGGTTCCTGGGACGACGACGGAAGGAAACTCGAAAATGTTTGAGTCAACGAAAACGACGAAAAGCGACGATGAACGACGATATCGACGACCACGGCCTCACCCCAGCTGAACTCAGTCGCATCGCCAAGCCCGTCTCCCTCGTCTTGGGCCGTTCCCAACTCGCCCTTCCGTCAATCCGTGGCCTTCTCGAACTCGTGGCCAGAGCCTGGAGCCGGTTTCTCGAAAAAGTGCCCATTTCCCGCAGCCCTCTGGTGGCCTCGACGTGCGGAGGGAGCGACAAACGGCTCCAGGCTCCCAAAGTCCATCCTTCGCGTCGACAAGCCGCCGCTCGTAGCAGTCGCCACTTCATTCACCACCCGACGGACCGGCATCCAGTTCAGTCGGCGGCGCGGCAGGCAATACATTCCCACAATCGAACCCTTTTGTGCGCGCGATAAATATCTTATCGGCTGCCGCCGCCGCTGCCGCGCCTCTCCAAGACATCTTGAATCCTTTCTCAGGAGCCCGCTGCCGCTGCTGCTGTTACATGCATCCCGGCCAACCCAAGAGGGGGGTCGTGCTCGCATTCGAAGCGAAACACAAGATCGCCGAGAGAAACAAGAGAAATTAGACGCGAACCTCATTACAAGGACGACAGCCTCCTGAATTGCCTCCCAGCGTCCTGTGGATTTATTGCACGGGCAAAAATGTTCGAATTCACCGATTGAACGTCACTGATTAGAATCCGCTTGGCTGTGCCGTCGCTCGTTGTTGTTGGCTCGCTTGACGTCCATTGTTCGGCGCGGCACCACGGGTGACGTGACATTTTCGGTTTTTCTCCGACTCAAGGATATGCGGTCGAGAGCGGCGCGACTGTGAGCGGCTCGACCGCTCTTGGAGCCGAGCTGAGCCGACCTTCGGAGCGGAACCTGCTCTCTCGTCGTGGGGATGGACCGATTTAGGGCCTAATTAGGAGCGTTTCCACGCAGGCTGCGGCGCGTCTAATTTGAATTACAATGACACTGCCTGGCCGTGTGCGTGAGCGTGTGCGTGTGTGCGAGTGTGTGCATGTTGATCCTGTTGCAATGCACATTAGGGGCGAGGCTGGGTTAAGTGATTTCAGTTCTGTCGCCGCTCGGCTATTTCTTCATCGTCGCCGAAGACGCAGTCCAGGAGGGGAATCCACAGGATGCCAGCGGTAGGCGAGATGTAATACCAATATCCTGTGTGTCCGTGAGCCCCGAGAGGCGAGGAACACAAAATTCACATAACTCGCAAACAATGGCCCTACCTTCGGCGCATACCGCCGAGCGAGCGAGCGAGCGAGCGCGAAGATGACGGGCATCTTAAGGAGACCGGCGGCGCGGGCAGGGGGTTGAAAGGACTTTACTTTTGAGAAATAAAACCATAATTGCATGTTTTCACACGAGAAGAATGAACGGCCGATATTTATACAATAATTTGGTTCGTTGTGTGCGCGCGGCGCGGCGCGGTTGTTGTGCCATTGTGCGTCGACTATTGTGCCTTGACACTTTTCCATTGACGGGTAGTTTGACTTTTGAGTCGACTCAGTTGGCTGGCATCCTGGTGCACGCTGCACGATCGATGGACTCTCGATCGACGACGCCGACGATGACGACGATGACGACGATGATGACGGCGTGCGGGGAGAAGGGCACGTTTTTGTTTGCGTTTGGTTCTCAAGAGGTTGCATTGTTTTTGGCTTGTGGGACGTTTTCGAGGACGAAGGGGCTGTGGTTCGACGTGGCGTCCTCGATGGATGGGAAATAGAGAGCAGCCGCGTCGGAAGGGACGGCGGGAACGTCGGATTTGGGAACGAAGTCAGAAGGGGTAACGGCGAGCGACTAAAAAGACGGCAAGCGTCGACGAACGATAGCAGGCGACGACAGATGACGACACGAGACGATAAGAGACGATATGCGACGATGAGCGATGACAAGCGACGATAAGTTAATTGAATTGAATTGAATTGAACGATAGCAGGCGACGACAGATGACGACACGAGACGATAAGAGACGATATGCGACGATGAGCGATGACAACCGACGATAAGCGACGATAAGCGACGATAAACGAAGACAAGTGAAGGCAAACTACGGGAAGTGACGCTAAGCGACGATAACAACGACCAGGACGACAAGCGATGACAGACAATAACGACGACAAGGACGATAATCGACGATAACGATGACTAGCGACGACAAGCGACGATATGCGACGACAAGGAAGACAATCGACGATATGCGACGATAACCGAGGAAAAGCGACGATAAGCGACGATAAGCGACGATAAGCGACGATAAACGACGATAAGCGACGATAAACGACAATAAGCGACGAAAAGCGACGATAAACGACGATAAACGACGATAAGCGACGATAACGACAATAACGACGACAAGGACGACAAGCGACGGTAACGAGGACAAGCGACGATAAAGGACGATAAACAACGATAAACGACGATAAACGACGATAAACGACGATAACGACGACAAGCGACGATAACGACGACACGCGACAATAAGCGACGATATGCGACGAAAAGCGACGGTAACGACGACAAGCGAGGATAAACGACGATAAACGACGTCTCCCCAGACGGCCTCCTGCAAGCTCCGACATGATCCGTCAATAGTTGCGTCGCTCCCCGTCAACCACGAGTCCGTGGTCCAAGATCCCTCGGATTTCCATTCCCCCCCCCCCCCCCCCCCTCCCTCCCTCCACCACGCTCACCGCAGCTAACCCACATTCCGTGCAACCGCAGGATTTTGGGGGCCGCCAGCGTGTACCCGAAGCGCAAACATTTCAATAAAAATCCGCAAAATCTGCGAATGTAATTTCACGCTTATTTTCATTTTGAGATCCGTGCCCCCAGCCCCCTGCGCCCGGCCCCCCACCCCCGCCACCGCTGCCAACAACCCTTGAAAAAGGGGTTTAGCGCAAATCAAATTTTATGCGCGACGTTGCCGAGGGAAGCGGCCCACCGCGCGTTACACGCTGCCAACGGGAGGCAATCCGTCCGTCCAACAGATCCATCTGTCTGTCTCCCTCATGGCCCCCCCCCACCAGCCCTGCTCGAAAGTTTCCCTTTTTTTGTGTTGTCCCCTTGTTGTGGAGTCAAGGGGGGCTGTCTTTTTTTTTTTTTTGTTGTTCCTTCTGTTTGCCTGGCTCCTGGCTTAAGGACGAACACCGTGTGGCAGCGTGCGGGGGGGGGGGGGGGGGGGGGGAGGGGGGGCGTGTAAGTTCAAGTTTGGGCTAAGGGGGGTTTGTTTTACACAAAACCACACACGCGAGCAGTGAAGCAGCCGGATGTGGGTGATTTCGTTGTTTTGACTGGTTTGGGCGCTGAGCTGCGGACTGGATGGATGGATGGATTGGTGGCCGGGTGGGTGGTGGGCGGTGGGTGGGTGGGTAGGTGGGTGTGCTGGTGTAGAACAACCATGTCGACAACGACAGCGACAGCGACGACGACGACGACGACAACAATGAGTCGCAGTCGGTGCCGGAGTCGGAGCAGGAGCAGGAGCAGGAGCAGCAGCCGGAGGAACGTTGACGATGGATTTGGCGAATCGTTCACGCAGAACATCCTTGATAATATGCCAAAAGGACTTGCCACAGCCGCAGCGAGCGACGAGCCAACCGAGACACAGGACTAACAAATGGATTCGAATGCGATGGCTGCGGGTGCGGGCACGGGACACGTATGTACACACACACACACGAGGAGCGACGGAGCGACGGAGCGAGCGTACGAACGTCAGTTAGAGTTAATGGAATGAAATGTGTAAACATTTTACCTCATAGCTGGTTGAATGAGCAGATGACATGAGTACCCGACTCCAACTCCAACTCCGACTCAGCGAGGGCGAGGGCGAGGGCGACTCCCCGTCCGCCCAGGCATGTCGTGGGTTCGTGTGCACGCCGCGGGTGTGGGACTGCCGACTACTGTGCTTGCGGAGCAGGGAGCGGGGAGGCTGGAGATGGGTGAGAGGCGGCATTTAGGAGGAGTGTTCGACCCCGAGCGACAAGTGGGACGACGCTGGACGACAACGACGAGGAAGACGGCGTGGAAGACGACGGAGGACGACGACGACGGAGACGACGGAGGACGACGGAGGACGACGACGACGGAGGACGACGACGACGGAGGACGACGACGACGACGGAGGACGACGACGACGACGGAGGACGACGACGACGACGGAGGACGACGACGACGGAGGACGACGACGACGACGGAGGACGACGACGACGGAGGACGACGACGACGACGGAGGACGACGGAGGACGACGACGACGGAGACGACGGAGGACGACGACGACGGAGGACGACGACGACGGAGGACGACGACGACGGAGACGACGGAGGACGACGGAGGACGACGACGACGGAGACGACGGAGACGACGGAGGACGACGACGACGGAGACGACGGAGGACGACGACGACGGAGGACGACGACGACGGAGGACGACGACGACGGAGGACGACGACGACGGAGGACGACGACGACGGAGACGACGGAGGACGACGGAGGACGACGACGACGGAGACGACGGAGACGACGGAGACGACGGAGGACGACGACGACGGAGGACGACGACGACGGAGGACGACGACGACGGAGACGACGGAGGACGACGAAAAAAAAAACGACGTGGAAGACGACACCAGGATGAGACCAAGACGAGTCCAAGACGTCACCAAGAAGCCCACAAGGACGACAACCAGGACGCCAACGAAGAAGAACACCGCTGCCCTGCGCCGATCCCACGTGACCTCCGTCGTTCCTCTGACTCGGCGAGTCCTCCCAGTCCTCGCTCAGAACACCGAAGCCGAACTAGAAGGATCCTTGGTCTAGCCCCAGGTCCACCGCAGACGAACAACTCCCCGTCTTCCCTCAAAACCGCCCCCCCTCCCCTTGCCGTCGTCTCTGCCTAAGAGACTCTCCTTACAAGAGCAAACTTCTCGCAACCACTTGTCGCCGTGGTTACCCCCGTCGAGTCCTCTAATTAGTTCCAATTTCCTACACCGAATTCCATCCGCCCACCAGAGATGGGCTCCGCGCCCACCTCCCTTTGCGCAGAAGTTCCCGCAAAAGTTTGTCCAATCCATTCCCCCGTTGCGGAAGTTTGCGAGTCAAAAACCGAATCAACTACCTTGTGGTTCGCCACACAAGCCGATGGGTCCTGGGAACGCACAAGGCCACCCGCATCGACGACACACATTCCCCCCCCCCCCATCTCCGACTCCGACACCGGCGACAATGGAATCAAATCAAATAATTGCTCGAGAGAGTGACATATGCGAGCCGGGCCAGCCCCCGTGGTCCGGCGACCGAAAGAAACCAGAAAACACACAAATTCTTGTGTGAACTGAGACACAGACACACGCACAGAGGCACAGATGCACACAGAGAGAGAGAGAGGCAGAGTGGTGCTACCAGAGGCAGCCGCTGTGGTGCGCCCATTGTTGAGCAATTTCTGTGATTAGCGTTCGACTCGCTCGCATTGGGGTGCTAAGTGTGTGCGTCCTCAGGAGGCATTGTACCCTTGTGTGACACAGAACACTTAAGAGCATTACAAATGAGTGCCCGAAGGAGAGGTCCTTGATGGGATTACTCTTGGTCGTCGCTTTGTGTGTGTGCTCGACTCGATGACACTCGATTTAATTATTGTTTTGACCGCGCGACAACAGCAATTAATTCGGCGGTATGGCACCCACTTGGCGAGCGATCTGTGTCCCGTTCCGCTTCCGGTTCGGTTGTCCACTTTTAGGGGGGACGCGTCACGACATCCATCCGAGCAGATGACGACGATGACTTCTTGTGCATTCAGTCGGAAGTAACGATAGCGCGACGTAGTGGAGGGAGCGGAAGAGGAAGTGAATGAAAATAAACGATAAGAGCGGCCCACACCGCGTCCGTCCTGGAACGAGGAAGGGGCTCTGATGCACGACGAGTGAGGAGTTTCGTCTGTTTGGCGGGCTTTGCCTTCGCCGCTGAGGGGGCCAGGCGTGTGGGACTATCTCTGGCGGTGCCTGGCACTCTTGACGAGCTCGGGACCATCTCTGACGATGCCAGGCACTCTTGGCGAGCTCGGGACCATCTCTGACGATGCCAGGCACTCTTGGCGAGCTCGGGACCGTCTCCGGAATTGTCTGGCACTCTTGACGAGCTCGGGACCATCTCTGACGATGCCAGGCACTATTGGCGAGCTCGGGACCATCTCTGACGATGCCTGGCACTCTTGCCGAGCTCGGGACCATCTCTGACGATGCCAGGCACTCTTGGCGAGCTCGGGACCGTCTCCGGCAGTGTCTGGCACTCTTGGCGAGCTCGGGACCATCTCTGACGATGCCAGGCACTCTTGGCGAGCTCGGGACCGTCTCCGGCAGTGTCTGGCACTCTTGGCGAGCTCGGGACCATCTCTGACGATGCCAGGCACTCTTGGCGAGCTCGGGACCGTCTCCGGCATTGTCTGGCACTCTTGACGAGCTCGGGACCATCTCTGACGATGCCAGGCACTCTTGGCGAGCTCGGGACCATTTTTGACGATGCCTGGCACTCTTGGCGAGCTCGGGACCATTTTTGACGATGCCTGGCACTCTTGGCGAGCTCGGGACCATCTCTGACGATGCCAGGCACTCTTGGCGAGCTCGGGACCATCTCTGACGATGCCTGGCACTCTTGGCGAGCTCGGGACCATCTCTGACTTTGCCTGGCACTCGTTCCGAACTCGGGACCATGGCAGGCGGCTGGACGGCACCCAGTGAACTGAGGATAAACCCAGAATTGCGATTGTGAATGGCGTTCATTCAAAATAATCGCTTCGGTTGTTGGGCTGGTTTGGCTTTTTTTGCAATTCTCCTTAGCGTGCGCAGCGCCTTGGAATGGATGCACGAACCGAAGGACAAGCGGCTTCCCTTAGTCGCGCCATGAACCCGGGCGCCATTGTGTCCTGCCACTGTTTCCTCCGTTCACCGTGACTCATTCCAGACACCGGCGCACGATTCTTGTAGTCGAGGGCAGAACCTCACGGCGAGGGTGGCAGTTGAGCGAAGCGACGCACGCGGAATTACGGAGGTCCTCGAGCGTAATTCCGACCGAAACTTCCGTCGAGTGGTGGCAAGAAATTGAAGAAAGGGACTACTCGCGTTGATTCCAAGGAAAATGGAGAGAATTTCGAGAGGACTCCCATCCGGCAGCAGGATGTTTCCGAAAAAAGACTCCGAAATTCCATCCGAATTCGAACTGTCGGAATTCCGTGTCAAGTGCGAGAAGATGCCGCACCGTGGCGCTAGTTGCGATATTGGTTTTTCCAGACAATCACTGTCGACTTGACATAGCAGCCGCCAAAGCGTTTAAATGGTTGCCGGCGTCCTTTAAAGTGCTGCACGACGAGGAAAAGAAAGCGAAAGCATCCACAAATTAGAACAAGAACAAAGGCTAGCGCCGTGGGATCGACGAGAGGAAAGCCAGCAGAGCACGGTGGTGCGTCCATCAAAAGGGGAATCGAAGCAATGTCCCCCGCGGTGGCATCGTGGAGCAAATGGAGACGTCTTGGAACACAGGGCTTGTCGGAGACATAGCCGAGGACAGCGTTCGGACATGATCCCGACGAGGAGTGTGTTTTCAGCGACTTTCGACAGTCTCTCGGTGTTTTGACTCGATTTTCTGATGTTTCCTTGGAATTGGCGGCACCCCTTCGACTCGGTTCCTTGAAGCTCATCCTCTGTCGGCTGGCGCTCTATCCGAAGCCATGCCGTGGCCACATTTCAGGCAGTTCCGGTAGCCACCACGGTAGCCCGACATTCTGGCGAACATGCAGCTCCGCCCAATTACCGCGCTTTTAACCAAGCTGTCGTCTGAAATACCCGGCCACTGGCTCCCTTCCTCGTCGTCATCCGTCCTCTTGAACCACCGACAGGATCCACAGCACAAGGGGGCCCCTTGAACGACTCTTGAGCGGCCTGCAGTTGTCCGTCGATTGATTACAGCGTGTTCTGTGGTGAGTGACTGAATGCGATCGAGGAACTAAAGCCCGTCGTCTCCAAGAAGGCTCGCAGTCATTGCCGCTGTCAACCCTCGAGAAGGTCCCTCTGGCTCCGCCGCTGATGCACCACGACCACTTGAACTGTCTGCTGTCCTGTTCAGACGTTGATTTGTAAAAGAATTTGGGGCAAGCACCACGACCACTCGCTTTGTTGCTCTTCACCTCAAACACCCACCGTCCCGCGGTGCATTCCCGACTGAACCACGGTCCCTGAGTCGCACTCCATCCACTCTCAACTCCACCTGCCCGTCGAAACCCGCCGCTAGCAGCCAAAATTCAAGTCAATCCCTTGCACACCTCAGCCGCTGCCATTCTGACGTCAGAGTGCCGGATTTTCACACAAAATCGTTGATTTTTCCCCGAAAACCGATGGAACCCCACTCGAAGTTGATGGAATCATGGATGGGACACCCCCAGCCATCAGCCAACAGAAGTCCGATTCAAAAATTCGCATTTTTTTTGGAAAATCGAAAAAATGCCTCTTTTCGCCGCAAAAAATGCAGTCAATTGTGAATCCCGGCGGTCGACTTTTTCCGCTGCGAGGTGGCAAATTTTTGAAAATCGATTTTTGGGGAATTTCGACCGGGTTTTCTGTGGAAATTGGGTGGAGTGGAGTGAGGGGAGAGGGATGGTGAAGTTTGCGTCGAAAATTTGAAGGAAATCGGGCGGGAAATGCGAAAATGAGATGACGTCGATGTGGGGCGGTCGGGAAATGTAGGCATTCTGGAGGTCTGCTTGGTTTTTCTTGATTTTTTCGCAAATTCGACGGGGATTTGAGTGAAAGTTGGATGGAGTGGGTTGAGGGGGGATAGGACATGAAGTCCTGGCCACAAATTTGAGAGAAATCGACGCGGAAATTCGAAAACGAGGCGATGTCGTGGTCGGACAGACGGAAAATGTAGGCATTCTGGAGGTAGGCTTGAATTTTGTTGATTTTTTCGAGAATCCCGACGGATTTTGGATGAAAGTTGGATGAAACGGGGTGAGAGGGAAGGGAAGATGAAGAATTGGCAACAAACTTAAAATAAATCGACGCTGAAATGCGAAAATGAGACAATTTCGAGGTCGGACGTCAAACTAGACACAATTTTTCAATTTTCAAAATGTTACCAACTTTTGACGCAGAAATGGTTGCAGATCCTGGGGCTGATGAATTCCAAGGAAATCCGATCAATTTGAAGGAACTGCGTGCCGCAGGACACGGTAGAGTCCATGGATGAAGGACACCCACTTTGCTTGGCTTCGTTTTTTGAATTGTGGCCGACTCACTGACGGCCGGAGAGCCTCTGTAGAGATGATCTGGTCCCTCTCAAGATGCGCCAGGCCTAGAAGTAGAGTTAGCTGTTCGCAATTCGGGTGCACACTTATAAAGGGAATCAATTATAAGTGCAGTGGCCAATTGCGGCTTAATCTCCTGCTTTGATCGCAGTTTGTGCCCCCAAGTGGGGGGCTGGCTACCGACGGGCTCGTAAAACCGCAGCGGACTATGAGAGCGATACGAAATATGGCCGCGATCAACGATCTAGTGATCAAGGGATCGAGGGATCGAGGGATCGAGGGATCATAGGACCAGCGATCTACCGAGCAACGATCTCGACTTGCTTTGCGAATGCGAATGCGAATGCGAATGGGAATGCAAATCCGACTGAAAGCGCTCAACTTTTGTCGTTGCTTCCGATTCTGATTAGATTACGAGTGCCAGCTAAGCTTGCCAGCATCAAAAGTTCCCGAGGAAGAACAACCGGAGGACGTGTCTATTGCGTTGCGTGAAAATGGATGTGACCGTCTGTCTGTGACGCTAATCTGCGACGCGATTCTATTACGCGAGTCTGTGAGGCGAGTCTGTGACGCTAGACCGTGACGCGAGACTATGACGCAAGATTGTGTCTGTGACGCTAGACTGTGACGTTAATCTGTGACGCGAGACAGTGACCCGAGATTGTAACGCTAGACTGTGACGCTAGACTATGATGCGAGACTGTAACGCGAGATTGTGACGCGAGAATGTGACGAAAGATTGTGTCTGTGACGCTAATTTGTCACACGAGACTGTGACGCTAGACTCTAACGCTAGACTGTAACGCTAGACTGTAACGCTAGACCGTGACGCGAGACAATGACCGTCTGTCTGTGACGCTAGACTGCAACCGACAGTCTCTGCCGAGAGTCTATTTTCTGAACGACTGATCTATGGCAAGCTTAGCAACGCGTTAAGCGGACTTCTAGCTCATTGAACAATCAGACAACAAATCGCAACGCGCCCGCGTCCCTGAAATGAGAAGAACAGAATTTGACCCAGAAAAAAAGGAAAACCTGAAAAGAGAAGAGCAGAGGCCCTACCTAGCCTCGGGACGCCTGTTCGGGTCCCGAGGTAAGCCCTACCTAGCCTCAGAGTGCCTGTTTGGCCACTGAGGGGTCCCCTGCCTAGCCTCAAGGACGCCTGTTTGGCGTCCCGAGGGGGTTAGTTGGAAAAAAATCATAAATTATGCTAAAAAATATAAATGTGCTGTGTATGCATGCATGATTTTGAAACCGAACCGAACCCGAAGTCCGTCCATGACATCATCTTTGTTTGGGGATCCATTTGGGAGCACACACAAAATTTTAAAAAATAATAGAAAATAAAGGAAAATAGGGAAAAATAAGGAAAAATGGTTGGAAGCTCACATAAAGTATGGGTGCACCGAAGTGCTGTGGCAGCAATCAGTCGGGAATCTGGAAGTCTGGCAGGCTTTCAGGCAGTCTCTTGTGGACTCAGAGGTGGGCCGCTTGTGGCCATCGTTCAGAACACACACACACACACAAACACACGCGAGCGATAGGATGGGTCGTGAGACCATGCAAAAGACGCATGAGACCGGAGAGACTATGCGATAGACGCGAGGGACGAGCCAATGGACTCGAGGGACCATGCCTTTCACGCGAGCGATCGGAAAGACCATGAAATAGACGCGAGGGACCATGCCTTAGACGAGTGAGACGATTGAATAGACCCGAGGGGCCATGTTATAGACTCGAGGAATCATTTTACAGACGCGCGAGACCGTGCAGTGGACGCATTAGACGCAAGGGACTACGCAATGTACGCGAGGGACTATGGAAAAAGCGCATGAGACGATGCAATAGTCGAGAGGGACCAGTCACTAGACGCGATGAATGATGTCTTCGACGCGATGGACCATGCCTTCGACGCGAGAGACTGGATAGACCATGAAATAGACGCGAGGGACCTTGTATTAGACTCGACCGGCCATGGAATAGGAGCGAAAGACCGTGTCTTAGACGCGAGCGAACAGGCAATGTACTCTACTCGTGGGTTTTTATAGAATTTCGCGGAAAAAGAGCCGAGTTTTAAGTTAAATCTGAGACTACGTCTAGAAGCACGTTAAATCTGCTTGCATCGCGTTCATTAGTCGAAGTCGGAGAAGGAAAAGAAAAAGAAAACCGAAAATGTAACACACTCGCCCTGAAAACGAAGAAAATATAATTAGACCCTACCTATCCTCAAGGACGCCTGTTTGGCATCCCTGAGGGTTCCCCTACCTATCCTCAGGGACAACCTGTTTGGAGCCCCCGAGGGTTCCCCTACCTATCCCCAGAGACGACCTATTTGGCGTCCCCGGGGGGTCCCCTACCTAACTTCTGAGGCACCTGTTCGATGCCCCGAAGTCCTACATTCACACGAAACGCGTTAAGACTCTACCGAGAGTCGGACAGGACAACAAAAGGTGACCGTGCTGAAAAGAAAAAAAAAGCTCAAAAATGCTACCTAGCTGTGGACTAAATGCCTATGTAGCTGTCTACATGTATACCTAACGACGTAAGCTATCTAACCTAGCTACCTAAGCTAACCTACAAAAGCTCTTCTGTGGGAAGAGCGAAGCTATGTGTCGTACATGCGTGCATACACTCTTTTTTTGTGAATCAAGGTGCAGTCATGAAGCGTGGCGGTTCCTATTAAATTACTTTACTTGACACTTAAGCACACCAACCTACCTACCTAGCTAAGCCTACTGAAGAAGCTAATCATGACTAAAAATGTGTATTTAGCTAAACATGTGTACTTAGCCCAGCTCAGCTCATTCAAACCGAGGACCGAGACTCAACGACAAAGGACCGACGAACGAGGACCGAGACCCGAGACCCGAGACCCGAGACCCGAGACCCGAGACCCGAGACCCGAGACCCGAGACCCGAGACCCGAGAACCGAGGACCGAGAATGGAGGACGGAGGATGGAATGGAATATAATATTTCTGAGCTGAGTTGAGCCAAGCTTCAAATTCACCCAAAAGACGACCTGAATGCAAAGAAAATGCTCCGATTTCGATGCCCGACCGTCAGCCAAGATCTGCGTGTTGGCTCACGACCTACTCCACGTCGCGACGATTTGAAATTCAAGCAGAAACGCGCTCTAATTGACGAGACAATCCCCGAGACAATCCCCGAGACAAACTCCGAAGAAGCCCAAATGAACCTCCATCAAGTCGCGAATGCCTTCGAATGGCCTTCGGATCGATTCGTAGTTCAGACGCGCTAAAAAGGAGGTGGGCACTCCTGTACGAGTTTGCCATGAAATCGAGAGGAAATCTAAGCGCGAAGACGAATGTATTCAAAGCGCGTCGAGTACTGTCATTGAAGCGCGAAGTAAGGGGCTAGGCGATCGATAGAAAGATCGAGTCGAGCTTGGGAAGGCGTTTTGGTACCGAGGCGCGCCGCGACTGTCAAGACAAGCCAGGACTTCAACGAGGTGCCATTCGTATCTGGCAGTGTTCTTCATCAAGACGAGACGAGACAAGACACGACACGACGATACCTCACCGAGGCGCCATTGGTACCGAAGGACGCGCGGTGTTCATCTGTTCATCAGTTCATGATCGAGACAAGAAAAGACGACAAAATCATTGCAACCGGAGCAAGTTAACGTACCAAAATGGCCAAGAGCTCTAGTCAAGCTACCGATATGCAAAAGCATGCATGGAACAACAAGAAGCTACATGCAGACCGACCCGTCGAACGCGCCCGTTGCCATTGCTGGCAGTGTCCCTGAAAAGAGAAGAACAGAATTTGACCCAGAAAAAAAGGAAAACCTGAAAAGAGAAGAGCAGAGGCCCTACCTAGCCTCGGGACGCCTGTTCGGGTCCCGAGGTAAGCCCTACCTAGCCTCAGAGTGCCTGTTTGGCCACTGAGGGGTCCCCTGCCTAGCCTCAAGGACGCCTGTTTGGCGTCCCGAGGGGGTTAGTTGGAAAAAAATCATAAATTATGCTAAAAAATATAAATGTGCTGTGTATGCATGCATGATTTTGAAACCGAACCGAACGCGAAGTCCGTCCATGACATCATCAGTGTTTGGGGATCCATTTGGGAGCACACACAAAATTTTAAAAAATAATAGAAAATAAAGGAAAATAGGGAAAAATAAGGAAAAATGGTTGGAAGCTCACATAAAGTATGGGTGCACCGAAGTGCTGTGGCAGCAATCAGTCGGGAATCTGGAAGTCTGGCAGGCTTTCAGGCAGTCTCTTGTGGACTCAGAGGTGGGCCGCTTGTGGCCATCGTTCAGAACACACACACACACACACGCGAGCTATAGGATGGGTCGTGAGACCAGGCAAAAGACGCATGAGACCGGGGAGACGCGAGGGACCATACCTTGGACGCGAGGGACTGGAAAAAACCCTAGGATTGACGCGTGAAACGATGCAATAACCGCGAGGGACGATGGAATAGACGCGAGGGGCCATGCAATAGACTCGAGGAATCATGTTATAGACGCGCGAGACCGTGCAATGAACGCATTACACGCGAGAGAGCACGCAATGTACGCGAGGGACTATGGAAAAAGCGCATGAGACGATGCAATAGTCGAGAGGGACCAGAGAGACCAGTCAATAGACGCGAAGGACCATGCCTTCGACGCGAGAGACTGGATAGACCATGAAATAGACGCGAGGGACCATGTAATCGACGCGTGAGAGTCGTGGGACGATGCAATAGACGCGAGGGGCTAAGCAAATAACGCGTTTTACTACTACTCGGGGATTTTGATCAAATTTTTCGGAAAAAAAGCCGAGTTTAAAGGACGCGTTCGATGCGATAAAGGGACTCTGCTTATATCGCGTTCATTTATCGAAGTCCGAGAAGGAAAAGAAAAAGAAAACCGAAAATGTAACACACTCGCCCTGAAAACGAAGAAAATATAATTAGACCCTACCTATCCTCAAGGACGCCTGTTTGGCATCCCTGAGGGTTCCCCTACCTATCCTCAGGGACAACCTGTTTGGAGCCCCCGAGGGTTCCCCTACCTATCCCCAGAGACGACCTATTTGGCGTCCCCGGGGGGTCCCCTACCTAACTTCTGAGGCACCTGTTCGATGCCCCGAAGTCCTACATTCACACGAAACGCGTTAAGACTCTACCGAGAGTCGGACAGGACGACAAAAGGTGACCGTGCTGAAAAGAAAAAAAAAGCTCAAAAATGCTACCTAGCTGTGGACTAAATGCCTATGTAGCTGTCTACATGTATACCTAACGACGTAAGCTATCTAACCTAGCTACCTAAGCTAACCTACAAAAGCTCTTCTGTTAGAAGAGCGACGCTATGTGTCGTACATGCGTGCATACACTCTTTTTTTGTGAATCAGGGTGCAGTCATGAAGCGTGGCGGTTCCTAATAAATTGACACTTAAACACACCAACCTACCTACCTAGCTAAGCCTACTGAAGAAGCTAATCATGACTAAAAATGTGTATTTAGCTAAATATGTGTACTTAGCTCAGCTCAGCTCATTCAAGACCGAGGAAGGAGGACGGAAGAACGAGTCGCAAGGACCGTGGATCGAAGATCGAAGACCGAAGACCGAAGACCGAAGACCGAAGACCGAAGACCGAAGACCGAAGACCGAAGACCGAAGACCGAAGACCGAAGACCGAAGACCGAAGACCGAAGACCGAAGACCGAAGACCGAAGACCGAAGACCGAAGACCGAAGACCGAAGACCGAAGACCGAAGACCGAAGACCGAAGACCGAAGACCGAAGACCGAAGACCGAAGACCGAAGACCGAAGACCGAAGACCGAAGATCGAGGATAAAGGACGGAGGACGGAGGACCGATCATGGAATGGAATGGAATAGTTCTGAGCTGAGCTGAGCTAAGCTTGAAATTCACCCAAAAGACGACCACGTCGTACCAAACCCCTCTTGAATGTCGAGTGAACGCAAAGAAAATGCTTCGACTTCGATGACCGACCGTCAGCCAAGAGCTACTAAGTCACGACAATTGGAAATTCTAATCGAGACGATGGCTCTAATGCACACGAGGATCCCCGAGAGAATAACCGAAGAAGCCCAAGCGGACTACATCAAGCCGCGAATGCCGGCGACCAGCCAGAGGATCGATTCATAATTCGGACCCGCTAAAAAGGAGGTGGGCTTCTGTTACGAGTTCGCCATCAAATCGAATGTAAACCGACGCGAAAAGACGGATCTATTCAAAGCGCGACGAGTACTGTCATTGGACCGGCAAGTGAGAGGGCTGTTTGGAAAGACTGAGCTACAAATTTAAGGCGAGCTTGAGGAGGCGTAAGCACAGAGGCGATTGGTACCGAGGCGCGCTATGAACAGGAAGACGGGACAAGACACGACAGACAATAGCTAACCGAGGTGCCATTGGTACCAAAGCGAGCGCGGTGTTCATCTGATCATCGTTTCATCGGTTCATCATCGAGACAAGACAAGACATACCAAAAGTGCTCAAGAGCTCCGTTCAAGCAACCGAAACACGCCAAAAGGTTCCAAAGACCAAGCTGTGATCCGACAAATAGGAAATTTCAAACGCGCCCGTTGCCATTGCTGGCGTGTCCCTGAAAAGAAAAGACCAAAATTTGACCCAGAAAAGAAAGGAAAACCTGAAAAGAGAAGAGCAGAGGCCCTACCTAGCCTCGGGACACCTGTTGGGTGCCCGAGTTATGCCCTACCTAGCCTCAAGGACGCCTGTTTGGCATCCCGAGGGGGTTAGTTGGGAAAAAAAGAAATGTTTTGTTTGAAAAAAAAAAAAAAAAAGCTATGAAACCGAAATAAACCGAAACCGTGTTCATGCTAGCATGTGAGTTTGCGAAACGAGAGTCATGACTCAATGTTCGATTGTTAGCGAAACTCAAAAAGAGCGGAAATTTGGTGGAAATCAATGAAAAGTACCTAGTTTGGCATACCCTGGAGCACCTTGGTCAGCTTCCGTACTGTTGATCAGTTTGTTCCTTTGTTGGTTGCGGCTGCCGTGGGCTGCTTGGGATCTGCATCGATATCGAAACCGAATCGGCATCCATAACCATCCATGATCACAGAGGTAGCTCGGAAAAAATCGAAAAAAAATCCAAAAAAATCCGAAAAAAAACCCGCGTGACATACCTCCCCGCCGGTGCAGGATCGCCAAAATGTACCAAATCAACATGCATTATCCACCCCATGCTCAGCACACCATCAACCACCCATCACAGCACCAACCATCAAGAAAATTTGGCGAAAATCGAAAAAAAAATTCGGAAAAATGTGGTAAAACTCGCAAAAAATACCGAAAAATCCAAAAAAATCCCAACAAATCCTACCCCAATTGGCTTCTGGGCAGAGAGAGGATGACGCTAGAGCGGGGGGAGGGATGTCACATACGTACGCGTGAGCACAAGCACGAGTTCAAGTACACTGGACAAAAAAAAAAAAATATCGAAAAAAATTTATTTCCACCATGTGCACTCCACAACGACCACAGACAGACTAAACTCGGTCCCGAGTCTAGCGCTGCCTTATATAGCCTCGAGGGCGACCGGGGACGAAAAATAAAAAATTAATTTTTTTTTGAAATTTTTGAAATTTTCCCATTTGTTGGTATTTTTTCGCGAAATTTTCACGGTTTTTTGGTTTTTTGGTTTTTTTTTTATTTTTCACCCCCAGTGGGGGTTGGGGGCGGTGAGGGGGCGTGGCACGGGTTTGATTTTAGGCGCCACTGGCCTTTGAGTCGTGGTTTGGGGGGTTTTCGGGGCGGTTTGAGGTGGAAATTGTGGCGTTTTTGACGTGTTTTTGAACCAAATGTGTGACGAATCGAGGCTTGATTGATTCGCCGTGGCAAGTGATCTCCGTAATGTGACGAGGAGTCTCCCAAGCCATCCACGAGCACACCTCGGTGGAGTCGTGTCGAGATATGCCGCCATTTTGACTCGTTTTCTTGTCATTTCTCGTGGAATACCCTGATTCTTGACGAGGAGTGCGTTTTCAGCCACTTCCACTCCGTCTCTCTGCGTTTTGACACGACTTTCTGACGTTGTCGGTACTCCTTCGACTCGGTTCCAGCTGAAGAGGCCATGCCGTGGGCACATTTCAGGCAGTTCCCTTCAAATCCTTGGTCGCCGCCTCTCTCAAATTGGCTCGAGACTCTGGCGAACGGACAGCTCTCCCCGATTCTCGTTCGCCTGGCTACTGCCCCCCAAAACCCCCCTGGGCATCCAATAAGATTGTCTGCACTAAACCCGCACTTGGTGCATGCCATCCTCGATTGTTGAGCGTCGCGTTTCCCCACATTGCCCGGCCTGCAGTGGTTGCCATCGCCATGCGCTCTTAACTCATTCACCTCGAAGCGCGAGGGTGACTGACGCGTCAACCATGGCGACGAAATCGAATGAATATTCGCGTGATTACCGCACCGTGCCACCAGGCCATCGCGCACGATTTGGCTCGAATTGCATTATTTTTCAATATTTGAAGCGCCCGCGGCGAAACGCGACAACGCAACGGTAGCCATTGCATGCCACGAACCAGTTGATCCATGAAACCTCTCTCTCTCTCTATGCACAGCTCTGGATACAGGCGCTTTAACTGGCCGGCATCGACTGCTGTTCTGTTCAGGGGTTGATTTGCAGAAGAATTTGGGGGACGCTACTGGCCTGCCCTCTTGCCGCGTCGTGTCGCTCGTCACCTTAAACCACACACCGTCCCGCGGTTCATTCTCCCTGGGTCTCACTCCAGCAACTCTCAACTCCACCCGCCCCCCGATTCCTTGCCAAAAATCGCACTCAGTCGCCACCAACCAGCAGAGGCACCCACCTCAGCCGAGGCCATGATGACGTCAGAGTGCCACATTTTCACACGAAATCGTTGATTTCTCCCCGAAAACCGATGGAACCCCACTCGAAGTTAATGGAATCATGGATGGGACATCCCAAGACATCATCCACAAGAAATCCGATTCAAAAATTCGCATTTTTTTGGAAAATCGAAAAAATTCATGTTTTCGCCGCAAAAAATGAAGTAAAATGAGAATCCCGGCGGTCGACTTTTTCCGCTGCGAGGTGGCAAATTTTTGAAAATCGATTTTTGGGGAATTTCCGCCAGGTTTTTGGTGGAAATTCGGTGGAGTGGAGTGTGTGGAGGGGGAGCATGAAGTGTGCATTGAAAATTTGAAGGAAATCGGGCGGGAAATGCGAAAATGAGGTGACGCCAAGTTCGGGCTGTCGGAAGTTGTAGACATTCTCCGACATTGTTTCCTACTTTCTACTGGTCGCATCGGCATGATTTTGGACACAAAAGAAGCACATTTGCGTGCTGAATCGAACGCAACAAACCGCATCTGAAACGACCGAGCCATTTCCGAGATATGGCCAATTTACCAATTAAAACTACTTCCGGTCTCTTCTTCGGACGATTTTTAGACACTATTTTTTACTAACTTTTGATCTATTGGTCGTATCGGCATGGTTTATGGCTCAAAAGAAGCGTCTTTGCAACGCGGTTATATCCGTAAAATGGCGTAAGAGATCATTTGCAACCCCGAAAAACGCTTAGTTTTCGAGATACGGCCCATTTTGTATAATTCAGCATTTTAGGGTAACTTTCTGGAACATTTTTCCCTACTTTGTACTGGTCGTAGCGGCATGTTTTATGGCTCTCAAGAAGCGTGTTTCCATGCTGAATCCAACGAGACCCGAAGCATTCAAATCGAGCCAACCGTTTCCGAGATATGGCCACTTTTGTAAAATAAACCACTTCAGGTCAACCATTTCAGGCGACCTTCTCCGACATTTTTTCCTACTTTCTACTGGTCGCATCGGCATGATTTTGGGCACAAAAGAAGCGTATTTGCGTGCTGAATCGAACGCAACAAATCGCATCTGAAACGAGTGAACCATTTCCGAGATATGGCCAATTTACCAATTAAAACTACTTCCGGTCTCTTCTTCGGACGATTTTTAGACACTATTTTTTGCTAACTTTTGATCTATTGGTCGTATCGGCATGGTTTATGGCTCAAAAGAAGCGTCTTTGCAACGCGGTTATATCCGTAAAATGGCTTAACAGATCATTTGCAACCCCGAAAAACGCTTAGTTTTCGAGATACGGCCCATTTTGTATAATTCAGCATTTTATGCTCACTTTCTGCAACATTTTCCCTACTTTCTGCTGGCCGTAGCGGCATGTTTTATGGCTCACAAGAAGCGTGTTTCCATGCTGAATCCAACGAGACCCGAAGCATTCAAATCGAGCCAACCGTTTCCGAGATATGGCCACTTTTGTAAAATAAACCACTTCAGGTCAACCATTTCAGGCGACCTTCTCCGACATTTTTTCCTACTTTCTACTGGTCGCATCGGCATGATTTTGGGCACAAAAGAAGCGCATTTGCGTGCTGAATCGAACGCAACAAACCGCATCTGAAACGACCGAGCCATTTCCGAGATATGGCCAATTTACCAATTAAAACTACTTCCGGTCTCTTCTTCGGACGATTTTTAGACACTATTTTTTACTAACTTTTGATCTATTGGTCGTATCGGCATGGTTTATGGCTCAAAAGAAGCGTCTTTGCAACGCGGTTATATCCGTAAAATGGCGTAAGAGATCATTTGCAACCCCGAAAAACGCTTAGTTTTCGAGATACGGCCCATTTTGTATAATTCAGCATTTTAGGGTCACTTTCTGGAACATTTTTCCCTACTTTGTACTGGTCGTAGCGGCATGTTTTATGGCTCTCAAGAAGCGTGTTTCCATGCTGAATCCAACGAGACCCGAAGCATTCAAATCGAGCCAACCGTTTCCGAGATATGGCCACTTTTGTAAAATAAACCACTTCAGGTCAACCATTTCAGGCGACCTTCTCCGACATTTTTTCCTACTTTCTACTGGTCGCATCGGCATGATTTTGGGCACAAAAGAAGCGCATTTGCGTGCTGAATCGAACGCAACAAACCGCATCTGAAACGACCGAGCCATTTCCGAGATATGGCCAATTTACCAATTAAAACTACTTCCGGTCTCTTCTTCGGACGATTTTTAGACACTATTTTTTACTAACTTTTGATCTATTGGTCGTATCGGCATGGTTTATGGCTCAAAAGAAGCGTCTTTGCAACGCGGTTATATCCGTAAAATGGCGTAAGAGATCATTTGCAACCCCGAAAAACGCTTAGTTTTCGAGATACGGCCCATTTTGTATAATTCAGCATTTTAGGGTCACTTTCTGGAACATTTTTTCCTACTTTCTACTGGTCGTAGCGGCATGTTTTATGGCTCACAAGAAGCGTGTTTCCATGCTGAATCCAACGAGACCCGAAGCATTCAAATCGAGCCAACCGTTTCCGAGATATGGCCACTTTTGTAAAATAAACCACTTCAGGTCAACCATTTCAGGCGACCTTCTCCGACATTTTTTCCTACTTTCTACTGGTCGCATCGGCATGATTTTGGGCACAAAAGAAGCGCATTTGCGTGCTGAATCGAACGCAACAAACCGCATCTGAAACGACCGAGCCATTTCCGAGATATGGCCAATTTACCAATTAAAACTACTTCCGGTCTCTTCTTCGGACGATTTTTAGACACTATTTTTTACTAACTTTTGATCTATTGGTCGTATCGGCATGGTTTATGGCTCAAAAGAAGCGTCTTTGCAACGCGGTTATATCCGTAAAATGGCGTAAGAGATCATTTGCAACCCCGAAAAACGCTTAGTTTTCGAGATACGGCCCATTTTGTATAATTCAGCATTTTAGGGTCACTTTCTGGAACATTTTTCCCTACTTTCTACTGGTCGTAGCGGCATGATTTATGGCTCTCAAGAAGCGTGTTTCCATGCTGAATCCAACGAGACCCGAAGCATTCAAATCGAGCCAACCGTTTCCGAGATATGGCCACTTTTGTAAAATAAACCACTTCAGGTCAACCATTTCAGGCGACCTTCTCCGACATTTTTTCCTACTTTCTACTGGTCGCATCGGCATGATTTTGGGCACAAAAGAAGCGCATTTGCGTGCTGAATCGAACGCAACAAACCGCATCTGAAACGACCGAGCCATTTCCGAGATATGGCCAATTTACCAATTAAAACTACTTCCGGTCTCTTGTTCGGACGATTTTTAGACACTATTTTTTACTAACTTTTGATCTATTGGTCGTATCGGCATGGTTTATGGCTCAAAAGAAGCGTCTTTGCAACGCGGTTATATCCGTAAAATGGCGTAAGAGATCATTTGCAACCCCGAAAAACGCTTAGTTTTCGAGATACGGCCCATTTTGTATAATTCAGCATTTTAGGGTCACTTTCTGGAACATTTTTCCCTACTTTCTACTGGTCGTAGCGGCATGATTTATGGCTCTCAAGAAGCGTGTTTCCATGCTGAATCCAACGAGACCCGAAGCATTCAAATCGAGCCAACCGTTTCCGAGATATGGCCACTTTTGTAAAATAAACCACTTCAGGTCAACCATTTCAGGCGACCTTCTCCGACATTTTTTCCTACTTTCTACTGGTCGCATCGGCATGATTTTGGGCACAAAAGAAGCGCATTTGCGTGCTGAATCGAACGCAACAAACCGCATCTGAAACGACCGAGCCATTTCCGAGATATGGCCAATTTACCAATTAAAACTACTTCCGGTCTCTTCTTCGGACGATTTTTAGACACTATTTTTTACTAACTTTTGATCTATTGGTCGTATCGGCATGGTTTATGGCTCAAAAGAAGCGTCTTTGCAACGCGGTTATATCCGTAAAATGGCGTAAGAGATCATTTGCAACCCCGAAAAACGCTTAGTTTTCGAGATACGGCCCATTTTGTATAATTCAGCATTTTAGGGTCACTTTCTGGAACATTTTTCCCTACTTTCTACTGGTCGTAGCGGCATGATTTATGGCTCTCAAGAAGCGTGTTTCCATGCTGAATCCAACGAGACCCGAAGCATTCAAATCGAGCCAACCGTTTCCGAGATATGGCCACTTTTGTAAAATAAACCACTTCAGGTCAACCATTTCAGGCGACCTTCTCCGACATTTTTTCCTACTTTCTACTGGTCGCATCGGCATGATTTTGGGCACAAAAGAAGCGCATTTGCGTGCTGAATCGAACGCAACAAACCGCATCTGAAACGACCGAGCCATTTCCGAGATATGGCCAATTTACCAATTAAAACTACTTCCGGTCTCTTCTTCGGACGATTTTTAGACACTATTTTTTACTAACTTTTGATCTATTGGTCGTATCGGCATGGTTTATGGCTCAAAAGAAGCGTCTTTGCAACGCGGTTATATCCGTAAAATGGCGTAAGAGATCATTTGCAACCCCGAAAAACGCTTAGTTTTCGAGATACGGCCCATTTTGTATAATTCAGCATTTTAGGGTCACTTTCTGGAACATTTTTCCCTACTTTGTACTGGTCGTAGCGGCATGTTTTATGGCTCTCAAGAAGCGTGTTTCCATGCTGAATCCAACGAGACCCGAAGCATTCAAATCGAGCCAACCGTTTCCGAGATATGGCCACTTTTGTAAAATAAACCACTTCAGGTCAACCATTTCAGGCGACCTTCTCCGACATTTTTTCCTACTTTCTACTGGTCGCATCGGCATGATTTTGGGCACAAAAGAAGCGCATTTGCGTGCTGAATCGAACGCAACAAACCGCATCTGAAACGACCGAGCCATTTCCGAGATATGGCCAATTTACCAATTAAAACTACTTCCGGTCTCTTCTTCGGACGATTTTTAGACACTATTTTTTACTAACTTTTGATCTATTGGTCGTATCGGCATGGTTTATGGCTCAAAAGAAGCGTCTTTGCAACGCGGTTATATCCGTAAAATGGCGTAAGAGATCATTTGCAACCCCGAAAAACGCTTAGTTTTCGAGATACGGCCCATTTTGTATAATTCAGCATTTTAGGGTCACTTTCTGGAACATTTTTCCCTACTTTGTACTGGTCGTAGCGGCATGTTTTATGGCTCTCAAGAAGCGTGTTTCCATGCTGAATCCAACGAGACCCGAAGCATTCAAATCGAGCCAACCGTTTCCGAGATATGGCCACTTTTGTAAAATAAACCACTTCAGGTCAACCATTTCAGGCGACCTTCTCCGACATTTTTTCCTACTTTCTACTGGTCGCATCGGCATGATTTTGGGCACAAAAGAAGCGCATTTGCGTGCTGAATCGAACGCAACAAACCGCATCTGAAACGACCGGGCCTTTTCCGAGATATGGCCAATTTACAAATTAAAACTACTTCCGGTCTCTTCTTCGGACGATTTTTAGACACTATTTTTTACTAACTTTTGATCTATTGGTCGTATCGGCATGGTTTATGGCTCAAAAGAAGCGTCTTTGCAACGCGGTTATATCCGTAAAATGGCGTAAGAGATCATTTGCAACCCCGAAAAACGCTTAGTTTTCGAGATACGGCCCATTTTGTATAATTCAGCATTTTAGGGTCACTTTCTGGAACATTTTTCCCTACTTTCTACTGGTCGTAGCGGCATGTTTTATGGCTCACAAGAAGCGTGTTTCCATGCTGAATCCAACGAGACCCGAAGCATTCAAATCGAGCCAACCGTTTCCGAGATATGGCCACTTTTGTAAAATAAACCACTTCAGGTCAACCATTTCAGGCGACCTTCTCCGACATTTTTTCCTACTTTCTACTGGTCGCATCGGCATGATTTTGGGCACAAAAGAAGCGCATTTGCGTGCTGAATCGAACGCAACAAACCGCATCTGAAACGACCGAGCCATTTCCGAGATATGGCCAATTTACCAATTAAAACTACTTCCGGTCTCTTCTTCGGACGATTTTTAGACACTATTTTTTACTAACTTTTGATCTATTGGTCGTATCGGCATGGTTTATGGCTCAAAAGAAGCGTCTTTGCAACGCGGTTATATCCGTAAAATGGCGTAAGAGATCATTTGCAACCCGGAAAAACGCTTAGTTTTCGAGATACGGCCCATTTTGTATAATTCAGCATTTTATGCTCACTTTCTGCAACATTTTTCCCTACTTTCTACTGGCCGTAGCGGCATGTTTTATGGCTCACAAGAAGCGTGTTTCCATGCTGAATCCAACGAGACCCGAAGCATTCAAATCGAGCCAACCGTTTCCGAGATATGGCCACTTTTGTAAAATAAACCACTTCAGGTCAATCATTTCAGGCGACCTTCTCCGACATTTTTTCCTACTTTCTACTGGTCGCATCGGCATGATTTTGGGCACAAAAGAAGCGCATTTGCGTGCTGAATCGAACGCAACAAACCGCATCTGAAACGACCGAGCCATTTCCGAGATATGGTCAATTTACCAATTAAAACTACTTCCGGTCTCTTCTTCGGACGATTTTTAGACACTATTTTTTACTAACTTTTGATCTATTGGTCGTATCGGCATGGTTTATGGCTCAAAAGAAGCGTCTTTGCAACGCGGTTATATCCGTAAAATGGCGTAAGAGATCATTTGCAACCCCGAAAAACGCTTAGTTTTCGAGATACGGCCCATTTTGTATAATTCAGCATTTTAGGGTCACTTTCTGGAACATTTTTCCCTACTTTGTACTGGTCGTAGCGGCATGTTTTATGGCTCTCAAGAAGCGTGTTTCCATGCTGAATCCAACGAGACCCGAAGCATTCAAATCGAGCCAACCGTTTCCGAGATATGGCCACTTTTGTAAAATAAACCACTTCAGGTCAACCATTTCAGGCGACCTTCTCCGACATTTTTTCCTACTTTCTACTGGTCGCATCGGCATGATTTTGGGCACAAAAGAAGCGCATTTGCGTGCTGAATCGAACGCAACAAACCGCATCTGAAACGACCGAGCCATTTCCGAGATATGGCCAATTTACCAATTAAAACTACTTCCGGTCTCTTCTTCGGACGATTTTTAGACACTATTTTTTACTAACTTTTGATCTATTGGTCGTATCGGCATGGTTTATGGCTCAAAAGAAGCGTCTTTGCAACGCGGTTATATCCGTAAAATGGCGTAAGAGATCATTTGCAACCCCGAAAAACGCTTAGTTTTCGAGATACGGCCCATTTTGTATAATTCAGCATTTTAGGGTCACTTTCTGGAACATTTTTCCCTACTTTGTACTGGTCGTAGCGGCATGTTTTATGGCTCTCAAGAAGCGTGTTTCCATGCTGAATCCAACGAGACCCGAAGCATTCAAATCGAGCCAACCGTTTCCGAGATATGGCCACTTTTGTAAAATAAACCACTTCAGGTCAACCATTTCAGGCGACCTTCTCCGACATTTTTTCCTACTTTCTACTGGTCGCATCGGCATGATTTTGGGCACAAAAGAAGCGCATTTGCGTGCTGAATCGAACGCAACAAACCGCATCTGAAACGACCGAGCCATTTCCGAGATATGGCCAATTTACCAATTAAAACTACTTCCGGTCTCTTCTTCGGACGATTTTTAGACACTATTTTTTACTAACTTTTGATCTATTGGTCGTATCGGCATGGTTTATGGCTCAAAAGAAGCGTCTTTGCAACGCGGTTATATCCGTAAAATGGCGTAAGAGATCATTTGCAACCCCGAAAAACGCTTAGTTTTCGAGATACGGCCCATTTTGTATAATTCAGCATTTTATGCTCACTTTCTGCAACATTTTTCCCTACTTTCTACTGGCCGTAGCGGCATGTTTTATGGCTCACAAGAAGCGTGTTTCCATGCTGAATCCAACGAGACCCGAAGCATTCAAATCGAGCCAACCGTTTCCGAGATATGGCCACTTTTGTAAAATAAACCACTTCAGGTCAACCATTTCAGGCGACCTTCTCCGACATTTTTTCCTACTTTCTACTGGTCGCATCGGCATGATTTTGGGCACAAAAGAAGCGCATTTGCGTGCTGAATCGAACGCAACAAACCGCATCTGAAACGACCGGGCCTTTTCCGAGATATGGCCAATTTACAAATTAAAACTACTTCCGGTCTCTTCTTCGGACGATTTTTAGACACTATTTTTTACTAACTTTTGATCTATTGGTCGTATCGGCATGGTTTATGGCTCAAAAGAAGCGTCTTTGCAACGCGGTTATATCCGTAAAATGGCGTAAGAGATCATTTGCAACCCCGAAAAACGCTTAGTTTTCGAGATACGGCCCATTTTGTATAATTCAGCATTTTAGGGTCACTTTCTGGAACATTTTTCCCTACTTTCTACTGGTCGTAGCGGCATGTTTTATGGCTCACAAGAAGCGTGTTTCCATGCTGAATCCAACGAGACCCGAAGCATTCAAATCGAGCCAACCGTTTCCGAGATATGGCCACTTTTGTAAAATAAACCACTTCAGGTCAACCATTTCAGGCGACCTTCTCCGACATTTTTTCCTACTTTCTACTGGTCGCATCGGCATGATTTTGGGCACAAAAGAAGCGCATTTGCGTGCTGAATCGAACGCAACAAACCGCATCTGAAACGACCGAGCCATTTCCGAGATATGGCCAATTTACCAATTAAAACTACTTCCGGTCTCTTCTTCGGACGATTTTTAGACACTATTTTTTACTAACTTTTGATCTATTGGTCGTATCGGCATGGTTTATGGCTCAAAAGAAGCGTCTTTGCAACGCGGTTATATCCGTAAAATGGCGTAAGAGATCATTTGCAACCCCGAAAAACGCTTAGTTTTCGAGATACGGCCCATTTTGTATAATTCAGCATTTTATGCTCACTTTCTGCAACATTTTTCCCTACTTTCTACTGGCCGTAGCGGCATGTTTTATGGCTCACAAGAAGCGTGTTTCCATGCTGAATCCAACGAGACCCGAAGCATTCAAATCGAGCCAACCGTTTCCGAGATATGGCCACTTTTGTAAAATAAACCACTTCAGGTCAACCATTTCAGGCGACCTTCTCCGACATTTTTTCCTACTTTCTACTGGTCGCATCGGCATGATTTTGGGCACAAAAGAAGCGCATTTGCGTGCTGAATCGAACGCAACAAACCGCATCTGAAACGACCGGGCCTTTTCCGAGATATGGCCAATTTACCAATTAAAACTACTTCCGGTCTCTTCTTCGGACGATTTTTAGACACTATTTTTTACTAACTTTTGATCTATTGGTCGTATCGGCATGGTTTATGGCTCAAAAGAAGCGTCTTTGCAACGCGGTTATATCCGTAAAATGGCGTAAGAGATCATTTGCAACCCCGAAAAACGCTTAGTTTTCGAGATACGGCCCATTTTGTATAATTCAGCATTTTAGGGTCACTTTCTGGAACATTTTTCCCTACTTTCTACTGGTCGTAGCGGCATGTTTTATGGCTCACAAGAAGCGTGTTTCCATGCTGAATCCAACGAGACCCGAAGCATTCAAATCGAGCCAACCGTTTCCGAGATATGGCCACTTTTGTAAAATAAACCACTTCAGGTCAACCATTTCAGGCGACCTTCTCCGACATTTTTTCCTACTTTCTACTGGTCGCATCGGCATGATTTTGGGCACAAAAGAAGCGCATTTGCGTGCTGAATCGAACGCAACAAACCGCATCTGAAACGACCGAGCCATTTCCGAGATATGGCCAATTTACCAATTAAAACTACTTCCGGTCTCTTCTTCGGACGATTTTTAGACACTATTTTTTACTAACTTTTGATCTATTGGTCGTATCGGCATGGTTTATGGCTCAAAAGAAGCGTCTTTGCAACGCGGTTATATCCGTAAAATGGCGTAAGAGATCATTTGCAACCCCGAAAAACGCTTAGTTTTCGAGATACGGCCCATTTTGTATAATTCAGCATTTTATGCTCACTTTCTGCAACATTTTTCCCTACTTTCTACTGGCCGTAGCGGCATGTTTTATGGCTCACAAGAAGCGTGTTTCCATGCTGAATCCAACGAGACCCGAAGCATTCAAATCGAGCCAACCGTTTCCGAGATATGGCCACTTTTGTAAAATAAACCACTTCAGGTCAACCATTTCAGGCGACCTTCTCCGACATTTTTTCCTACTTTCTACTGGTCGCATCGGCATGATTTTGGGCACAAAAGAAGCGCATTTGCGTGCTGAATCGAACGCAACAAACCGCATCTGAAACGACCGGGCCTTTTCCGAGATATGGCCAATTTACCAATTAAAACTACTTCCGGTCTCTTCTTCGGACGATTTTTAGACACTATTTTTTACTAACTTTTGATCTATTGGTCGTATCGGCATGGTTTATGGCTCAAAAGAAGCGTCTTTGCAACGCGGTTATATCCGTAAAATGGCGTAAGAGATCATTTGCAACCCCGAAAAACGCTTAGTTTTCGAGATACGGCCCATTTTGTATAATTCAGCATTTTAGGGTCACTTTCTGGAACATTTTTCCCTACTTTCTACTGGTCGTAGCGGCATGTTTTATGGCTCACAAGAAGCGTGTTTCCATGCTGAATCCAACGAGACCCGAAGCATTCAAATCGAGCCAACCGTTTCCGAGATATGGCCACTTTTGTAAAATAAACCACTTCAGGTCAACCATTTCAGGCGACCTTCTCCGACATTTTTTCCTACTTTCTACTGGTCGCATCGGCATGATTTTGGGCACAAAAGAAGCGCATTTGCGTGCTGAATCGAACGCAACAAACCGCATCTGAAACGACCGAGCCATTTCCGAGATATGGCCAATTTACCAATTAAAACTACTTCCGGTCTCTTCTTCGGACGATTTTTAGACACTATTTTTTACTAACTTTTGATCTATTGGTCGTATCGGCATGGTTTATGGCTCAAAAGAAGCGTCTTTGCAACGCGGTTATATCCGTAAAATGGCGTAAGAGATCATTTGCAACCCCGAAAAACGCTTAGTTTTCGAGATACGGCCCATTTTGTATAATTCAGCATTTTATGCTCACTTTCTGCAACATTTTTCCCTACTTTCTACTGGCCGTAGCGGCATGTTTTATGGCTCACAAGAAGCGTGTTTCCATGCTGAATCCGGACGATTTTTAGACACTATTTTTTACTAACTTTTGATCTATTGGTCGTATCGGCATGGTTTATGGCTCAAAAGAAGCGTCTTTGCAACGCGGTTATATCCGTAAAATGGCGTAAGAGATCATTTGCAACCCCGAAAAACGCTTAGTTTTCGAGATACGGCCCATTTTGTATAATTCAGCATTTTAGGGTCACTTTCTGGAACATTTTTCCCTACTTTCTACTGGTCGTAGCGGCATGTTTTATGGCTCACAAGAAGCGTGTTTCCATGCTGAATCCAACGAGACCCGAAGCATTCAAATCGAGCCAACCGTTTCCGAGATATGGCCACTTTTGTAAAATAAACCACTTCAGGTCAACCATTTCAGGCGACCTTCTCCGACATTTTTTCCTACTTTCTACTGGTCGCATCGGCATGATTTTGGGCACAAAAGAAGCGCATTTGCGTGCTGAATCGAACGCAACAAACCGCATCTGAAACGACCGAGCCATTTCCGAGATATGGCCAATTTACCAATTAAAACTACTTCCGGTCTCTTCTTCGGACGATTTTTAGACACTATTTTTTACTAACTTTTGATCTATTGGTCGTATCGGCATGGTTTATGGCTCAAAAGAAGCGTCTTTGCAACGCGGTTATATCCGTAAAATGGCGTAAGAGATCATTTGCAACCCCGAAAAACGCTTAGTTTTCGAGATACGGCCCATTTTGTATAATTCAGCATTTTATGCTCACTTTCTGCAACATTTTTCCCTACTTTCTACTGGCCGTAGCGGCATGTTTTATGGCTCACAAGAAGCGTGTTTCCATGCTGAATCCAACGAGACCCGAAGCATTCAAATCGAGCCAACCGTTTCCGAGATATGGCCACTTTTGTAAAATAAACCACTTCAGGTCAACCATTTCAGGCGACCTTCTCCGACATTTTTTCATACTTTCTACTGGTCGCATCGGCATGATTTTGGGCACAAAAGAAGCGCATTTGCGTGCTGAATCGAACGCAACAAACCGCATCTGAAACGACCGAGCCATTTCCGAGATATGGCCAATTTACCAATTAAAACTACTTCCGGTCTCTTCTTCGGACGATTTTTAGACACTATTTTTTACTAACTTTTGATCTATTGGTCGACCTTCTCCGACATTTTTTCCTACTTTCTACTGGTCGCATCGGCATGATTTTGGGCACAAAAGAAGCGCATTTGCGTGCTGAATCGAACGCAACAAACCGCATCTGAAACGACCGAGCCATTTCCGAGATATGGCCAATTTACCAATTAAAACTACTTCCGGTCTCTTCTTCGGACGATTTTTAGACACTATTTTTTACTAACTTTTGATCTATTGGTCGTATCGGCATGGTTTATGGCTCAAAAGAAGCGTCTTTGCAACGCGGTTATATCCGTAAAATGGCGTAAGAGATCATTTGCAACCCCGAAAAACGCTTAGTTTTCGAGATACGGCCCATTTTGTATAATTCAGCATTTTATGCTCACTTTCTGCAACATTTTTCCCTACTTTCTACTGGCCGTAGCGGCATGTTTTATGGCTCACAAGAAGCGTGTTTCCATGCTGAATCCAACGAGACCCGAAGCATTCAAATCGAGCCAACCGTTTCCGAGATATGGCCACTTTTGTAAAATAAACCACTTCAGGTCAACCATTTCAGGCGACCTTCTCCGACATTTTTTCCTACTTTCTACTGGTCGCATCGGCATGATTTTGGGCACAAAAGAAGCGCATTTGCGTGCTGAATCGAACGCAACAAACCGCATCTGAAACGACCGGGCCTTTTCCGAGATATGGCCAATTTACCAATTAAAACTACTTCCGGTCTCTTCTTCGGACGATTTTTAGACACTATTTTTTACTAACTTTTGATCTATTGGTCGTATCGGCATGGTTTATGGCTCAAAAGAAGCGTCTTTGCAACGCGGTTATATCCGTAAAATGGCGTAAGAGATCATTTGCAACCCCGAAAAACGCTTAGTTTTCGAGATACGGCCCATTTTGTATAATTCAGCATTTTAGGGTCACTTTCTGGAACATTTTTCCCTACTTTCTACTGGTCGTAGCGGCATGTTTTATGGCTCACAAGAAGCGTGTTTCCATGCTGAATCCAACGAGACCCGAAGCATTCAAATCGAGCCAACCGTTTCCGAGATATGGCCACTTTTGTAAAATAAACCACTTCAGGTCAACCATTTCAGGCGACCTTCTCCGACATTTTTTCCTACTTTCTACTGGTCGCATCGGCATGATTTTGGGCACAAAAGAAGCGCATTTGCGTGCTGAATCGAACGCAACAAACCGCATCTGAAACGACCGAGCCATTTCCGAGATATGGCCAATTTACCAATTAAAACTACTTCCGGTCTCTTCTTCGGACGATTTTTAGACACTATTTTTTACTAACTTTTGATCTATTGGTCGTATCGGCATGGTTTATGGCTCAAAAGAAGCGTCTTTGCAACGCGGTTATATCCGTAAAATGGCGTAAGAGATCATTTGCAACCCCGAAAAACGCTTAGTTTTCGAGATACGGCCCATTTTGTATAATTCAGCATTTTATGCTCACTTTCTGCAACATTTTTCCCTACTTTCTACTGGCCGTAGCGGCATGTTTTATGGCTCACAAGAAGCGTGTTTCCATGCTGAATCCAACGAGACCCGAAGCATTCAAATCGAGCCAACCGTTTCCGAGATATGGCCACTTTTGTAAAATAAACCACTTCAGGTCAACCATTTCAGGCGACCTTCTCCGACATTTTTTCCTACTTTCTACTGGTCGCATCGGCATGATTTTGGGCACAAAAGAAGCGCATTTGCGTGCTGAATCGAACGCAACAAACCGCATCTGAAACGACCGGGCCTTTTCCGAGATATGGCCAATTTACCAATTAAAACTACTTCCGGTCTCTTCTTCGGACGATTTTTAGACACTATTTTTTACTAACTTTTGATCTATTGGTCGTATCGGCATGGTTTATGGCTCAAAAGAAGCGTCTTTGCAACGCGGTTATATCCGTAAAATGGCGTAAGAGATCATTTGCAACCCCGAAAAACGCTTAGTTTTCGAGATACGGCCCATTTTGTATAATTCAGCATTTTAGGGTCACTTTCTGGAACATTTTTCCCTACTTTCTACTGGTCGTAGCGGCATGTTTTATGGCTCACAAGAAGCGTGTTTCCATGCTGAATCCAACGAGACCCGAAGCATTCAAATCGAGCCAACCGTTTCCGAGATATGGCCACTTTTGTAAAATAAACCACTTCAGGTCAACCATTTCAGGCGACCTTCTCCGACATTTTTTCCTACTTTCTACTGGTCGCATCGGCATGATTTTGGGCACAAAAGAAGCGCATTTGCGTGCTGAATCGAACGCAACAAACCGCATCTGAAACGACCGAGCCATTTCCGAGATATGGCCAATTTACCAATTAAAACTACTTCCGGTCTCTTCTTCGGACGATTTTTAGACACTATTTTTTACTAACTTTTGATCTATTGGTCGTATCGGCATGGTTTATGGCTCAAAAGAAGCGTCTTTGCAACGCGGTTATATCCGTAAAATGGCGTAAGAGATCATTTGCAACCCCGAAAAACGCTTAGTTTTCGAGATACGGCCCATTTTGTATAATTCAGCATTTTATGCTCACTTTCTGCAACATTTTTCCCTACTTTCTACTGGCCGTAGCGGCATGTTTTATGGCTCACAAGAAGCGTGTTTCCATGCTGAATCCAACGAGACCCGAAGCATTCAAATCGAGCCAACCGTTTCCGAGATATGGCCACTTTTGTAAAATAAACCACTTCAGGTCAACCATTTCAGGCGACCTTCTCCGACATTTTTTCCTACTTTCTACTGGTCGCATCGGCATGATTTTGGGCACAAAAGAAGCGCATTTGCGTGCTGAATCGAACGCAACAAACCGCATCTGAAACGACCGGGCCTTTTCCGAGATATGGCCAATTTACCAATTAAAACTACTTCCGGTCTCTTCTTCGGACGATTTTTAGACACTATTTTTTACTAACTTTTGATCTATTGGTCGTATCGGCATGGTTTATGGCTCAAAAGAAGCGTCTTTGCAACGCGGTTATATCCGTAAAATGGCGTAAGAGATCATTTGCAACCCCGAAAAACGCTTAGTTTTCGAGATACGGCCCATTTTGTATAATTCAGCACTTTATGCTCACTTTCTGCAACATTTTTCCCTACTTTCTACTGGCCGTAGCGGCATGTATTATGGCTCACAAGAAGCGTGTTTCCATGCTGAATCCAACGAGACCCGAAGCATTCAAATCGAGCCAACCGTTTCCGAGATATGGCCACTTTTGTAAAATAAACCACTTCAGGTCAACCATTTCAGGCGACCTTCTCCGACATTTTTTCCTACTTTCTACTGGTCGCATCGGCATGATTTTGGGCACAAAAGAAGCGCATTTGCGTGCTGAATCGAACGCAACAAACCGCATCTGAAACGACCGGGCCTTTTCCGAGATATGGCCAATTTACAAATTAAAACTACTTCCGGTCTCTTCTTCGGACGATTTTTAGACACTATTTTTTACTAACTTTTGATCTATTGGTCGTATCGGCATGGTTTATGGCTCAAAAGAAGCGTCTTTGCAACGCGGTTATATCCGTAAAATGGCGTAAGAGATCATTTGCAACCCCGAAAAACGCTTAGTTTTCGAGATACGGCCCATTTTGTATAATTCAGCATTTTAGGGTCACTTTCTGGAACATTTTTCCCTACTTTGTACTGGTCGTAGCGGCATGTTTTATGGCTCTCAAGAAGCGTGTTTCCATGCTGAATCCAACGAGACCCGAAGCATTCAAATCGAGCCAACCGTTTCCGAGATATGGCCACTTTTGTAAAATAAACCACTTCAGGTCAACCATTTCAGGCGACCTTCTCCGACATTTTTTCCTACTTTCTACTGGTCGCATCGGCATGATTTTGGGCACAAAAGAAGCGCATTTGCGTGCTGAATCGAACGCAACAAACCGCATCTGAAACGACCGAGCCATTTCCGAGATATGGCCAATTTACCAATTAAAACTACTTCCGGTCTCTTCTTCGGACGATTTTTAGACACTATTTTTTACTAACTTTTGATCTATTGGTCGTATCGGCATGGTTTATGGCTCAAAAGAAGCGTCTTTGCAACGCGGTTATATCCGTAAAATGGCGTAAGAGATCATTTGCAACCCCGAAAAACGCTTAGTTTTCGAGATACGGCCCATTTTGTATAATTCAGCATTTTAGGGTCACTTTCTGGAACATTTTTCCCTACTTTGTACTGGTCGTAGCGGCATGTTTTATGGCTCTCAAGAAGCGTGTTTCCATGCTGAATCCAACGAGACCCGAAGCATTCAAATCGAGCCAACCGTTTCCGAGATATGGCCACTTTTGTAAAATAAACCACTTCAGGTCAACCATTTCAGGCGACCTTCTCCGACATTTTTTCCTACTTTCTACTGGTCGCATCGGCATGATTTTGGGCACAAAAGAAGCGCATTTGCGTGCTGAATCGAACGCAACAAACCGCATCTGAAACGACCGAGCCATTTCCGAGATATGGCCAATTTACCAATTAAAACTACTTCCGGTCTCTTCTTCGGACGATTTTTAGACACTATTTTTTACTAACTTTTGATCTATTGGTCGTATCGGCATGGTTTATGGCTCAAAAGAAGCGTCTTTGCAACGCGGTTATATCCGTAAAATGGCGTAAGAGATCATTTGCAACCCCGAAAAACGCTTAGTTTTCGAGATACGGCCCATTTTGTATAATTCAGCATTTTAGGGTCACTTTCTGGAACATTTTTCCCTACTTTGTACTGGTCGTAGCGGCATGTTTTATGGCTCTCAAGAAGCGTGTTTCCATGCTGAATCCAACGAGACCCGAAGCATTCAAATCGAGCCAACCGTTTCCGAGATATGGCCACTTTTGTAAAATAAACCACTTTAGGTCAACCATTTCAGGCGACATTTATGCCCAACTCCCACGTCGCCTCATTGCATGCATTTCCTCGCGGATTTTTTTCAAATTTGTGGCCACCACTTCATGTACTCTTCCCCCTCACTCTACTCTATCTACCTTCCAATCAGAAATCCGCGGAATTCTCGAAAAAAATCAAGAAATCCCGTGCAGACCCGACGCCTGCATGCCTCCCAACTCCGACGTCACCTCATTTTCGCATTTTCCGCCCGATTTCCTTCAAATTTTCGATGCACACTTCATGCTCCCCCTCCACACACTCCACTCCATCCAATTTTCACCAAAAACCGGGTCGAAATTCCCCAAAAATCGATTTTCAAAAATTTGCCAGCTCGCAGCGGAAAAAGTCGACCGGCGGGATTCACAATTGACTGCATTTTTTGCGGCGAAAAGAGGCATTTTTTCGATTTTTCAAAAAAATGCGAATTTTTGAGTGCGGTCTTTTTTGGATGATGGCTACGGATGTCCAGTTCATGATTTCATCAACTTCGAGTGGTTGCCGGGCGGTTTTCGGGGAAAAATCAACGATTTTGTGAGAAAATGTCGCAAATTTGACGTCAGCCTGGCACCGGCTGTGGTGGGTGTCTGCGCTAGGTGGGAGCGAGCTTGCAATCGGACGGAGGAGTGGTGGAGATGACACTACCGAGGGGGGGGGAGGGGATTGGCATCGTCCGGAAGGCAACAACTGCACTGGCTTGGCCTCCAATGCTTCAGCGAGGCGGGTGGAGGTCTTCGAATCTGGTTCGTCTTCTGGTTCGTGCGCGGGAGGGGGGGGGGGGCTAATGATGATGGGGTAGAGTTCCCAGTTCCAGTCTCTTTCAAATGACTCACTAAACACAGGGAATCCTTTAGAAAAAAAAAAGTGACAAACAACAACGGTCTCCATTCTTTTTTGTTTTTTTTTTTTTTCGAGCTCCTCTCTGTTCCCCATTGTTTGCGACCCATTTCACAAACAACGGCTCATCCATCAACTTTATCAAAAATTCAAAAATGTTCAGAAAAAAAAAACGACGCAAGAAACACCTGCACGTCCGCATCCACCGAGAGTCGGTGGACGACTGCCCGTCGAACAGGTTTCACAGCACACACCACCCACAGTGGGAGGAGCTACCGTCGTGCATCAGCTCCGTGTTCATCGGGCGACGAGTACATAAGCAGCAATCGGACGTGTCCCATACGCCAATCAGGTTGCTCCGTCTCACGAGAGCGTTTTCCTTCTTCGTTGGCGGAGAGCTTTTTCCAGCTGCCGGCGAGGGATGGCGTCGTGTATGTACAACCGCAGGCAACGCCCACATCGTGTGTCTCTCTCTCTCTCTCTCTCTCTCTGGCTATGTGCACTCCATGTTGGGGATGAAGCCATGTTGACGGAGGGACGGAGGAGTATGGCGTCTTTTCTGTGTCATCGACCGCGTTCGGGGAGGTAATTGGGTCAAGAGTCGCCGGAAAGGATGCCATTGACGGGGGTTGTTGACCTAATTAGAGCCTCGGTGATGGGGAATCTGTTGAAAGAGTGAATTTAATGATGTGCCCTTGAATGTGGACGATTTAAAATGCACTTTACCCTCGGATGGTTCTTGGGGACTCCCACCTGATGCATCGCCTAGAGAAAATCCATCTAAATTGTGAAGAAAAACCGACCCTCATCCTGTCAACTTACTTCGGGCAACCATCTGGAACCATTCTGCACCCCCCTCCACCGTCGCTCCTTCATCATCGACCACCGCAATCGGGTTCATTGAGCGATTTAACTGAAAATTCACCCCCCAAAGATGAACAATTGAACAATCACGTGCAACTTCACTGCGATGAATCTAAGCGACACTCATATTTGTATCATCTGACAAATGGCTTTCGCTACACCTGAGAATCAGTTGATACAAATACAAGTATCCCAGATCGTGCTTCTTGCCGGTTCCTTCCCCCTCCCTTCACCCACGGTATGTGCATCACTTTTGACTTGATTAGTGTATATAATAAACCGGCGGTAACTATCAACTGTTGGTGACCTCGGCCTATTACAAGCACTAAAAAATTCACATTGCTTCATGGTCAAATCGTATGCAAGCGTGTCTGACCGTTCAAACTGACCGTGGGACAGCTGGCTGCTGTCCAAACCTCGTTGCCGATGGCGGACTGAAGGAGGAAGCATCCAGAGAGTAGAACTTGCTTGACAAGCTCTGCTGTCGGACGCATTGCTTCAGTTTCCTCGCGTCCCATTCGACACCTAGTTTTGGAAGCAGTTTCGTGGACGTTTGTTGGACGTTTGTTGGACGTTCGTTGGACCTTTCTTGGACGATGCCTTGTCGTTTCCTTGACGTTTCTGGGACCTTTCTTGGACGATGCCTTGTCGTTGCCTTGTCGTTTCCTTGACGTTTCTGGGACCTTTCTTGGACGATGCCTTGTCGTTGCCTTGTCGTTTCCTTGACGTTTCTGGGACCTTTCTTGGACGTTGCCTCATCGTTTCCTTGACGTTTCTGGGACCTTTCTTGGACGATGCCTTGTCGTTGCCTTGTCGTTTCCTTGACGTTTCTGGGACCTTTCTTGGACGTTGCCTCGTCTTTCCTTGACGTTTCTGGGACCTTTCTTGGACGTTGCCTCGTCTTTCCTTGACGTTTCTGGGACCTTTCATGGACGCTGCCTTTTCGTTTCCTTGACGTTTCCTTGACGTTTCTTGGACCTTTCTTGGACATTTCTCGGAAGGAGCACAGTCGTCCAGACGCCTTGCGTTCCCCATCAATTCCTCGGCTGATCGATTTGCCTCATCGTCGTCGTCCCTGGCAACAGATAAGACTTTAGTTCTCAAATCGTCAACGAATACCATGTCTTGGAGCTCTACTTACCTTTCCCTGGTGGTCCCTTTTGCCTCACGGTGGGCACGTACATCACTCGCTTTTCTAGCTCGTCATTCACCATTTTCCCTCGTCATTCATCGTGTCATGAATCGTTTTTCCTCGTCATTCTTCGTCGTTCTTCATTTTTCCTCGTCATTCATCGTCTTCCATCGTCATTCTTCGTTTTTCCTCGTCATTCATCGTCATTCCTCGTCATTCATCGTGTCATTCTTCGTCATTCATCGTGTCGGTCATCGTCTTTCATCGCCATTCATCATCATTCCTCGTCATTCATCATATTTCCTCATCATTCATCGTGTCATTCATCGTCATTCTTCGTCATTCATTGTCATTCTTCGTCATTCATCGTGTCGGTCATCGTCCTTCATTGTCATTCATCATCATTCCTCGTCATTCATTATTTTTCCTCATCATTCATCGTGTCATTCATCGCCATTCATCATCATTCCTCGTCATTCTTCGTCATTCATCGTGTCATTCTTCGTCATTCTTCGCCATTCATTATTTTTCCTCATCATTCATCGTGTCATTCATCGCCATTCATCATCATTCCTCGTCATTCTTCGTCATTCATTATTTTTCCTCATCATTCATCGTGTCATTCATCGTCATTCTTCGCCATTCATTGTCATTCTTCGTCATTCATCGTGTCATTCATCGTCATTCTTCGCCATTCATTATTTTTCCTCATCATTCATCGTGTCATTCATCGCCATTCATCATCATTCCTCGTCATTCTTCGTCATTCATCGTGTCATTCTTCGCTTTTTCTCGTCATTCATCGTGTCATTCATCGTGTCATTCATCGTCTCAATCATCGCCATTCATTGTCCTTCATCTTCATCCGACAGACTGGAGCAACTTAACGCAGCTAGAAGCGCACAACATTGTCCCTGTCCACCTCTGCATCCTCCCTCCGACTACCGGGCATTCGATTGAAGTCAGTTTTCCTCCACCAATCGACCAGGAGACGGACGCAGTCTTTCCATTTCCCTGAAAGATGTCAAAACATTAGTCAACTCGCGATCTGTCATCGACTAGAGATGGAACGAGACTTACCCGTGATCCCGGTGAGTCCCTGAAGGCTTTCTGTCACACGAGTTCGGGCGTGAAGCTTACTTTGGACATTGTCGCTAAACAGCACCATAGTTGCGTCGTTCATCGGATTCTTCCCTAGAACCGTGACGATGTGGCTCGCATGCTGGTGATTTACCAAGGATCATCGCGTCTGCCTTTGGATCCAACGCCGAGGAGATTAATCTTGGCTCTGTCTAGGAAAGGCTGTGGCGTCGTCTGCGAGTTCCGTCTGTCTTCTCGAACCTCGATCGCCTTCAAAGCAAAGCCCAAATCCGTGCCCAACTTCATGGCCAATTACACTGCATACTCACCAACCGCTATCCACCATCCATCAACCGTCAAATAAAACACAGAAGGATTCCTTTTTTTGTTTACAAATGCGTTCCCAATACTAGGTTTATTTCTTCATACGGTTTCCGGTCATTATTAACACACAATCCGTTCCAACAGATACATTTCTTGTTCATTCATTACTCTTGTCCTTAAATAATAGTTTTTCTCCTTACATCTAGGTCTTATTAGTTTCTTTAGATATTAGATTAATTTTTTGTTTAGTTAGCCCTTCGATAGTTGCCTCGTTTTAACATTTTCATTTTTCCAAAAAAAAAAAAGAACCACTAATCAAATGCCTATCCCATGCCCTCGGCAAAATGTCCTTTTTTGTCCGCACTTTGAAGACATTCCATTCTTTGCAACGCACTACTTGAATGTCCTTTTTTTTCTTCACTTTCAATCTGGCCAACGGTGTCTTCAAATGCCTTTCCATTGCCTTAGGCAGCAGAATGTCCTTTTTCCACTTTTAACACATTTTTTTTTTACAAACTCTTTGAATGTTTTTTTCATTACTTGAGGTCAACTATCATCTTTCATTTGATTTTTTTAAGATTTCTCAATTTAAATTTAACAATACTGTCGATTAGGTATTGATTTTGGTTATGTTTGATTAGTGATATAGATAGATATATATATATGTATGAGTAAGTTTGCAATCTATAAGTATGTTTATATGTTATTCCTTATATATTAATAGTTTTTTTTTTTCAGTATTTAACGAAACTCAACGAAACTTAACGAAACTTAACGAAACTCATAAACTGATAGCTCTAATCGCTGCGAATAATATAATCAATCCAGATATTCCTCAATTCCTGCTTTGATATCTGATTTCACACGATGAGGGATAGGAGAGAGGGTTGTATTTTTCTTCATTTTTTTTTTTTTTTTTTTTTGATTATTCAATATGCTTAGAATCTAATGGTTTGATATAATATGATAGGATTATCCGAAAACACCAGGAACACATTTTTTTGTTTTTTTTTGTTCCGTCCCATGCGGAGAGGCGGCGAGCATGTGTATGGTTTAATTTCGTGTAAACGACTGTACCAGAGGGACGGGCTTCGATCACCTAAAATACAGTGTTCCATTGTATCCTGTCTTCATAAATGTATCTCGAATTCTTTTTCCCGTATCTATGAATTTATTTTTTTTTTTTTTTTCAACGTACCAATGCCTTTTTTTTTTACTGTTTTTCCTTGAAGACCCAACAATGCTGAGCAGTCACGCTATTATTTTATTTAAAGAAAACAAAAAGTATCTTTTTGGAATTTTGGGGTGGAAACTAAATACTTCTTTTTGACTGAGCCCTTAAAATGGGGTTTTTTTTTGGGGGGAGCCTAAATATGCGAAATGTTGTCGTGCTGCTCAGGTGGACGTCTTCAAGGGAAATCGTTGATTCCAGCTGCAGCATTCCTTTTTGGGCGAGTTGGTACTCGCTTGGTTTTTTTTTTTTTTTTTTTTTCCTGTTTCCCATCTGGAACCACTAGTATTTGAGAACAGCACTTATAGTTTTTTTAATTTTTTTTTCACATATATATATATACTTTGGATTAATATATCTTAGCTTGGCTAATCGATGAGTGGGATCTTTGAAGTGATGATTGATATACTTGAGAACGGGTGGGTGGGGGGGTGGGGGGGATTCGTGCTCGATGCTCGAGCGTTGAAAGGTGTTCTGTTCAATGTCACCAATTGATTCGATCGTCAGTTCTTTTTGTGTGTTTTTTTTTTTTAGATTTTTTTTTGGTTTTTTTTTTATAAATTCAGTCTTTTCAGTCAGGTCGTCGCCTTTGTGGGGGATTATCCATTATCGCTTCCAAGGGAGGGGCGGGGGCGGGGGCGTCGGTGGGACCTTTTTTTTTTTGTTTAGTACTTCAGGGAATTAATGAAGAAGAAGTATCTTTAAATTTCAAAAAAAACTGTCTGTCTGTCGTTTGTCGCGTCGTTAAGTCGATAAAATGAGAGAATAAAAGAAGATGCTTGCATTTAACCCTTTGTTGTTGTTTTTTTTTTGAAAATTAATTTTCTGCCAATTTATTTGTACCTTTGTTGTTGTTTTTTTTTTTTTTTTGAAAATGAATTTACTGCCAATTCAGTTGACTTTAAATAAAAAAAAATAAATCAAAGAAAAATTCAATTTTCAATGAATTTCATGCCAAATGTCTTCAATTAATAAATTCAGCCAAACCCCGCTCTGACAAGACGCTCACTAACTGAGTCAGTCACAACAAAGGGCTAAGAATTAAAATGCATCCTCATTTGGTAGCAGTCAACGAAAGTGTCGTATGAAGGTCAAGTCCCGGTGAAAAACTTTTGCGAATCCCCACACGTTTTCGGTATATTTTCGTTTTTTTTACTTCTAAGTAAATGCTAACGTAAACCAAAAAAAAAAAAAAAAAAAATGCACGATAAAAAAATAACCTAACGAAGTATAAGTCTCCTGCGACGACTGTAGATCACCCTTCAAATTGGCCGAATCCCCAATGTTTGTTTGTTTTTTTTTTTTTGTTTGTTAAATAAACCTACGCTTAAAATAAATATTTGGTAGAAAAAAAAAAAAAGATATAAAAAATTTGTAAACTAAAACATGATGTGGGTGGGTTTTTCTGGGTGATTATGTCTGATGAGTGATTATATTTTATATGTTTTATATGTTTTATATGTAATATGTAATATTTCTATATATTGTATTTTTCTTCTATTGATATTATTTTATATAGTTTTTTAGTTGAGAAGTCGACTGAAACTCATCGAGAGTCGACAAGTTTCATATGTCTTATGAAATATATTTAGAATTAACGCAAAATGTTCACTTCAATAAATGAAAGCATGTTTTTTTTTTTTTTTTTATGTATGTTCCTAGTTTCATCTTTTTTTTTTTTTTGTTTTCTTTCTTTTTTTTCTTACAGTTACTTATTCTCTCTAAGACCTATTTGTTGGATAAGTTTAATTTGCATAAGGTAAGCTTTGTTTGGTTTTTTTTTTTGTTCCTTTAATATAATTTATGTGCTTGATATATATGGTATATTATTGTGGGGTTATTTTTAATGATATTTATGTGTGTACTAATATTTAGTAAGGGTTTAGCTTTCCCTTTAATAGTTCTAAAAGAAATCCTTGTAGTTTTCTTTCATTTACAGAGTTTTTTAGATATATTTTTTTTGAATATATAGTTTTTATATATAATTTTTGAATAAATATGTTTGAATAGATATTTGTGTATATATTTCTTTGGGTATATATATTTTTTATAGATATTTTTTAATATATATATGTTTTAATATATAATTTTTTAATATATATTTTAAAATAAATAATTTTTATATATATTTATTTGAATATATATTTTTTAACTTATATTTTATACATACTTATTTGGGGATATATACTTTTTATATATATTTTCTGAATATATACTATTTCATATATATATTTTTTAATATATGTTTTTGGAATAAATAATTTTTATATATATTTTTTTGAATATATATTTTTTAACATATACTATATATATACTTCTTTGGGGATATATATTTTTTATATATATTTTTTAACATATATATGTTTTAGTATATAATTCTTAATATATATTTTCAAAGTAAATATTTTTTCTATATATTTTTCGGAATATATATTTTTTAACTTATTTTTCATATATACTTCTTTGGGGATATATATATTTTATACATATTTTCTTAATATATATTTCCTAAATATATATATTTTTTGAATATGAATGTGTTTATACATTTTTTTTTGTTTTTTTTGATTATATATGTTTGAGTAGATATTTTTTATGAATATTCTTTGGATATATATTGTTAAACATTTCGTATATTTTATAATTTTTAATTAATTTTCTTCTGATTTTAAATCAACAAAATTGACACTTGATATATATTTTTTCTCTGTTCATTTGATATTTAATGCGGACATAGCTGATTAATTTTACACACACTTCTTGTGCTTGGAAGTGTTATTGTGTTTGTTGTTGTTCTGGCTGGTGTTATATGCAACGGGTTTTGCGATTGCGATAGTTGCTCGAATGTTATGCAACTAAACTGCAATTGTCAAAAATAGACTTTTTTTTTTTTTTGTCTTTATCTTTCGGAGGGAATTTGAGAAAAGGGTTTCATATTCAGTTCATTCTACATTGCTATGCTTCTATCTTTAACAGGACTACGTTAACACTTATATCTAAGCTCTATTCGCACACATTTTCACCGCACTGCATTAATGTTCAATGTTCTCAATCTTTATAATGTTCAATGCTACCTTGCACCATTCGTCATTCGCGCACACTCATCTTGATTGTTCATTCATTTGCCTATCTACGTTGCTTTTTACACTTTTCTACACCACTGTCTGCCTGTCGAGAGGTGGATTTCGCCACATGTCCTCCTGCGAAATCAGCCCCTCAACCAGTGTTTTTTTTTTTGTATTTTTTTTTTGTTTTTTTTTTTAAATAAAATCGTCAGCGTCTATGTGGGACCAAATGCGTGAACAAAACGATACTGATTGGTAACTGGTGGGCTTGGGGTACGAAAACTAACTGGTTGAGTTGTTTGCGCGGGGCGAACGTGTTCAACTCTAGGCGAGGGCACAACCAAAGTTTGGAAGCACATAACCATAATGTACAGCAACACGAGCAGGTAAGGACATTAATTTTTTTTGGAAGACTTGCGTCCGCCTGCTCTTGAACGGAAACTCGAGAGAAGAGACAAACGAAACGATTAAATACGAGAATATTGCCAAAGAATGTCAGTCTGCCGCCTAGGGGACGGAGACTGCACGTATATGCATTTTTTGGGACAATTCTCATGAAGTATTTTTTTTTTTGGTAAAATTTTTCAACCAAATTGAGGATTGTGACAACTAATTGGGGGGGGTGGGCCGCGTGAAGGAGTCGGTGGGACGGAGGTAATGACGGGCAAGGGGGGGTGTGATGGTGTGACCAGGTTTGACGGGCTAGGATGTGACGGGCGAGGGTATGGCGGGCAGTTAATGACGATGACGGGTGATGCGATCATGGATGATGATGACCGGTGGAGGGGAGCATCTGGGAGGGGAGGGGGTGGGAGAGGAGCGGAAAAGGATAGGAGCGGAGAGGATGGAGTGGAAAGGATGGAGCGGAAGGTTCGGAGGGGATGGAGAGGAGGGACAAAGCGAAGCACAGCGCGTACATCACTTCACCGATTCAATACTACACACTATTCATAATACAATGGATTATTCCTATCTCGTCTTTATGCGTGATATTCACTCTTAATATGACAACAAATATATACTACACATATAATATATCTTTACAATTGGTTAAGCATAAAATTATTGTATTTTTTATATATTTATTTTTTTTTTTTGATTATTTTGTATATAGTTGAAAAAAAAATAAACACAAGAGATCATTTGTTTGCAGTTGCAATTGATGTCTGAAGATTTTCGAAATGTTATCTTTCGAACTTTTCGAAAATAATAATAAAATATATTAAATAAATATATATTTTATGAAAAAAATATATAAAAAATAATGATATTTTATTATTATCTTATGGGTTGTTTTGTTTTTTTTTTTGCGTTTTTGTTGCGTCTACACTTGTTATTGGTTTTGATTTATTTTCGCGTTGAATTTCGATTTTATTGTTTTTGCTATGTTTTGTTCTATGTTTTTTTTTTCTTTTGTTTGTTTTTTGTTCTTGTCACTCCGGTAAGGGGGGGGGAGGGTGATGGGAAATAGGGGGGGAGGAAACCGTGAGAATTCCGCGAGATTCGTTGAATTATTGAATTTTTGAATATTTTTTTTAAGGGGCGTGGAGGGGTGGTACGTCTTGTATTTTTTTTTGTTTTTTATTTGTCATTGCTGTTTCGTAAATTTGCACTTTCCGTTAACCATCCATCTGTGTGTGTGTAAAGCTGTCGATATCAGGTACGCGTTCTTACTTTATTTTATATACATTTTCTATGTTTTTTTTTTGTATTTCTTTTCTTCTATATTCCATTCGATTGTTGAGTGACAGTAACATCTCGTTGTCTGCTTGGCTGCCAAATGCGAGCTAAACCAATGTTCGTCGTATTGTGTCTGAGTGTATGTTTGGAGTGAGTGGGGTGTGCATGAGCACTCAAAGTCACCCTCAACGCCCGCAACGGTGTAGTCACCTCGAGTGATCCCATGGTTGTCTATGCGTAGCAGTGAGGCCATGCGAGGGTTGACGCCGATTGTTGCGTCAGAGCCAGATCGGTGCAAAAAAAAAAACCAGGAATTTTCCATCTGGACCTACACCCGCCGAACCGAATGGCGACGAAGCATTGAGCGCGCCTTGAGGCCGTGCTTGGCTGTGGTCTGTGTTTGTGTGGCTTAACTGCAAGTGTATGGATAGGTGTCAGTGTCACGTTGTAGAGATGTCTGTCGCTATATGGCTCTCTGTTTAGTCATAGAGATGTCGGTCCAAGGACCTGCTCCGAGGACGAAGCCTTAGCTAGAATCGAGAAGAAATGTGCCCCGATTTAATGCTCTGGACTTGCCTCTTTGTGAGCCGAGTGGGTGCCGACAACGCGCGTTGCGAGTGTGGCAATTTTGGTGGACTTGTTATATATTCCATCTCGAATACTGTAAAAAAAACGTGAGATAAAGTGGGTGGGACAAAAAAAAAAAAAAGAGATTTTTTTTTTTTTGTTTTTTTTTCTTCTTCTTCTTCTTAGTCGCACATCGAATCAACAGCATTCGCAGACAAACAGGCAAATAACACGAAATTACACTTGGATGTTTTTTTTTGGATTTTTTTTTTTTTTTTTTCACTTCAACTTGAAAAGTAAGATACAGATACAGATACAGATACAGATACAGATAGAATTACATAGAAAAACACATGTACATACAACACAGCAGAACACATTCAATGTACAAAGTTTAAGCCGTGGCTTCATCGCGGGGAGTGGGTGGTTGGGTGGTGGGGGGGGGGGGTCTATTTTTTTTTTTGCCGGGATGGAAGCTTCAAGACGCTTTTTTTTTCTGTTTTTTTTTTTTTTTTTTGGTGAACTCGCAAGCAGTTGTTGTTGTTGCAGAGGACCAGAGTGTTGAGGTAATGCCACGTGAATGGTGTTTCATTTCGGACTTGGTGCTAGGAGGGAGTGATGTGTAACACAACTTAGCCTAGACTAACTAGTGCTGCGGACGGACGATGGCGAAGGACGCTGCGGGAATGCCGTGCCGCCTCGATGGGGGCCAATGGGGTGGCCTTGGAAACTATTTCCGATGCTTTGGGAGATTTTTTTGGTTTTTTATTTTTGTTTGAGTATGCGCAAGTGGAAGCTTTCAGTGAGAAAGTGGAAGCTTTCAGTGAGAAAGTGGAAGCTTTCAGTGAGAAAGTGGAAGCTTTCAGTGAGAAAGTGGAGGCTTTCAGTTGAGAAGCGAAGGCTTTCGGTGAGAAAATGGAAAATTTCAGTGAGAAAATGGAAGCTTTCAGTCGGAAAACAATATTTAGTTAAACACTGGAAGCTTTCTGTTAAAGAGTGGAAGCTTTCGGTTAAAAAACGAAGGCTTTCAGTGAGAAAGTGGAAAATTTCAGTGAGAAAGTGGAAGCTTTCAGTCAGAAAACAATATTTAGTTAAACAGTGGAAGCTTTCAGTTAAAATGTGGAAGCTTTCAGTTAAAAAGTGTTAGCTTTCAGTTAAAAAGCGAAGACTTTCAGTGAAAACGTGGAAGCTTTCAGTCAGAAAACAATATTTAGTTAAACAGTGGAAGCTTTCAGTTAAAATGTGGAAGCTTTCAGTTAAAAAGTGTAAGCTTTGAGTCAAAAAGTGTAAGCTTTCCATCAGGAAGCGAAGGCTTTCAGTCAAAGAGTGTAAGCTTTCCATCAGGAAGCGAATGCTTTCAATTTCGAAAGCGAAAGCTCTCCGCCAGTCTGTCAAAAAGCTCCGCAATGCTGCTTTCCACGACGTCCTTGCCTTTATGTATCCCAAAATAAATGTGATTACAATCGACCACCAATCACTTCGTTCAGTGGCCATACGTCACACATTGCTGCTCAGGGGGTGGAATGATGGTGTTTTTTTTTTTTGTTTTTTTTCCCCCACCCCCCTGATTGGCTTATCACCGTATTTTCGTCGGCTATGCGATGACACAGGAGGGCTGTTTTTGTCGTCATATCATTTTCGGGTAGTATCTAAATTTTGTACATGGAATGGAAAAATAACAAAAGAAAACAAAAATTCCACCAAAAAAAAAAAACAACATTGAAAATTAACAGGAAAAAAGAAGAACACTGACGATGATCATTTAGTTTTTCGTTTTTTTTTTTTTTTTTTTTCATTTTTTTTTTTTTTGTTGTTGTAGATAGTGTAGAGGAACAGAGATAGAAGATATACATATATGACATTTAGAGCAGTTTAACATTTCTTAAATAGTTTTTCTAATTTTTTTTTTTTGATTTTGATTGTTTTTTTTTGATTTTTTTTTTGATTTCCAATTTTTTGTTTTTTGATTTATCCCTAAACACACATATAGGAAACATGTATATATATATATATATATTTGTATACAGTGAAGAACTACATTTATGTGGGAGTCCATGCGGGGAGCTACTAACTGGGTGGTTGTCTTTTTTTTTTGCATTTTTTCTAAATTCTATGTTTTTTTTTTCATTTTTTTTTTCTTTTCTTAACGCTTCTTTTCGGTGGGATATATATATATAGAGAGAGAGATATTACCTACCTATGAGCATACTCGCAGGAGAGCAAACCAACGGAAAAAAGGAAGAATATCGAACACAAAAATTGACAATCCTTTTTTTTTTTTTGTTTTTTTTTTTCCCAACATACATAGAATTAGGTATTTTTTTTTTTTTTTTTTTTGAGCATATTAATTACTATCAGAGCACAGCAAATTTTATATTTGAAGCAACATTTAACTTACAGGGTTGGGGCGGGGCGGGGGGGGGGGGTTAATAAATGAAAAAAAAAAAAAAAAAAAAAAAAAAATGTATGCATGTATTTTACACACACACACATACACAGAGTAGAGGTATATATATACAAAAAACATTAGCACATACATTTGTGTTTAATCGGTGTTCTATGACTGCACATAGTCACGATAATTCTCCAATTGGCACATGAAACAAATTTTTCGAATTTTTTTTTTTTTTTTGATTTTTTCCTCATTTTTTTTTCACATAATTTTTGTTACACAATTTTGCCTGACTATGTGTGTCCGTGTGTGAGTTAGTATATCTGTCTGAAGTGCACAAACAAAATAGACACTTAATGTAATACATTTACAAAAGATACTGGTTACATTAGAACATCGACGAGAAGAGATTCAACACGTTAATATATATTTTTTTTTGCTTTCTTGTTTTTTTTTTTTTTTGATTTTTCTTAACACTTACCGCAATTGTGATCGTCGTCAGATTGGCTACCGAGGCAGCAGCAACTGCAGTTGCAGCACTTGCGGCCAGATCGGCTGGGTCGGGGCGCGGGTCGTGTCTCGAGTGGTATGAATTCATTGGCCATGTGAACGTTTACTGCTTGATGGTGTCCGGATGGGCCGGGTGCGGCACAGTGGTAGGCGTGCTGCAGGCATGCCAGTGCGTGCGATGGTGACGGTGGTGAGCCTTCCACGTGGACAATGTTGCTGGGGCCGGCAATTGGAATGCCAGCCGGATTGGCGACCGCATAGCACATGACATTCTCGACGCCGCCGGGGACAGCGACTGCAGCAACGCCAACGTTGCCACCGGGACCGCCGACGCCGCCAGCAATTGGGATGGCAACAGCGCCGCCGCCACCACCAATTGCCGGAGCGGGCACAATCCCGGCGCCGACGCCGCCAATTGATGCGCTACCACCAGCGGGACAGGCGGCCGACTTGCGATAGACGGTGCTGTTCATCGTTAGCTTTCGGACGTTCTTGTCGGGCTGAAATACGAGAATGTACACCTTCGGCGAGTAGAGGCAGATGAGGGCCACCGACGCGCTGAGGCTGATCGAGATGCAGAGCGTTGTTATTTGAATCTGAAACGAGCCCGAGGGTGGTGGCGGTTGTTGCTGACTGACTGGCTGACAGAGAGAGCGAGAGAGAGAGAGAGAGAGAGGGAGATGGTGGAGAGGTGGAGAGGGGGTGGTGGTGTAGGGGGATGATAGTGGAGTGGGCACAGGGAGTTTGTGGTGTAGGGGTAGGTGGGGGTATAGTGGGAGGTGGGTGTGTAAGTGGAGGTGGAGGTGTAGGTGGAGGTGGTGGAGTGGGTGAGATGGTGGAGAGGGTGCGGGAAAGTGGTGTTGGTGGACATGGTGGAGAGGGGAAGATGGTGGAAAGGCGGAGATGGTGGAGACGGTGCGGGGAGGTGGTGGTATAGGGGGAGGTGCTAGAGATGGGTAGGGGGTGGTGAGGGTGTAGGTGGAGTTGGTGGGGATGGTGAGATTGAGGAGAGGGGGCGCGGATGTGGGGGTGTAGGGGGAGGTAAGGGTGTAGGTGGGGGTGTAGGGGGAGGTGGTGGAGATGGGTAGGGGGTGGTGGGGGTGTAGGTGGAGGTGGTGGAGATGGTGAGATGGCGGAGAGGGGTCGAGGAGGTGAGGGTGTAGGTGGAGGTGGGGGTGTAGGTGGAGGTGGTGGAGATGGTGAGATGGCGGAGAGGGGTCGAGGAGGTGAGGGTGTAGGTGGAGGTGGGGGTGTAGGTGGTGGTGGTGGTATAGGTGGAGATGGTGGAGATGGTGGAGAGGGGGAGCGGAGGTGGGGGTTTAGGTGGAGGTGGGGGTGTAGGGGCAGGTGGGCGTGTAGGGGGAGGTGGATGAGAGCGCGAGTTGGTGGAGAAGGGGTGATGGTGGAGAGGGGGTGATGGTGAAGAGGGGGAGATCAAGAAAGGGACAGTGGGAGAGGGTGGTAGATGGGTAGTAGGGAAGTGGGTGGTTAGAGGGTGGAGGGGGATTGGGGGAGAATGATGGAAGGGGTATTGGGGGAGGGTGAGGGGATGGTGGAGGGAGGAAGAGAGGACGACGGAGTGGTGAGTGGACAGTGGGAGGGGGGGGGAAATATGGCAACATTGGAAGAGGGGTGGGCAGTAAGAGGGGTGGAAAGGGGGAGGGGGAGGTGGAGGGAGGGATGATGGAGATCGGGGAGGGGATGGAAGAGAGGGAGAGATGGAGAGGGAGTGATGTCGTTGGTTGGGTGAGCGTCGGAGGGGGGGGGTACTGTGGGTTTACTGTGGGGGGGGGGATGTACTTGCGGGTGGGGGCATAAAATAGATACACTCACCTCATACGAGTTCCCAGTTCCAAAGTAAATCGGCACAAAAGCCAGCCAAATGATGCACGTCGTGTACATCGTGAATCCAATGAATTTCGACTCGTTAAAGTTCTCCGGTATCTTGCGCGTCTTAATCGCGTACACGGTGCATATCGTAATCAACAGCATATTGTACAGTTGCGAGAACAAAAACGACATGTCCTGTATCTTGCACTTCAGAATCACCTCCGAACGGTCCGGATAGTAGAACCGTGTGCCCGGCGGCTCAACAATCATCCAAATCATCGTGATAATCACTTGTATTGCTGCGGGTGTACGGGCATGAGCAAACGTCCCCCCCATTCAATGCACTCCACACAACTACTCACCAATCAATGAACACGTAATGACCACCTGCGACTGCGGACTGATGTACTTGAGACGCTGTGCCGACTTCGATGCCGAATGGAATATCCTCGAAATGCGATTGGTCTTCGTCAACAGGGCACTGTAGATGATCGAGAAGCCGACGCCAATGCCGAAGCGTTGCACAACACACGAGCCAGTCGTTGGCTTCGCAATCAGTGCGAACGTATTCGAATAGCAGACGAGAATGCCGATCAACAGGGTGTAGCTGAGTTCACGTCCGGACGCCCGCACCAATGGCGTGTCGTGATTGATGCCAAACAGTGCGATCACAATGAACGTCATGACAATGCCAAAGATTGCGATGGCCATCGGCACGATGGCGAACAGCGACTGCCAGCGCATGTACTGTATGTCCAGGGGGTAGCATGACAATTTGTCCGGGTATGGCCAGTTGCCGGGACCGCAGTCTCTGCACGTGAACTCGTCGTACACGTACTCGTACGGTTCGCAGTTGTCACAGATCCAGCAGCAGGTGTCACCCTATTGGAATTGTGGGTGGTGGGTGGTGGGGGTAGGGGGGGTAGTTGTAGATAGATGAACCAAATGAAGTCAGTCGCTTACCTGTTGCTTCTTGATCATGCCCACCTCACAGGGGAGCGAGCACGCCGACGTCGGCATGTCCACCTCCTTGTTCCAGACGACCTCGTGCATATTCAGTTCCAGTTGATTGAACCATTTGCCGACCACCTGAAAGCACACACAACACACACACACACACACGAACACACACAGATTTCGGTCACATTCACAATTGCACCCCCGCCGCCGCCCATTTACGGCCCACTCACCTTATAATGGTAGCCCGTGGAGTTCTCAAGCTTCTGGTAGTTCAGGATGTCGTAGCGGGCCAGTCCGTCGCCCTGGCTGTCGAACTTCACCTCGCTGCCGGCCAAATCTAACGGTGGGTGGAGGGAATATGCAAGAGAGAGAGACAGAGAGAGTGGGAGAGGAGGAATGTTTCAGTTAAGAGAGAGCAAAGCAAATGAGACGCAGAATGGACAAACCAATGAAGGAGACATTCAACAGATAGTAGTCGTAGAACTGTTTCCCATCGTAGTTGGCCATCTCTGGGCAGGCGACCGAATGCTGGCCAGTGGTCGGCTTTCGATACCAAACCGATTCGGTGTGATGGTGACGGTGTCCCTGGGAGGTGGCGCCGCCAGCTCCAGCCGCCACATCGACCGCACCGCCGGGAGCGCACAGATCCTGGTGCAGCTTGTGCAGGCCGTGCGCAAAGGCGTACACCGCGTCGACGACGAACTGAGTCTTGGACTCCTGCTCGTAGCTGCTTGACATGAATGAGACAACAAGAGAGAGAGAGAGAGAGACAGAGAGAGAGAGAGAGAGAGAGAGAGAAAGTCGGAGGAACGGGACACAGGGAATCGATTACAAATCACAATTCGTTCGAACAAAACCGCCTGAACGGTGCACGTGCGCATGAATGTGAGGATGACAGTGATGGGCGATGACTAGATGATGAATGAGTGTTGCTGAAGCAGCAGAACACAACACAAGACAACAAGAACAACAACAGACAGAACACAACTCACCCGACTTTCTCGGACAGCCGGAACGATTTGTCGCACTGCCTGTCGGCCAGCTTGTAGCGCAACAGCGGCGGGATGTTCTTCTCCAGCAGACAGTCGAACGTGTCCTCCCAGTACTCCTCGAACCAGGGATTGCGGGTGTTCGTCTCGGGCGACAGGGACATCATGTAGTCGTCGAAGTCCTGAATCAGTTCCGATTGCAATTCAACGGTGATGGCGCCCTCGGCAATGTCCTCAAGGCCTTCGAGCAGCTTCTGCTGTTTGCCCCAGCCATCGCTGGCGATCCAGTGGAATGGTTGGGCCAAATTAGCACGTTTCGCTGCCTGCAGCAGTCGACGGGCATCCTCAGCGCGCACAAAAAGCACAACGCCCCGGGCGTTGGGCTTCTTCAGCAGCTTACTGATGATCGCATCGAATACCTTGTCGTCGGCGGCCGATGGTACCTTCTCGGCGGCGGCAATACAGACGTTCCTCTCGGTGGCCTCCTTGTGGAACGCCTCTATGCCGTACTCCCCGTAGGAGCCCTCCGAGTGTATCGTCGACACATACGACCAATTGAAGCACTTGATGATGTCCACCATGGCGACGGACTGAAAGGTGTCCGGTGGCACGGTCCGGGCGAATAGATCAAATCGGGTCTTGTCGCTGAGCGTCTTCGCCGTCGACGCTGGCGATATCTGTGGGATGTGAAAGAGCCGCAATAGATTGGCCACCTGCAGCGACACCGAACTGTACGAGCCCCCGATGACGCCGAACACCGGTCCGGTGTTGTTGCGGCGCAACTGAGGCGTCGACATGTCCTGACACTCAAACGCCGCCGTGTCCAGATTGTTCAGCGAACTCCGGACAAACTGCAGCGACTGATTGAGAGCGTACGTGTCCCGCGAACAGGTGTCCAAGATGTGAACACCAATCGTGATGCCAGGCAACAGATTCGTATCGTTGTTCACACGATCGATCGCGTACAGCATTGCCTCGAGCCGATGCACACCGCGGTTGTAGATTTTCGGGCCGCACGGTGTGGTCTCGCCCTTCTCGTGAACCGGAAACAGTCCACCGAGTATGATGTCACCGGGCAGGTTCACCGACACACTCTCCTGGCTGGGCTTGCTGCCGCTCTTCTCGTGCGCCGTTGTATCGCATCGATGCGGCGCTATGTAGCATAGCAGGAGTATTATGTACGAGATCGACACGATCTTACGTGCCTTATCCGACATCGTTGGGATGTTATCTGTCATCTGAAATGAGGGGGAGAAGTTTTTGGTTAGGCTTCTGTATACTTTTGGAGCTTCTGTATAGTAAATTTCTATATAAATTCAAAGATATGAGGGAGGGTGTAATGACAAAGGATTTATCCATCAAACAATCAAAATCGATGGTTAGGCTTCTGTATAATTTTGGAGCTTCTGTATAATTTGGAGTTTTTTTTTTGTTTTTTCAACGATATGAGTGAGGGTATAAAGTAAACCCGTTTAACCATCAAATTTGAAGCACTTTCAATCAAAAATCGATATTTAGGCTTCTGTATAATTTTAGAGCTTCTGTATAACTTGGAGTTTTCTTGTTTTTTCCAAGGATATGAGGTATTTATGTAAAACAAACCGGTTTATCCATCAAATTTGAAGCACTTTCAATCAAAAATCGATGGTCGGGCTTCTGTATAATTTTGTAGCTTTTGTATAATTTGGAGTTAATTTCAAGAATATGAGGCAAGGTGTACTATTAACCGATTTAACCATCAAACTTGAATCAATTTCAATCAAAAATCGATATTTAGGCTTCTGTATAATTTTAGAGCTTCTGTATAACTTGGAGTTTTCTTGTTTTTTCCAAGGATATGAGGTTAATTATGTAAAGCAAACCGGTTTATCCATCAAATTTGAAGCACTTTCAATCAAAAATCGATAGTCGGGCTTCTGTATAATTTTGTAGCTTTCGTATAATTTGGAGTTCTTTTCAATAATATGAAGGAGGGTGTAAAGTAAACCTGTTTAACCATGCATTTTAAGTACTCGCAATCAAAAATCAATGGTCGGGCTTCTGTATAATTTTGTAGTTTCTGTATAATTTGGAGTTTTTTCAACGATATGAGGGAGGGTGTAAAGTAAACCGGTTTATCCATCAAATTTTAAGCACTTTCAATCAAAAATCGATGGTCGGCTTCTGTATAATTTTCGAGTTTCTGTTGAATTTGGAGTTTTTTTTGTTTTTTTCAGCGATATGAGACAGGGTATAAAGTAAACCGGATTAACCATCAAATTTTAAGCACTTGCAATCAAAAATCGATGGTCGGCTTCTGTACAATTTTGTAGCTTCTGTATAATTTGGAGTTTTTTTTTCAACGATATGAGGGAGGGTGTAAAGTAAACCGGTTTATCCATCAAATTTTAAGCACTTTCAATCAAAAATCGATCCAGCATAACCCCTCCCCCCCCCACCGGTGGGTGGAGTGTTGAAAAGTTGTGTAAACACAGAGAGATGAAGACGACGACGACGACGACGGCATATTGGCCGGATTGCTGTCACGACATGGCATCAATTTCGCAAAGTCCCAAACGAGGGCATTCCCGTCGAATGAATCGCGACGGAATCGCTCTGCCGCCGCCGCTGCCGTCGTCGCTTTCAAACTTCATAATTCATCTCGACACATATTCGTTCGACCTTATAAACCTGCCACCCCTCCGCCAACATACACCCCCCCCCCCTCCCCTCCTCCCCCCTCATCCGTACATCCTTGCCATTGCGTGTGACATCAAACGAAATCAAATTGCACACAAAATCCGACCGAAACCACCCGAAGGAGGAGGAGGACGACGACGAGGACGACGAGGATCAACGAAGGACGCACGCACAGGCAATGAGGATAAATTGTGACTGTCCTGGGACAACGCCAGTAGACCTTCCTCTGTCTTTGCCAGGAATGAAATGTCATCAAACGCGCGCACACACACACACACATGAGGCGGCGTCAGAGGGTGGTGTGGGAAAGCCACTGAAGCGGAGAATCAGCAAAAAAAAAAAAAATAAACGAAGAGAAGTGCTTTACCCTTGGCAGCCGAGCCGAGATTGGAGGACGGTTGTGTATGCCGAGGACATAAATCATTTGCACGAGAAAATGAGCAAAACTGCTCCGGCTGCCTGAACATCATCCACTGCGGGTGGTGCGCGTGTGGGTGGGGTATGTGATTTTTTTTTTTTTTGCGGAGCTGTGAATTAGGGTTCAGTCAACCTTGGCCGCCATCGTGAGCTTCATCGCGATGCCTTGGCAGAGCTCCATCGTTGAGGCGGAAGTGCTGTGGCAGGTGGAACCACTGGTTTTTTTTTTTTTTTTGCTGAACTCATGCCCTTTTGATGGGACCATCCTCCTACGATCTGCATTATTAACAACGCTCCGCGACGACTGTGCGCACTTAATTCAAAGTCTGTCCAAAAAATGTACTCCCACTCAGAGTAACCAAAAAAAAAAAAACGAAGAAAAAATCCATTTAAACCCCCCCCCCCCCCCCACCTTCAGTTTTTTCTTCACATTCTCGTTCCCGACATTCCTGCCGCAATTGCAAGGCGACCAGCACCCCACTCGTCGGAGAATTCCCCGCATGTCCGCTCTTTTCACGGTTCGGAGTAGGATGCCCCCTATTTCCCTTCTCCAAACGCAACCAGATCACTCGCGCGAACAAATCCCACCGTAATCCACATCTATACCAAATTCCCCATCCCTTCAGGTTCCCCCCCAACCCCGGACTCCCCCAAGCCACCGAAAAAAATCGCTCCACAAGCTCCACATGTCCTCTCAGGCGAAGCCACCGCTGTTCTCCATTCGCGACGCCCACCCACTGCACTCCCCCCACCAAACCCCCACCTCCACCCCACACCCCATCCATTGTGGTACCCCCCCAACCTCAGACTCGCTCCAAAAATCTGGCAAACCGCTTCCCAAACCATCCTATCCCCACATTCGAGGTGCTCCCACATTCCATCCCACCCCCCTCACCCCCGTCACTCCCCGCGGCAAAGCGCACCATCCACCGCATCTACGTCATCTCCCCTTTCCATCGTGATACCCCCCAGCCCCGAACTCCTCCTAGTTCCCGAGAAATCCGCTCCACAAGATTGCCACTGCCTCGAAATGCACTCCATCGAAAATGTGTTCATTTTCAGCGAAAATATGCGACCTCAGTGCGATGCCGGTTTACTGGATTTTTTTCCGTGAAAATTGACATTTTTTCAAAAGTCGATGTTCGTGGCGAAATGTCGCCCCAAATGGGCGGCGACAAGTGGGGATAGGGTTACTGAGCCGAATTGCATCGAAAAATCCGCTCGGTTTCCTTGGAAATTCGAGAAAAGTGAGTTTTTCCGTTGACGTGACGTCATCGGTGCATACTCGGCGAAAGTGAATGCAGCCGCTGGTCCGTGGCACCGCCCCCCCCTCCCCACGGAGACTCACGTTAAAACATCGACTATTCAGCAGGCGCTCAGCAGCGACTGGAAGCATTTCGCGGCGGAAATTCGTGGTCGATTGGTGCACTCCTCGAAGGGAGAGGCACGTTCCGCAGTCGGACTCACGTTAAAATGCACGGAATGCAGCAGACGCTCAGCTGGAACTGCAGATGGGTTGCGCTGAAGTTGTGCGGCGTCTCCCTGGTGCCGTGGGTGAAAAGGGAAAGTGCCGGCTCTTCGTTCTGTCAATTCGGCTGACAGCTGTCAAAGGCAACCTGTTGCCATTGGTGCAGCGCTGCTATTGGCCGCCTTCCGCAACGGGACTCACGTTCAAATGCACGGAATGGATTAGGGGCTCAGCAGGAACTGTAGGTGGGTGGCGCAGTGAAATTCAGCGTCGTCACTGGTGGCAGTGCACGGGGATGTGCGGGGGGGGAAATGGGAAAGTGCCGGGTTCTCAGGGAAATGCATGTGGGTGCACTTTTTCCACGAAAAGGGGAAAACGCGAGGACGCGACGAGGGTGGTAGGGGGTGGCTGGTGGGCGATGGATGCTGGCTGGTGGTGGATGGTGGTGGATGGTGGCGTTGGTGGCGATGGGGGCGATGGTGGCGGCTGGTGGCTGGTGGCTGGTGGCTGGTGGCGATGGTGGCGATGGGGGCGATGATGGCTGGTGGCTGGTGGCTGGTTGGCGATGGCGGTTCGAGGCCGACGGCTTGATGCCACAGCTTATCCTCGATTATCCGACCTCGTGTCCGGACTCATCGTCCATCGGAGTGCCGTTGCCCATCGCAAGGAGAGGTTAATCTGCCTCGATGACAGCTGTCAGTTGACGGGGTTGCCACCACAATCGGGATTATCGCGAAAGATGTGAGGGCGACTGGGACTTGTCTGTTTTCTCCTCGTCTTCATCGTTCATCGCAATCGAACGGCCACTCCCTCACCACCCATCGACCACCCCACGCCTCCTGCAACTGTCGGTGCATGACGGTTGCTAGCGTTATTGAAGTGCAGCCGCTTGCGTACGCGAGTGCATTCTTGTTTGTCAACACTTTCCGTCGTTGTTGCGTGGATTTGGACACCCTTTGGCGAATGCAAGCGACCTCAGAGTTCCCCAAAAATCGACGTCTACCGTCCTCTCAACATCGTGGCACCCAGTGTCTCCTTCTAGACGTCACCCCGCCCATTCCTGGACATCCACTGCATTCCCCCCGACGTCCACTGTCCCCTTAGTTGGTCGGATGGCTGTCCTCCTGCCCCCCCGCCCCTCGCACATTAAATATTCGATCGAATTCCATTCAGCTCAGCTCAGCCTCTACCGCCGTTCACTCTCTCTCAGCCCATTTCCGGTCATCTACCAGGACACATAGAAAAGAAAAAAAGGAATAACTAACCCCTCCCCCCACACTCCCTCCCTCTCCCACCTTCCCCCCGACGCCATGTGTGCTTTCTCAATCGGAATATGGATAACCTTCGGTCCACCTTCAGCGCATTCGTTACCACCGCCGGATGCTCGTAAATTTTGGCTGACGACTTCCTTCGTGCCCCCGCGCGTAAATTGAATGTCCCCCGCACCGCCTACGACGTTAATCTTCCGCTCATGAACTATGGATTAAGCCGAACGGACGACCGCAACGAGGACGACGACGACGACAACGATGGCGATTGTGCTGCCGGCTAGATTGGATTTTGTGAAATGTCGACCCAACGCACCCCCCCCCCCCCCCCCCCCCCCCGTGACCAATTTGCCGATTCGATTTGTTTGCGTTTTTTTTTTCTTGCGAGAGTGGTCATCATTCGAATGGTAATTTCCGTCCGTGGGGTGCGAGGGGGCCAACGACATTTGTGACTTCTCTCAGCAGTCGTCTGGTCTTGTCCGACTTCGGTGCATGCCTTCGCAATGCGATGCTCGCAGATGCGTGAGGTTTCACCATGGCCTGCTGACTGAAGGCGGACGACCTCCTAGACGGCGGCCGATTGAAGGAATTCCTTCAAATCGTGGCGGCCTTCGTGAGCGTCTTCGAGCGAGAAACGCATTCTTCCGCGCGGGAATTCGCCTCTAATCCACGGCAGAGCTCTCAATTTATTCACCAATGACCATTCCTACAATCTCTCCAATCCAACCCCGCCCCCTCCCCCCCCTTTGGAGTGCTCCACGGATCCCCAATTACTTCAATCGGATAAGGCGACACTTTCAGTGAACGATTTGAATTTGTTTTGATTGTGATTCGATTATATTCACATCATCCCCGCACGTCACCACTTTCTCCTCGCCCTCCACCCCCTCCTCCTTCTCCACCCCCTCCTCCTCCTCCACCCCCTCCATCATCCTCTCCACCGCCCATCGTGATTCGGTTATTTAGCTGGTCACCTCTGAGGGAGTGTCGTTATCCTTAATTTGGTGTCGTGTCGCTGCTTCGCATGATTACACATTCGGATTCGGATCCCTCGCAAAGGACCCAACCGCCCAACCGCCCAACCGCCCAACCGCCCAACCGCCCAACCGCCCAACCGCCCATCCAACCACCCCCACCGAAGGAAAATGAGAAACAAACAGAAACGCACACGATACCCTTTTGTGCCGTCGTTCGGCGTGCCTGTGCGTCGCCACCGAAACACCTTCCAGCGCCAGGACACCAGCACACCAGCACACCACCACTCGACGGCGCAGACAATTCGATTCGAGGCACGTAATCTAGGGAATCTGCAATCTTGACACTCGCACCGTTCGGCGTTCAGTCCGGCAAGCAATTGCGTCTTAATGAAATTGGCGACGGGCAGTCCTTCGAAATCTGCTGCCGATCGCGTGAATGCTCAGTCGGCGGCATTCCGATGCCGGCCGATAAGGGCGGAGTGTGCTATTTAGGCAGACTTTCGCAGACAGACAGCCGATTGTGGGTGGCACTTGGCACTTTCTCGACGTCCTACACGTGCCCTGGCTTCTCTTGGACCTCCACAGAGCAACAGAGGACGACCAGGGCCCGCCAGCTGGCCCAAGTCAGCGGAGCGACGCACCAGAGGACGGCCAAGGTCCGCCAGAGCCCGCCAGAGCCCGCCAGCTGGCCCAGGTCAGCGGGGCGACGCACTAGAGGATGGCCAAGGCCCGCCAGTTGGCCCAAGTCAGCGGGGCGACGCACCAGAGGACGGCCAAGGCCCGCCAGGGCCCGCCAGCTGGCCCAAGTCAGCGGGGCGACGCACTAGAGGACGGCAAGGTGGCCCAAGTCCATGGGGCGACGCACAAGAGGACGGCAAGGTGGCCCAAGTCAGCGGGGCGACGCACCAGAGGACGGCCAAGGCCCGCCAGAGCCCGCCAGCTGGCCCAAGACAGCGGAGCGACGCACCAGAGGACGGCCAAGGCCCGCCAGAGCCCGCCAGCTGGCCCAAGACAGCGGAGCGACGCACTAGAGGACGGCCAAGGCCCGCCAGCTGGACCAAGTCAGCGGGGCGACGCACCAGAGGACGGCCAAGGCCCGTTAGGGCCCGCCAGCTGGCCCAAGTCAGCGGAGCGACGCACCAGAGGACGGCCAAGGCCCGCCAGCTGGCCCAAGTCAGCGGGGCGACGCACCAGAGGACAGCCAAGGCCCGCCAGGGCCCGCCAGCTGGCCCAAGTCAGCGGAGCGATGCACCAGAGGACGGCCAAGGCCCGCCAGGGCCCGCCAGCTGGCCCAAGTCAGCGGGGCGACGCACCAGAGGACGGCCAAGGCCCGTCAGGGCCCGCCAGCTGGCCCAAGTCAGCGGGGCGACGCACCAGAGGACGGCCAAGGCCCGTCAGGGCCCGCCAGCTGGCCCAAGTCAGCGGGGCGACGCACCAGAGGACGGCCAAGGCCCGTCAGGGCCCGCCAGTTGGCCCAAGTCAGCGGGGCAACGCACCAGAGGACGGCCAAGGCCCGCCAGGGCTCGCCAGCTGGCCCAAGTCAGCGGGGCGACGCACCAGAGGACGGCCAAGGCCCGCCAGCTGGCCCAGGTCCGTTAGGGCCCGCCAGCTGGCCCAAGTCAGCGGAGCGACGCACCAGAGGACGGCCAAGGCCCGTTAGGGCCCGCCAGCTGGCCCAAGTCAGCGGGGCGACGCACTAGAGGACGGCCAAGGCCCGCCAGGGCCCGCCAGTTGGCCCAAGTCAGCGGGTCCAGTTCCGTGGAACGACGCCAGGCAACCAGCAACCCCTCCCTCCCTCCCAGTGACCCCGGGCATCCACAGCCATATTCAGAAAGAGCGGCCAATTCCACTTCATCGCGAGCCAATGCACCCTGGCGCCTGGCGCCTGGCGAACCATAATTGGCCGTCCACCGGTGTGGCGCGGGCGAGTTAATTCAATATCCACTCCAGCTGCAGGTCCGGTTCCAAGCTGCCACCGTGTGCAACCGAATCGCCAGCGTCAGCGTCACCTGCTAATTAAATTGAGGAGCAGCTCACGAAAATAAAAAATATGATACATTCAATTTGTGGCATAAATCTGCATCCGCTCCCCCGGCCGCCGCGCGTTCCGCGGAAAAAGAAGCCACTCCTTTGCGAGGGACGACTGCAATGGACCGCCGAGTCGGAGTCCTCCGGCCACTCGCCATTGTAATCAATACGAGCGAACGAAGGGAAATAATGCTTAATGCCATTAAAAGGGTATTTTCCGTGGCATCGGCATGCCTCCATCCTGTTGCGCATTCAACAGATGGGGCATCCTTTCGTCGTTACCATCATCATCGTCGCCGTCGTCGTCGATGTCGTCGTCAACGTCATCGTTGGAGTGGACGACTTCAGTCGCATCGCACGGCCACTCAGCCGGCGGAAGTGTACTTGATTAATTAATCATAAAATTACTCAAGAACGGTATCAATTTCTGAGATTTTTTTTTTTTTTTTTTTTGTTCTCTTTCGTGGCGCTCTCGCTGTCGCTCTCCCTCTCCGTCACCGTCTCTCGTCTCGTGGCAGCCGCTGGCAAGTATCGTTCATTTTTTGATATAATTACTGGCTGCTCACAACAAGGGACTCAACTGAGCGCGAAATGCATGCAACAAGGGATCACGGGGGGGTGGTGGCGGGCGGAGGGTGGTGGGCTTTTGTTGTTGATGTCGGGGATTCCGATGCGAATGCCTTTTGTTCGACGATGGGGGAGCATTTGTTTCCTTCTTGTTTGTTTGATGAACACTCATATTATGTGTACGTAAGCATATTACACTTCATCCTCTTTGCCGCCCTCCCTCCCCCCCCCCCTCGCCACCCCCACCCACTTTGTGTATTCGCGGGATTTAATTTGACTACCGCCGAACGACGAAGTCTAATTGCATTCATCGTGGGTGCTCGCTCGCGATGTAAATACGGTGTGTCCCCCCCATGCTCTCGGTGCCGCCCGCATCTCACCGCCCCCCCCCCCCCCTCACCATCCTCCGCGTGTATCCTTCTTCGTCATTGTGTAATTTACAGTCAGATATAAAGTTTAATTCCGTCAACATGTTGTTCTCCGTTTCGGTCCTTGTTCCTGTGCGAGGACGAAGGCGAGGACGAGGAGGAGGACGAGGACGAGCCCGTGTATGCGTGAGTGCGTGTGTCGCTGTCGTTATTATACGCGTTCATTGTTGCGTGCGGAGTGGGGTGCAATTAGACGCCGTTGCTGGTGCCTGCGGCGGATCTGTCGCTGGGTGCGTGCGTTGGGTGGTGTGGGGCGGCAGTGGGTTCGAGTTGAGCATTGATTGGGCTTGTGGAACGTGCGTCGGCGATACTGCCACGCGGGCCGTTGATCGTGGATCGGGGATTGTGGATTGTGGATCGTTGATCGTGGATCGTGGATTGTGGATTGTGGATTGTGGATTGTGGATTGTGGATCGGGGATCGGGGATCGGGGATCGGGGATCGGGGATCGGGGATCGGGGATCGGGGATCGGGGATCGGGGATCGGGGATCGGGGATCGGGGATCGGGGATCGGGGATCGGGGATCGGGGATCGGGGATCGGGGATCGGGGATCGGGGATCGGGGATCGGGGATCGGGGATCGGGGATTGTGGATTGTGGATTGTGGATTGTGGATTGTGGATTGTGGATTGTGGATTGTGGATTGTGGATTGTGGATCGGGGATCGGGGATCGGGGATCGTTGATCGTGTGCTGATCTTGGGGCGCTGCTGGTCCAATGAACGATCGTGGACCTTGGGGCGCTGCTGGGTCGATCGTGGAACTTAGGACGCAGCTGGTCACTCTTGGGCTTTCGCTGGTCCCTCGGTCGCTCTTGGAACTTGGGACGCTGCTGGTTCCTCTTGTGCGTCCACTGGGCCCTTGTTCGGTCGCGGAACTTGGGTCTACCGCTGGTCCCTCGGTCGGTCGTGGAACTTGAGACGCTACTGGTGCCTCTTGTGCTTCCGCTGGTCCCTCGGTCGCTCTTGGAACATGGGACGCTGCTGGTCCCTCTTGGGCTTCCGCTGGTCCCTCGGTCGCTCTTGGAACTTGGAACGCTGCTGGTTCCTCTTGTGCGTCCACTGGTCCCTCGTTCGGTCGCGGAACTTGGGTCTACCGCTGGTCCCTCGGTCGGTCGTGGAACTTAGGACGCTGCTGGTCCCTCTTGGGCGTCCGCTGGTCCCTGGGTCGGTCGTGGAACTTGAGACGCTACTGGTGCCTCTTGGGCTGCCGCTGGTCCCTCAGTCGCTCTTCGAACTTGGGACGCTGCTGGTCCCTCGGTCGCTCTTGGAACTTGGGACGCTGCTGGTCCCTCGGTCGCTCTTGGAACTTGGGACGCTGCTGGTACCACTTGGGCATCCGCTGGTCCCTCGGTCGCTCTTGGAACTTTGGACGCTGCTGGTGCCTCTTGTGCTGCCGCTGGTGCCTCTTGGGCTGCCGCTGGTCCCTCGTTCGGTCACGGAACTTGGGCTTCTGCTGGTCCCTCGGTCGCTCTTGGAACTTGGGACGCTGCTGGTGCCTCTTGTGCTTCCGCTGGTCCCTCGTTCGGTCACGGAACTTGGGCTTCTGCTGGTCCCTCGGTCGCTCTTGGAACTTGGGACGCTGCTGGTGCCTCTTGTGCTTCCACTGGTCCCTCGTTCGGTCGCGGAACTTGGGCTTCCGCTGGTCCCTCAGTCGCTCGTGGAACTTGGGACGCTGCTGGTTCCTCTTGTGCGTCCACTGGCCCCTCGTTCGGTCACGGAACTTGGGCTTCTGCTGGTCCCTCGGTCGCTCGTGGAACTTGGGACGCTGCTGGTGCCTCTTGTGCTTCCGCTGGTCCCTCGTTCGGTCGCGGAACATGGGTCTGCCGCTGGTCCCTCGGTCGCTCGTGCAACTTGGCGTGCTTCTGGTCCTTTTTCTGCTCGTGCCGGTGTCTCGGCCAGTTGGGAAATTTCTGCACAAGGGAAATTCTGATTTCAAACTGTAACGGCTCCGCAACGCTCTCGCATTACGCTCTGTAACTCTTTTGGGCTCTCTGGCCTCTCTGGCCTCTCTCGGGCAAAGATTTCCCCTACTTTTTGCAGAAGAAACGGTCCTCCCGGCTGCTCGCCGAACCACAGCCCGTGGTACTTCCTGTCTTGCCGGTCGACCCTCCGTGAGCACTTCCGCCCCGTTTTCCGGTCACCTTTGGACCCCGCGCCACCATGTCCTGGCGGCAACAGGAATAACGGCTGGCAATTTGAACATTTTGAACTTGGATTTCCCCTATCTCGCGAAAGAGGCATTCCTTGAGAGCGAGAGAGAGAGCGAAATGTAATTACGGAGAGAAAATGCTTAGGAAAGCCACCAACATCTGGGCACTGCCTCCGTGGTACCGTGCAGATTCTTCGGGGCGCCCTCGGCGATGGTTTCAACATCTTCCTCTCGAGTGTGTGTCGGCTGGGTGCTGGGTGCTGGGTAGTGGGTGGCGGAAGGAAAGGGCGCCACAGAAAGCGGCCGTCCTCGTCCTCGTCGTCGTCGTCGTCGTTCACGGCTGTGTTATCTAATCGCTGTGCACCACGTACCATGGGGCATCGGGCTGCGGAGCTCCAGCGTCGGTTGGGTTATGTCACTGGCCCATCGGCTGAGCCGAATTTTGGGAGAATTCCATGCGAGAGCGTGGGAATACGTATTTTTTTTGTTTCTGAGAGCGGAGCAATGAAAGAGCGACAGCACTCGGGGGATGGCTCTTGCTAGAGAGTCAGGCGTCTTTTGGCGCCCATGCCATTCGACATCCTTGAAGATGCTGGTCCTGGTGGTCCTGGTGGTTGCCGCTGGTTCGTGTGCCCGTGTGTCGTCGGTCTTTTGGGGCCGATTGTGCCACATTTGGCATGCTGCGGTCTTGGGCTTCCAACTTCTCATTTTATTGTTTCCCCTCCTTTTCCTGCTTTTCCTCCTTTCCTCCTTCCACTCTCGCGCGCTCTCTGTGGCGGCGTCGTTGCTCCGTGTGCGCCTGAATCGGTGTGAATTGTTTGGCTCAGCATCCAAGGAGGTTTCGTGGTTGCCATCGACACCAGAGGATGCCCAAGGATGGAGGGCCAACGTCGCCTTGCCATTAAAACGCGTTTAGCAATGATTTACTCTTCCTCCCCATCCTCATCCTCGCCCTCCTTGCCCTTGCTCCTCATCAACAGTCTCGTTCGTTGCCCGCGCTTCGTGTTCCGGGGGGAGGGGGAGGGGGAGGGTGTCGACGAACAGAGGTGGTGGCGGTTGCGGCGATGGTTATTGATGCAATTTGAACTTTGGCATGCGAATGAATTATGACTTGAGGGTGGTCCGGGAATAGACTGGCTTTTGTTTGCTTCCACCGCGATGCCCTTGGACCTTGGTGAGGTGATTGTTGTTCTTCAATCGACTAGGTGGCGCCAAAATGTGCGCCCAAGGCGGATGGTAGTCAATTCTGGTGCGTTGCTTGCGCGCGTGCTGAGTGAAGTTGCAGAGAGGATGAAGATGATTGGTTGGGGTGGGGGGGGAGGGGCTTTCTCTGGGGGCTTCCTTGGAGTTGCATCATCTTGTGCCTTGGCAGCCGTGTCTGACTTGTCAGTCTTATGAGCCTTGCCAGCCTTGTTGGCCTTGTCAGCCTGGTTGGCCTTGTCAGCCTTGTCGAACTTGTCAGCTTTGTCGGCCTTTGTCAGCCTTGTCAGCCGTGTGCTTCCGGTTCTAGCCCACAGTGTCCATAGGCCATGCAACAGGGTGGAGTAGCGTGCGACCACCCAAGTCAATGTCCGCCCCGATTGCTGTCCGTTGAGCCGACTCTCGGTTGGCTCCTGAGTCTCGACGATATTCGAGGACCTCCGAAGGGTCTCTACGTCCTGGACTATCTTCCGAGGAACGATGTTGAAGAAGTCACATGAGAGCAGCGAGTCGCCTCGTCTAGACCCCCTTTTGGGCACAGAAGGCATCACTGAGGCGATGGCAAAGGTGAGCGCGACAAAAGTCGGCGCAACGAAGTCGGCGCCACGAAGTCGGAGCAACGAAGTCGGAGCAACGAAGTCGGCGCCACGAAGTCGGAGCAACAAAGTCGGAGCAACGAAGTCGGCGCCACGAAGTCGGAGCAACGAAGTCGGAGCAACTAAGTCGGCGCCACGAAGTCGGCGCCACGAAGTCGGAGCAACAAAGTCGGAGCAACAAAGTCGGAGCAACGAAGTCGGAGCAACTAAGTCGGCGCCACGAAGTCCGAGCAACGAAGTCCGAGCAACGAAGTCGGAGCCACGAAGTCCGAGCAACGAAGTCGGAGCCACGAAGTCCGAGCAACGAAGTCGGAGCAACTAAGTCGGCGCCACGAAGTCGGCGCCACGAAGTCGGAGCAACAAAGTCGGAGCAACAAAGTCGGAGCAACGAAGTCGGAGCAACAAAGTCGGAGCAACAAAGTCGGAGCAACTAAGTCGGCGCCACGAAGTCGGCGCCACGAAGTCGGCGCCACGAAGTCGGCGCCACGAAGTCGGCGCCACGAAGTCGGAGCAACAAAGTCGGAGCAACGAAGTCGGCGCCACTAAGTCGGAGCAACAAAGTCGGCGCCACGAAGTCTGAGCAACGAAGTCGAAGCAACGAAGTCGGCGCCACGAAGTCGGAGCAACGAGGTCGGCGCCACTAAGTCGGAGCAACAAAGTCGGCGCCACTAAGTCGGAGCAACAAAGTCGGCGCCACGAAGTCGGAGCAACAAAGTCGGAGCAACGAATTCGGAGCGACGAAGTCGGAGCAACGAAGTCCGAGCAACTAAGTCGGCGACACTAAGTCGGAGCAACGAAGTCGGAGCCACGAAGTCGGCGATACGAAGTCGGAGCAACAAAGTCGGCGCCACGAAGTCGGAGCAACTAAGTCGGTGACACGAAGTCGGAGCAACGAAGTCCGCGCCACGAAGTCGGAGCAACAAAGTCGGAGCAACAAAGTCGGCGCCACGAAGTCGGAGCAACGAAGTCGGCGCCACGAAGTCCGAGCAACGAAGTCCGAGCAACGAAGTCGGAGCCACGAAGTCCGAGCAACGAAGTCGGAGCCACGAAGTCCGAGCAACGAAGTCCGCGCCACGAAGTCGGAGCGACGAAGTCGGAGCAACAAAGTCGGCGCCACGAAGTCGGAGCAACGAAGTCGGAGCAACGAAGTCGGAGCAACGAAGTCGGAGCAACAAAGTCGGCGCCACGAAGTCGGAGCAACTAAGTCGGCGACACGAAGTCGGAGCAACGAAGTCCGCGCCACGAAGTCGGAGCAACAAAGTCGGAGCAATAAAGTCGGCGCCACGAAGTCGGAGCAACGAAGTCGGCGCCACGAAGTCCGAGCAACGAAGTCGGCGCCACGAAGTCGGAGCAACAAAGTCGGAGCCACGAAGTCGGAGCCACGAAGTCGGAGCAACAAAGTCGGAGCAACGAATTCGGAGCGACGAAGTCGGAGCAACGAAGTCCGAGCAACGAAGTCGGAGCCACGAAGTCCGAGCAACGAAGTCGGAGCGACGAAGTCGGAGCAACGAAGTCGCCGCCACTAAGTCGGAGCAACAAAGTCGGCGCCACGAAGTCGGAGCAACGAAGTCGGAGCAACGAAGTCGGAGCAACGAAGTCGGAGCAACAAAGTCGGCGCCACGAAGTCGGAGCAACTAAGTCGGCGACACGAAGTCGGAGCAACGAAGTCCGCGCCACGAAGTCGGAGCAACAAAGTCGGAGCAATAAAGTCGGCGCCACGAAGTCGGAGCAACAAAGTCGGAGCAACGAAGTCGGCGCCACGAAGTGGGAGCCACGAAGTCGGAGCAACAAAGTCGGCGCCACGAAGTCTGAGCAACGAAGTCGGAGCAACGAAGTCGGCGCCACGAAGTCGGAGCAACAAAGTCGGAGCAACGAAGTCGGCGCCACGAAGTCGGAGCAACTAAGGCGGCGCCACGAAGTCGGAGCAACAAAGTCGGAGCAACGAAGTCGGCGCCACGAAGTCGGAGCAACAAAGTCGGAGCAACTAAGTCGGAGCAACGAAGTCGGCGCCACTAAGTCGGAGCAACAAAGTCGGCGCCACGAAGTCTGAGCAACGAAGTCGGAGCAACGAAGTCGGCGCCACGAAGTCGGAGCAACGAAGTCGGCGCCACGAAGTCGGAGCAACAAAGTCGGAGCAACTAAGTCGGAGCAACGAAGTCGGCGCCACTAAGTCGGAGCAACAAAGTCGGCGCCACGAAGTCGGAGCAACGAAGTCGGAGCAACGAAGTCGGAGCAACGAAGTCGGAGCAACAAAGTCGGAGCAATAAAGTCGGCGCCACGAAGTCGGCGCCACGAAGTCGGAGCAACAAAGTCGGAGCAACTAAGTCGGAGCAACGAAGTCGGCGCCACTAAGTCGGAGCAACAAAGTCGGCGCCACGAAGTCTGAGCAACGAAGTCGGAGCAACGAAGTCGGCGCCACGAAGTCGGAGCAACGAAGTCGGCGCCACTAAGTCGGAGCAACAAAGTCGGCGCCACGAAGTCGGAGCAACAAAGTCGGAGCAACGAAGTCGGAGCAACGAAGTCCGCGCCACGAAGTCGGAGCAACAAAGTCGGAGCAATAAAGTCGGCGCCACGAAGTCGGAGCAACGAAGTCGGAGCAACGAAGTCGGAGCAACGAAGTCGGAGCAACAAAGTCGGAGCAATAAAGTCGGCGCCACGAAGTCGGAGCAACGAAGTCCCATGCGACGTCCTTCCACTCAAACCGTCGCGAAGCGTGTCCCTTTAATCGCCCGGAACTTAAGCAGCCCACCTGACAGTTGCTGACGTCCAAAAAGCGGCGCGAAGTACTCCGAAAAAATCAACAGAAGGCACTCGTCCCGATTTGATTCAAAAAACACCCCGAAATCGGCGACGAGGCGCTGGATGGCGATGTGCTCTTCTTGGTCCATGCCACGAAATCAACGACGAGGCACTGGATGTGCACTTCCTTCCGCGACGAGGTCCCCCGGCAGTCACTCCGAAAAGAGCAGCGCTCAGGCAGAAGGTCCCGAAATCGCCGGATGGCGGTGTGCACTTCTTGGCCCTCGACGCACGCCGGAAGAAGACTCCGAAATCAACGACGCGGTATGTGCACTTCCGTGGTCCCTGCTGCGACAAGGTCACCTGGGCGCTCAAGCAGAAGGCTTCAAAATCACCGACGATAGGCGGGGCGCGCGAGAAGGCACAAGCAGAAGGTCCCCAAATCACTGCCGAGGCACTTCCAGACCTTCGCGCCCCAAACCCACTCCAACCCCGTCGTCGAGTGCACAGAAGCGCCGCCATCCACCCGATCGTCGCAAGTGAACCGCAATAATCCATTAAGCGTCTCCGAGGGCGTCGCACAATTATCGTCGAGCGTCTTTTTCATTTTTTTTTTTTTTTTTTTTTTTTTTGATGCCTCGCACGCTTCGGTGGTCTGCAAAACAAAACCCCCACGCCCTGGAGGTGCAAAGCAAAATAACAAATATCTGACCTTATCCCATTGTCAAGTGAATCTTGGTAACAACACCACACCCCCCCCCCCCACAACCCCAACCACCCTCCCACCACCACCAAGTGCAATCATAAACAATATGACATCGAAAACAACCGGGACACCAGTCAAAAACAGTCGCATTCAGAGCTCTCTGTTGTTTTCCTTTTAACAGAGCGTTCTTGCATCACATCCTTGGGACGTCGGGGGGAGGGGGAGGGGGATTCCAAGAATTCACAATTCCACCACCCACCAGGGCCAGGGCAGCGAAGGCAAAGGACGACCGAGGAGGAGATGTCGTGTTAAATTTTATTTCACACCATTCATCCAGTGGATACTGCCTCTGGTTTATGTCGGAAAATAAGGATATCTCCCCCGCCCCCCTAGCAACAGCAACAGCAGGCGCACAAGTACCTGAAGGGGGGGGGGGTCTTGTATCCCCTCGATATAGCGACCAAAAGGAGAATGATTGATAATGTCCCCCGAATAAAGACTTTAAATGAAAACACTTTGTTTCAGTCAATCGGTCGCGTGGACGGTTGCGACGACGACGATGGGGATGCGGATGCGGATGGGGATGGGGATGCGGATGACGACGATGATGAGAATGATGAGGATGATGATGAAGCAGATGATGATGGCACGGGATGTCATGGCCCGTGTAAATAAAATCAAATTAGGATCGTTGTTTGGTCCTCAATGGTGGTTCTGCTTCCCCCACCTCCCCCCCCCCCCCCCCGGGCTGGGGTTCATTCTTCAAGCACTAATTGGATTTCGTTTCGGATTCTTATTTACTTTTCTCGCATCCTCTGTTGGGAGACGACCGAGCGGGAGAGAGGCGCTCGTGAGGGGCGCTCGTGTGAACCGCTCGTGTGAACCGCTCGTGGGAAGCGCTCATGAGAAGAAGTCCCCGCACGCGTGCTTCCACTCAAGTAGACCGCGCCCGCCTGACAGCCGTCGAACCACTCTCAACGCTAAACCACTTGGGTGCGAAAGGTGCGGCCGAAATGCACAAGTGTTCCCACCGCACGCCTGACAGTTATTGATGTAACCAACCCACCCACCCACCAGCCCGCCACCATGGACGGCGCATCTCTAGAGCACAACTAGACTCTGAACTCAGCCGGCTGTGCACGCCCGCACCAGAAGCGAAGGGAAAAACATAAAATGCCAGGACATCCACTTGCCGAGGACACAATTCCCCCGTTCTCGCCATGTCCTTCAACACATCTTGGAGACGACCTCCACTTCGCCATCCATTTTCGCCCACTCCCCCCGGTTTAAGCTCAGACAAATCGCCGTCCCCCTCGACGAAGGGGGTGGTGAAGCAACCACCACAACCAAAAAGAAAAAAAAAACCCCCCTCAGCGCCCTTGGTCTCTCTCTCTCTCTCGCTCTCTCTCTTTGCGGCTCCCCTTAAGAGTGCCCTCGGAAAACAGTGACGCGCTCCTTCACTTGCCACATCACACAATCCCCGGCGAGTTATAATTTTAATTTTGTACTCCTCAACCGTGTGCACAAACGGTTTCTTTTTTTTTCGATTTTTTTTTTTTTGGTTTTTTTTTTGGTTGGTTTTTTGGTGCCACTGTTGTGTGTGTGTGGTTTTTTTTTTTTTTTTATGACGATAAAGTTAAGGATGAGCACTTGCTGGTAAGAAAACTAGAAAGACGGCGACCGAGATACAACATCCCGGCCTCTCTTCTCAAGCACTTCGTTTGAGATTGAATGGGGATTGGTGGTGGGGGGATGGGGGGGGGGGGGTTGATGGGGTGTCTGGGGGGTGGGAGAGAGATTTCCTTCGAATTCATAAAATACTGATTACTTAGCAGCAATTCTTGTGGATACCTTATGATGATGGTGTGCGGGGGGGTGGTGGGTGGGTGGTGGGTGGGTGGTTTGTGGGTGGAAGGGGGTTCGAGATTTGGAATTAAGGGAAAAGAAGGCCCATCATAGAGCTCATCATTTATGAGGCAACGCCATTAATATGTTCGATTCGATGGAAGGCCGCCGAACTGTGGCGGGAAGGATTTATTTGTCTTTGCTCGTGATTGTCATCACCGCAGGCCTTCATTTTACGTCGTTTCGATCCCTTTCATCGACGGTAAGGCGGAGGTGACGGCGTGAACCACAACCGCACGACCAAGGCGATGACGACGACGACAAAGAGAGGCAGCGTGGCGGTTCAACGACAGACAGACAGACAGACAGACAGACAGACAGAGAGAGAGAGAGAGAGAGAGAGAGAGACAGACGATGACGACGACGACGGTGAAGGCAAGACGCGGCGTGCCGTAACGTCGGTCCATCGACAGAGAAAGAGCACTCTTGAAGGTGCGGTGTGGCAGCGGCAGCGGCAGCGGCATCCACAGCGGTTTCCTAAGTGCTTGGTAGCGGAGAGCAGCATTAGAGAGTAATTTGTAAAAATCATCGTTGGCATTGGAATTTGGAAAAGTTTTTAACTTGATTAGGCTAGTTTAAGCGAGCTCGCTTGAGTTCTCCATCGTTTCCCCATCATCGTCCATCATCGCCCATCATCGCCCAACCCACCACCCACCACCACCCAACCACCACCCACCAACTTTCACAATCACCCATCACTTCGCAGGACGTCCCAACCAGCTGCCATCACCCTCGACCACCACCGCACACCATCTCACACCACCTCCCCCTCCCATCCCCCTCCCACCACCCCCCCCGTGGACCATGACTGAGGATGAAGCTCGAAGGCTCCGCGCAAATTGAAGCTCGGTCAATATTAAATTGATTCGTGAAACTTCACCGAGACGAGTTTTGAGGCCAATTAATGGCCGACAAGAAGGGACGGGCGCGGCGAGAGGACAGAATCGCAAAGTCTCGTGATTAATTCAGTGCACAGCGGGAGCAATGGAGGCGACCACTTGGCAAGGCTTGCATCGGCGGCGTCGCTACAGTCCGTCCGCGGTGGACCTTGGCCCGGGCATGGCGGTGATCGTTGGCCGTTGGGTCCTGGACGCTGGTCACCTGGGCGCGCACGCATGTGGAAAGGGACCGGAAATGAGTAGGGGACCTGGAGGCGGCTAGCTAAGGTGGACAGGTGGCTGGAGAGTTGGGTGGAGACGATGGGTGGAGACGCTGGCTGGGGAGCTGGCTGGAGGGCTGGCTGGAGGGCTGGCTGGAGTACTGGCTAGAGGGCTGGCTGGAGGGCTGGCTGGAGAGCTGGCTGGAGAGACGGCTGGAGTACTGGCTGGAGGGCTGGGTGGAGAGATGGCTGCAGGACCGGCTGGAGAGGTGGATGGAGGGCTGGCTGGAGGGCTGGCTGGAGGGCTGGCTGGAGAGCTGGCTGGAGAGCTGGGTGGAGGGCTGGCTAGAGGGCTGGCTGGAGAGCTGGCTGGAGAGCTGGGTGGAGGGCTGGCTAGAGGGCTGGCTGGAGGGCTGGCTGGAGGGCTGGCTGGAGAGCTGGCTGGAGGGCTGGCTGGAGGGCTGGCTGGAGGGCTGGCTGGAGAGCTGGGTGGAGGGCTGGCTGGAGAGGTGGCTGGAGAGCTGGCTGGAGCACTGGCTAGAGGGCTGGCTGTAGGGCTGGCTGGAGGCCTGGCTAGAGGGCTGGCTGGAGGGCTGGCTGGAGGCCTGGCTAGAGGGCTGGCTGGAGGGCTGGCTGGAGAGCTGGGTGGAGAGGTGGGTGGAGGGCTGGCTGGAGTACTGGCTAGAGGGCTGGCTGGAGGGCTGGCTAGAGGGCTGCTGGAGGGCTGGGTGGAGGGCTGGCTGGAGTACTGACTAGAGGGCTGGCTAGAGGGCTGGTTGGGGAGCTGGCTGGAGAGGTGGCTGGACTGGCTGGACTGGCTGGACTGGAGCCGCCTGTTGGTTGAAGTCCCTTTTCACTTGCCGTGGCGCAAGCAGTCGAGTTCTTGATCGCGTTGCTGCGGCGGCTGGTCCCATTAGGGGCCACAATACGAACGTCTTAAGTGACTCGTCGTGCTTAAGGCCACTGCATGCAGGACAAGGGTTGATGCTTCGGTCGATGAAGTGGCCAAGAACTGAAGCGCGAAGCGTGGCAGAGCGTGTCAACCCCCGTTCCACTGTGGCTACTGTCGCGTTGATCCCTCGGCAGATGAAGACAGACCACAAACGCGACGCGGGAGCATGTGTGACTAGAGAGACGCTGTGTCTACCCATGTTGGTCCCTGGCTAGAGGAAGCGACCAAGACCACAAAAGCGACGCGTGGACAAGAGAGACGAAGTGTCTACCCATGTTGCATTGATGCCTCGGTCGATGAAGTGACCAAAAATCACGAAACGCCGCGTGCCCCTTTGATCCCTCATCAGGCCAGCCAGCCAGCTGCCGCATTCGAACGCCGTGGCCCGGGGGGCTTCATTAACTGCCCCACACACCGTCTCCACCGCCGACACCGTCTCCACCGTCTACACGGTCTACAGCATGCAGCATTATTCAGCAATCACCGCTTCACCGCCTCACCGCCTCACCGCCTCACCGCCTCACCACCCCACCACCTCACCGCCTCACGGCCGTCCATCGGACTCGAACGAGATGAACATTCACGTCTTATGTAAGCACCTTCGCCCCCACCGGGTAATGGGCTCTGGTTCTCATTTATTTTTCCTTGACTCCTGCCATTCGGTAGTCTCTCTGCATCATCGAGTACCGAAATTTATTGATTTTCGACCTCAATACCGCCCGTGTAAGGTCTTGTTGAATGAACCGCACTCTGCTCCACTTTTGCTGCCTCATGATGGACCACCCCCCCCCCCCCCCCCCCCACCCCCCCAACCACCCCCCACCACCCAAGCCATCCACTCGACCATGACCAGAAGTTATTAAGAAATTCTCACACACAGTCGAATTGATGTGAGATGACAGGCATCCAGTCAGTCAACCAGGACCAGGGAACTTTTTTTTTTCCTCTCTCTCTCTCTCCCTCTCTCTCGGTGTGAGGCTCTGAGTCTCGGAGGGTCCAGGTTCCAAAGAAAACGGCCCTCGAATGGATTTAATTCTCGTGCATCACAAAAATGCTTCACAAAAATGGAAAGAGAGAGAGAGACGGGGGGGAGGGGGGGAGGGGGGCAGCGCCAACTGGTGGTAGTCGCCCATTGTTTGGCTCTGGCTTTGACTTTGGCGTTGGCCTTCGTGCCCGACGTCTCTGGTAGGTGGGTCAAAAGCCAATTCAAGTCAATTCAGGGCACTTTTTGGTCGCTCTCTCTCTCTCCTTCTCTCTCTCTCCTTCTCTCTCTGAACAATCGTTTTTCTTCGACTCGTTGTTCACCCTCATCATCGTCCTACACCCCCTTCCTCGCCCTCCTCTTCACAAGCACACAACTTGGTTGCATGACTTCTAACAACCCACCCTACCCCACCCCACCCCCACCCCCTTGAGAACGAGAAAAGCTAATGATTTAATGACTCGACGTTATGACGCTTGTGTGCTATACCTTGTTGGACGCGCGTCGTCCCCATTCCAGTTTGGTTGAGTGGCAGCCACTTCAAACTGTTGATAGTTTCCCTTTCACTTTCATCCGAGGACCGAGTGTTGAACATGTCTCCCCCTAGTGCCCACACCGCCCTCGGTGATGGGGGCTGACGTTGAACTTCAATCGATTTCAGGTGACACAAACGCACAGAGAGGGAACGAGTGCAAACGAGCCCTGTGAACCGAACCGTGAAAGAGCCGTGAGCACATGGTGCTTGCGCTGCGAAAGCACTCTATTAAGGGATATGCATAAATTGCTTGCACAATAGCTGTGCACTGTGCACACGGCACACCGTTAACCGTACACCGTACACCGTGGGCACGACGGACGCAGGTGGATTTTTGCGATGCAACAATGTGCTTCAGACCCTCCGCGCCTCCACCTCTGACACAAGAGGATTCAGTTCGGTTACTTCATCCATTACGATGCTGTTGCTGCTTGCTGGGCGATGTTGTGGGGGAGGGGGGGGGGGGGTCGTAGCTGATCCTGTGAATGGTGGTGTCACAAGCGCGAGTGTTGATTCACAGAAATATACGATAAATGAACGCAAAAAAGAAAGAAAGAAAGAAGGAAAAAAAACACACACGCAAACATAGAACATAGAATATAGAACATAGAAAATAAAACATAGAATAAAGAGATTCTGAAGCGTATTTAAGGCGTTAAGGGAAAGGTGCAATCGGTTCTTTTTTCCGCTTTTTTTTTTTTTTTTTTTGCTTTTATCTCATCACCAATTCCCTTTTGGCCAAGCAATGGACTAGGCTCAATCTATGGCAATCTACTAAAGGCTCTATCTACATAATCGAATGGTTGTGTGATGAGTGTGATGACACGGATGTGTATGTGTACGTGTGTCTGTTTGTCGGGTCGTCCTGAAGTGATGGGCGAGAGAGTTTATCCATCAGACTGAGGAAGTAGGCTTCAACGGAACCGGAAATGATCGGAATTCGAACAAGAATTGGACGTAGAGACTGTCAGAGTCCCTGGGTAGAGCTTAGGTTCTCAGGGCAGCTCGTTGCTGAGACAGACCAAGTCACTGACTAGCTCCAAGTTGAAGCTACGCGTTGTGACATTAGCCACTTCATCTTGGCCATTCCGGAGCCGGATGTGGACGAGTCGGATGAAGGGACGCCACTTTAGAGAGCGAGACTTGAGAGGACGCGACTGTAGAGGGGCACGACTGTAGAGGGGGCACGACTGTAGAGGGGGCACGACTGTAGAGGGGGCACGACTGTGGATGACGCGACTGTAGAGGAAGCATGACTTTAGAGGGGGCACGACTGTAGAGGGGCACGACTGTAGAGGGGCACGACTGTAGGGGGGGCACGACTGTAGAGGGGGCACGACTGTAGAGGGGACACGACTGTAGAGGGGGCACGACTGTAGAGGGGGCACGACTGTAGAGGGGGCATGACTGTAGAGGACGCGACTGTAGAGGACGCGACTGTAGAAAGCGTGACTGTAGAAGGCGTGACTGTAGAGGAAGAACGACTGTAGATGGCGCCACTGTAGAGAGCGGGACTCTAGAGATGGCACGACTGTATATGACGCCACTGTAGAGGGCGTGACTGTAGAGAGGGCACGACTGTGGATGACGCGACTGTAGAGGACGCGACTGTAGAAGGCATGACTGTAGAGGACGTGACTGTAGAGGGGGCACGACTGTAGATGGCGCCACTGTAGAGAGCGGGACTCTAGAGATGGCACGACTGTAGATGACGCCACTGTAGAGGGCGTGACTGTAGAGGGGGCACGACTGTGGAGGACGCGACTGTAGAGGACGCGACTGTAGAGGAGGCATGACTCTAGAAGGGGCACGACTGTAGAGGACACGGTCAGGGCTAGGATTGGACAGGACTGGATCTTGCCGTCCACTCACTCAAGCATTGAAGCCAATTTGAACGTCCAATTGGACCCAGCTTGGCCAATTATGCAAGACCCGAGACACTTGAGCTTCTCCGCCAGCTTCAGAGGGAGCCACTAACAGACGAGCGTTATCGGTATCTCAGCACCAGCACTGGCTGAAGCCCGTGGTCAGGGAGGATGTGAGGATGCCCTCAAACCACCTGAACTCGCCCACAGTGCAGCATTCCTTGCCTCGGCTGCGTTGCAACATCAGCTGCACTACAACATCCACTCCAACTACACACAAAATGAAAAGAAAGAGGTGACAAAACGGACCCTTGGGGCAGTCCAAAGCCCTTCGCGTCGCACCCAAGCGACTCAATCCCCTCTCAACTCCATCCGCCACTCGATTCCTTGCCAAAAATTCCCCTCAGTCCCTTCCAGCCGCTCCCACCAAGCAGAGACACTCACCTCAGCCGAGGCCATGGTGACGTCAGAGTGCCGCATTTTCACACAAAATCGTTGATTTTTCCCCGAAAACCGATGGAACCCCACTCGAAGTTGATGGAATCATGGATGGGACACCCCCAGCCATCAGCCAACAGAAGTCCGATTAGAAAATTCGCATTTTTTGGGAAAATCGAAAAAATGCCTCTTTTCGCCGCAAAAAATGCAGTCAATTGTGAATCCCGGCGGTCGACTTTTTCCGCTGCGAGGTGGCAAATTTTTGAAAATCGATTTTTGGGGAATTTCGACCGGGTTTTGGGTGGAAATTCGGCGGAGTGGAGTGTGTGGAGGGGGATAGTGAAGTGTGCATCGAAAATTTGAAGGAAATCGGGCGGGAAATGCGAAAATGAGGTGACGTCGAGATCGGGCTGTCGGAAAATTTAGGAGTTCTAGAGGTCTGCTTGGATTTTATTGATTTTTTCGCGATTTTGACCGGTTTTTGGATAAAAATTGGGTGGAGTGGAGTGTGTGGAGGGGGAGCGTGAAGTGTGCATCGAAAATTTGTAGGAAATCGAGCGGGAAATGCGAAAATGAGGCGATGTCGAGGTCGGGCAGTCGGGCAGTCGGGAAAAGTAGGCATTCTAGAGGTTTGCTCGGATTTTGTTGATTTTTTCGAGAATTCTGCGCGGGTTTTGGATAAAAGTTGGATGGAATGGTGTGAGGGGGGAGAGGCGACGAGGTGGTGGGCACAAATTTGAAGGAAATCGACGACGAATTGCAAAAATGAGGCGCCGATCGGAGTTGAGTAAACCTGCCTGTGGCCTGCTCGGGACTTTAATGATTTTTTCGAAACTTTCGCTGGATTCTGGATGAAAGTTGGATTGAGTGGAGTGAGGGGGAAGAGAACATGAAGTTCTGGCCACAAATTCAAAGGAAATCGATGCGAAATTACGAAAATGAGGCGATGTTCAAGTCGGTAAGGCATGGCTGCATGGGGACTACTCGATGTGTCTTCTGGGCAACTTTTCTCAGCTCCTACTGGGAGCAGGGGTGTAAATGTGACATGCTTGCATGCGTCATTGGATCCTCTTTCGATGTGCAATAGGAATGTTTGACGTCAGACTTACCGATTTTGAGATATGGCAATTTTTTTCAAAATGATCGCTGTCACTGGGGAAGCAGGTGAATTCGTTAAGAATTGTCGAGTGTGACCGACGCTGAGTGCGAAACTCATTCGAAGTAGTCCTAGGGCTGTGCTGGCTGCTGGCTGCTATCTGCCACAGGGGAGGAACGTGGAGGAACGTGGAGGATCATGGAGGATCGTGGAGGAACGTGGAGGGAACTTGGACGATCGTGGATGATCGTGGATGATTGTGGATGATCGCGGAGGGAACGTGGAGGCGCGTGGAGGAACGTAAAGGAACGTGGAGGAACGTGGAGGCGCGTGGAGGAACGTGGAGGAACGTGGAGGAGCGTGTTAAGCGCTTCAGACTAAGTGCTTCTCAACGCCACGCTGATTCACATCCCAAGCCAGTCTTTGCACCCGCATAAGTGGCGTTCAGGCGCAGCCCCGAGACTGCCTTCCTGTCTAAGACGCCCTCCACGTCAAGAAGTGCCGTGTCAGTCGAGGGCTGTCAGTCTGTGCAGCCCCTTACCTTGTCCCCCATGACAGCCTCCACCACGCTCTCACACAAGCCCTGCCGCAACTTCAATCAAAGGTCATGCAGTGGCGTGGCGAAGCGAAACAAGAACAAAAATTATTACACCATCATCAGATTTCAAAAGGTGCCCCCGATAATTGGTTACATAAAGCCGTTCAATGGGAGCAAGCTGCATCGTCGTCGCACCACAATATCCTACCTAGAGAGAGAAAGCGAGCACTTCCAGGAATCCATTGATGAACACAACAGTGCCGCACACACACAACGCCACGCGACGCGAGGGACATGAGTCAGCTCAACTCCTCCTGGCAGTGAGCTCCGATGTGAGGATAAACTCAACTAACTTGGCATTAATTACCCCTTTGTCGAGCGGGTTAACACTTGTTATTGCAAGCGATATACTGCTCCGTGTTGAGTGGCTCTCGTTTCAACGTTGTTAAGTCCTCCGCTGTGTGTGCTGTAGGAGGGAGGGGGGTAGGGACACGGAGAAAGAAGCACAACGTGGTCCACACGTCGTCGAGTGTCGGTATCCATAGACCACATGCCGAGCACTGGCTGCACTGGCTGCACTGACTGCACTCGGCTGAATACGAGGACTCGCCCGTCTGTCCGTCCGTCCGTCCATCCGTCGAGGCAGTGACGTGCTGCCCCATTGGTGATTCTTAATCAAGCAAATTCCTTTATCAGAAAATCCTTTCAAAAGCCCAGATGAACCACCGGCTTCCTGCCTGCCTGCCTGCCTGCCCGTCCTGCCGCCAAGGATAGGCCATTGGTCATTTAGTTGCACTCGACTACACTTCCTCCGCCGCACGGGGCCCACGATGCCAGTCATCATCGCCTGTGTGTGCACTGGTGGAGGCTGAGGACGGTGGGAAAACACCGAGTGTGCATGCCGAGTGCATAATGTAAACATGCGGACGACTTTGACTTGCTTCAGCGATGTGCTGTGAAGAGCCAAACAAAGCGAAAAAAAAAAATGGGAAAAAAATGGAAGGGGGGAGGGGGGAGGGGGGGGGGGGGGGGGGGGTGGCCCAGAGATGCATCACGGATTCAGAAGTCCCCCGTCAGAATGGCAAAATGGTCTCCTCTTGTTGCCGGTGGCAGATTTGCGTCTGCTACTGCTGCTGCCGTTGATGTGCCTCCGCCGTCATGTCGTCCTTTTTCAGTGCTTTGCCTTGCTTATGCATAAATGGTTGCTCTTTTGTGGCATTTTGGTTTCATTTTGGCCTCCTTCATGCATATGGATGCATGCATGCCTGTGCATCATTAAAATTCAAGATCTACCGTCGCTGCTCAGCTGAGGAGGGGGCTGGGGTGAGGGGGTGGGTGCTGTTTTTTTAGCTTGTTTGTTAGCCCCCCATCCACCCCTCTGTTTGACTTGAGAGAGAATCAGGCAAACGGGCAAACATCTGCTGGCCGCCACGCCACCGTCGTGTCCCATCGCTCCATCAGTCATCGACACGGTGCCGGAGGGGGGGGGGGAAATAGAGAAATAATTAATTTTTGAAACTTCACAGAAAGAAACCGCCGATCCACCCCCGAAAATGCAAAGCACAGCACATCGTTAAATTGCAAATTTGTGCCTCATTTTGTTAAAGCGACGCGCCGACACTCTTGAGGGCTCTCGTAAAATTCTTCGATCACGACGATGCGGACGACGATGGGGACGACGACGACGACGACGACGACGACGACGACGACGACGACGACGACGACGACGATGATGATGATGATGATGATGCTGGTGGAGGTTGTGGAGGTGGCGGTGGTGCTGCTGGTAGACCCTCAAGGCAGTGAAGAGTCGTTCATCATCATCATCGTCATCGTCGTCGTCGTCAGGTGAACGGGCGTAGCTGGCCCCTTCGTCAAGAGGTTTATGACTCGAAAGCGATTTCCATAAGAGCCCACACCGCATTTGTTGCATCTGTGGGCCTCATTTCGGTCACGGTGGGGGAGTCAGTTGGGCCAGGGGGCTTGTTGATTACTTTTTACGGCTGCCCACCTCGATTTGGGACCGATTCTGAGACCGATTGCGTAGCCCTTAGCGGCCGAGCGGCTGGCAAATGAGAAAATCAATTGGAACCTCATTTCGGTGGACGCCTTATCGGCCGGCAATCGACGGGAGCATTTAACGAGGTCGTTGGACGTGGAATTTGAGTCGAATCCAACCGACTGCAGCTGGAGCGCTAATTGAAGGCAAGTCCCCAAGTTCGGCTAAAGTCCCTAAAATCGGCTCAAGTCCCGAAATCCATCTAAAGTCCGTAAATTCGACTAAAGTCCCTAAGTTCGGCTAAAGTCCCTTAATCCGTCTAAAGTCTAAAGTCCCTAAATTCGGCTAAGGTCCCTAAATTCGGCTAAAGTCCCTAAGTTCGGCTGAAGTCCCTAAAATCGGCTCAAGTCCCGAAATCCATCTAAAGTCCCTAAGTTCGGCTAAAGTCCCTAAAATCGGCTAAAGTCCCTTAATCCGTCTAAAGTCTAAAGTCCCTCAGTTCGGCTAAAGTCCGTAAATCCTGTTAAAGTCTGCAAGTGCAACCAAAACCCCTAAGTCCCCAACGCAAGTACAACACGACCCCGGAGCAATGCTATTGTGCTCCGGTGCTCAACGGCCAACATCCGGAAATGCATCCATTCATACGCACTTAAGGTAATTCCCGATCTAATGAAGCACTTCAACAGAAGATGCTGAGAACCCCCAAAAAATCCGTGTAATTAGTTTTAAACAATGAAGCACTACCGGTTGCCCAGGCGGATGAATTGCAAAAAACCACCCACTCCTCACAGGACCAAGAGATTACACGCATCCTCGGCAGTCCGTTCATAATTGGATGCAAACAAGGATGCTCTGCCAGGCAGTCGAACAAAAGAATCGGTTTACCAAACGAAAGCTGCTTTCTCCCCTCTCGAGAGTGGGTGGGGGCCAGGAGCAGATAAACCAACCCCTTGACTGATGGACTGAACGAATAGAGACGTAGACACGCATTTATGATCCCCATCCCGGGCACACACCTAGACGTAACACATCCAATTCCATTAGCGCTCTTAATTCCGATGTGAATCGCCTCATGAATGCATGCAGGAGCCATGAGGACAGACGACAAAGCTTAACGATGCCACTTGAATTGAGTGCCTGCCGAGAATTACTGTCACATTAGTGGTCATCTGCGGGCGTCTGTCCTTTTTTTACGGCGCCACTGTTTATGTAAGACGCCAGACGCCAGACGCCAGGAACGATGCCATCGACGGGCATTTAACGCATGAATGCGCATCCAGCACACCTCGGCGCGCTGCTTAGTGGATTGAGTGCATCGTTTGCCAATTAAGTGAACTCAATCTGTGTCGTAAATCGGTGCGCGGAGGGGGGACAGGTACGTCCGGGATATCAAAAGAACAGCATCCCCCTCCCACTCGAAGAGGGAACAATGCCAGATCCCGGGGAATCCCCGGAAGCGCCCACGAAATGGAATCGTTTAAGAGGAAATCATCGACTCATCGCCACCGGCTGAGTGAGTCCATCATCCGCGGAGAGCGTCAGCATCAGCTGCCCAAGGGTGCGTCCGCCACCAGCCCGAACAAAAGCGGCTCCGATGGATGGCCAAGTTGGTGCTGCCTCTCTGAGCGAGTGCCGCCCAGTTTCGACTGAATTGGTGGCCTTTTTTGGGCGCGGTGCGGTGTGCGAATATGAATGCGAAATATTGACACGCGACAGAGGCTGTAAACTGCCACCGCCAACGCCACCCACCACCCACCGACCAACCGACCAACCGACCACCATCCACCCCGTGTGTGAGTCAATATTCGAGGATTATTAAATTTGCCAAATTTTGAACGGGTCCACCGCCAAAGTTGGGTGCACCGACAACCCACAACCCCCCCCCCCTGGAGGTAGTTAATTAAAATTTGATTGCCATTTAGTAGCCTTTTGTGCACACCCCCGCGCCGGCCCCTCGGTTAAGATGGGTTTCAAATTAATTTTCTGCGCATAGGCGACCACGACACCGCCCAACACAGTGCATCCGACCCCCCCCGCGACTCGATTAGAAGCGACTGCGACTAAATGGCCGGAATTTTCCTCAAAATTGAACTCGGTTCCGCTTGCTTTGAAGCGAGCTGCAGCCCAACAATAGGCAACGTCACTGCACCTTGCCACAGACACGACCTTTGTGCACCACTCTCCTTGGTTCCTCACATTCTTCGGCAAACTAAAGCCGCTGCTCAACTGGTTGCTCCATCCACTTGCCGGGGCGGACGAGGGTGACTTCCCTTCTATCAGCCGCTTCCAAGTGCTTGCGGATTATCGAGTTCGGAAACTTCTCAAAATCGAATGAATTATGATGGCACACTCGACTCGGTGACAGACTGCACCCGCAACCGCACCAGCACCCACCTGCGGCTGTCTTCTGTGCGTTCCCTCGCGCGATGAGGTCGCGATTTGTTGTGCTTCCACGAGAGGAGGGCATCTCGGCGGCCTTGTGCGGCTTCTTTAGGCGAGCGCGGAATGTCGGGCGGATAGTTGGTGATTGTTTGAAGATTCCTTCCAATTGCCAGCGGTTTCTTCTTCTTCTTCTTCTTCTTCTTCTTGTTTGTTTGTTTGCCAGGAACTTTGGATGGTTCTTTTTTTAAATTTTCGTTTGGTTCGCTGACTTTGAGTGCTGATGCGGGGCTTAAGCTAATGGCTCTTAATCCAGGTGCACTCTGGACGAACGAAAAAATAGGCACTCTCTCGCCACACACACACACACACACACAGACACACGCACACGAGATGAATAAGCTTATGCGGTAGGAGCGGCATAAGTGCTGGCCACCAAATCCCGGTTGCGCTCATTGGTCTGGAATTGACACATGTAATCCGATTTGATGACAGAACTGTGAGCCATTCTCGGAGAGCTGTACTTACAGCAAGAACCCCACTCAAAGCCGCAAATCCAACCCAATGCCTCCCCCCCCCCCCCTCCCCGTCACATCCACCGATAAAGGCTTTTATCCCGGATTTACATGAGTCGGTGGGTGGTCGGACGGGCGGGCGCTGCTCTGTGGTTGCGGTCACTGCGACTGAGTTGTGTGCTGCCGTGTGTGTGTGTGTGTGTGCTTTCATAATTTCACACATGATGGAGTAACACGCAAAATGGCTTGCTTTACACACACACTTAGGCGCGAGCGCCTAACCCCCACCCCCACCCCCTCTTATTGTCGAGACGCACATACGTATAAGGCATCTCAGGCGAACAAACGAATGTCTCGAGATATTTCTAATTTCCGTCCTTTTGGGCCGAACTAATTTAAAACCACTTTCGGTAAGGAAATTAAATATGCCCAGCCCGAGCAGGTGGCCTTCGGAGCGACTCGACGACGAGTTAATGTAATAAGTTGCACACGGCCCAGCGTACAGAGTGATTTCAAATCCATTTCCACAGACCCCAATGCTCACTGGCCAACTGCCTGACCCCCCACCCCCCCAACCCCCCACCCCTTGTGTACCCATGTGCACGAGAGAAGCTGAAGAAGAGAAGAGAAAAAAAAGAACAGCAGCGCTTGTGTACTTAATGGCGTATGCAAATAAAAATCAAAACCAAAGGAATAATCAAAAGCGGGACGATTCACGGGGTAAACAGAGGATTTTCCCTTGCGGGGAGGGTGAATTAAAAAAGCGAACGCATTTCTACACAAAAAGACGACGGGCGCAGCACGGGCACAGCAACGGGCACAGCAACGAGCCCAACCAACAGCCACAGCCAAAAGGTGGAGTGTGCTGTGCACATACACGACGGTGTACTCGACGGTGACTCGGGCTGCGGCCCTAGCGTGGCCGTCAGCTGCGACTGTCTAGCTGGTGGTGGTGGATTATTTGAATGAGCTCGAAGTTCGGCGTTTTTTTTTCCTCTCTTTGAACTGCCATCAGTCCCTGTGAGCACCCACCCACCGTCCCGCGGTGCATTCTCGAAAGAATCACGGTCCCTGAGACGCACTTCGCCCTCGCACACTCCCCAGAGACACCCACCTCAGCCGCGACCGTGGTGACGTCAGAGTGCCGCATTTCCACAGAAAATCGTTGATTTTTCCCCGAAAACCGATGGAACCCCACTCGAAGTTGCTGGAATCATCAATGGGACACCCCAAGCCATCATCCAAAAGAAATCCGATTCAAAAATTCGCATTTTTTTGGAAAATCGAAAAAATGCCTCTTTTCGCCGCAAAAAATGCAGTCAATTGTGAATCCCGGCGGTCGACTTTTTCCGCTGCGAGTGGGCAAATTTTTGAAAATCGATTTTTGGGGAATTTCGACCGGGTTTTTTGTGGAAATTGGGTGGAGTGGAGTGAGGGGGGAGGGATAGTGAAGTCTGCATCGAAAATTTGAAGGAAATCGGACGGAAAATGCGAAAATGAGGTGACGTCGAGATCAGGCTGTCGGAAAATTTAGGAGTTCTAGAGGTCTGCTTGGATTTTATTGATTTTTTCGCGATTTTGACCGAGTTTTTGGCGGAAATTGAATGGAGTGGAGTGAGGGGGGAGGGATAGTGAAGTGTGCATCGAAAATTTGAAGGAAATCGGGTAGGAAATGCGAAAATGAGGTGACGTCGGAGTTGAGAGGCATGCAGGCGTGGGGTCTGCTCGGGATTTCTTGATTTTTTCGAGAATCCCGCTATTTTTTTGATGAGAATTGGTTGGAATGGAGTGAGGGGGAAGAGAACATGAAGTCCTGGCAACGAATTTGAAGGAGATCGACGCGGAAATAGGAAAATGAGGCAACGTCGGAGTTGGGGATGCATGCGTGAGGGTCTGCTTGAATTTTGTTGATTTTTTCGAATACTCCGCTGGACTTTGGATGCAAGGTGGGTCGGTTGGAGTGGCCTGAAGGGGAGCATGAAGAGTGCATCGAAAATTTGATGGAAATCGGCCGAAAAATGCGAAAATGAGGTGACGTCGGAGTCGGGGAAGTATGGCTGCATGGGGTCTGCTCGGGATTTCTTGATTTTTTCGAGAATTCTGCTGTCAATGAATGCAAGTTGGATTGAATGAAGTGAGGGGGGATGGAAGAGGAGCTGCTGGCCACAAATTTGATGAGAATCCGTGTAGAAATGCGAAAATGAGGCGACGTCGAAATCGGGCAGTCGGGAAATGTAGGCATTCTGCAGGTCTGCTTGGACTTTGTTGATTCTTTTCGAATATTCTGCCGGATTTTCGATGAAAGTTGGGTTGGTTGGAGTAGCCTGAAGGGGAGCATGAAGAGTGCATCGAAAATTAGAAAGAAATCGACACGGTAATACGAAAATGCGGTGACGTCGGAGTTAATGATGCATCCGCGAGGGCCCGCTGGGGATTTCTTGATTTTTCCTAGAATCCCGCTAGTTTTTGGATGAAAGTTGGATGGCGTCGAGTGATGGGGGAGAGAACGTGAAGTGCTGGTTGCAAATTTGAAGGAAATCGGTGCACAAACGGGAAACTGAGACCATGTCGAGGTCGCGCATTTGGAAACTTTTGGCGGGTCTGGAGGTCTGCTTGGATTTTGTTCATTTCTTCGAATATTGTGCCGGGTTTTGAACGAAAGTTGGTTGGAGTGGATTGATTACACGCGGAGTGAGCAGTGTGCATTGAAAATGTGAAGGAAATCGGGCGGAAATCGCGAGAATGAGGCGACGTCGGAGATGAGAGGCTTGCCGTCGGGTCTGATGGGGATTTCTTGATTTTCTTGGTAATTCGATCGGATTTTGGATGAAAGTTGATTGAAATCGAGTCAAGGAGCAGATGAGACGAAGTGGTGCTCAGAAATTTGAAGGAAATCGACGCAGGAATACAAACATGAGACGATGGCTCTATCGGTGAGGGACTTTGGCACCCGGCGCTTCTCAGACACCCTCTACTGTGAGTGCAAGATCACGAGGTGACTGAATTGGACGGAACCGTGTTCACAATCGAGTCAGCAAAGGCTGCCAGCCGAGAAGGGAAATAAAAGTCGCTTCGCATCGCGAGGAGTAGTGTCAATTGACTGCACCGACTGTCGGCGAAGGCATGCATGTCCGTACCCGAGGTCAGCTCTCAACAGGCGGACCATTCGCAACCATGCCGTACCACAGTAACTTCGAGACGAGGCTTCAAAAACAATTAAAGACAAAAAAAAATCCGAAAAAACCGAACAAATCGGAAAAAAATGAAAAAATCAGACAAAGTCCGAAAAAATCGGAAAAAAAATCAGAAAAAGTCCGAAAAAATCAGAAAAATTCAGAAAAAAATCCGAAAAATTCAGAAAATAAACCGAAAAAGTCAAAAAAAAAAATCGGAAAAAAATCAGAAAAAAAATCCGAAAAATTCAGAAAAAATCAGAAAAAATGGGAACAAATCAGAAAAATTCCGAAAAAAACCGAAAAAATCAGACAAAGTCGGAACAAATCAGAAAAAATCAGAAAAATTCCGAAAGCAACCCGCCCGACTGTTCAAGACCGCACAAAACTGTACTCACCTTCCACTCTCCATGGCAGATCACACAAAAGCACCAAAGCAACTCGAATTGTCCACCTCCATGCTCGCCACACCGCCCAGGATCCATTACAGCACCAACCAAAAAAAAATTCGGCCAAAAACGAAAAAAATTCCCCAAAATTCCCGCAAAATTGCATCCCAAGCAGCTTGTGGGCAGAGGGGGGGCTGACGCTACTGCGGGGGGAGGGGTCCCACGGTCCCACATACGAACGCGAGAACACGCACGAGTCCAAGTCGACCGACGAAAAAACAAAAAAAAAAAATTCCGGACCACGCACACCCGACACGCACCATATAGACCCGATCGCGATCACAAACAGACTAAACTCGGTCCCATGCCTAGCACTTCCTTATATAACCTCGGGGACCCCCGGCGACGAAAATAATTTTTTAATTTTTTTTCAATTTTATTTCAATTTCTTGGTATTTTTTTGCGAAATTTTCACGTTTCTTGGGGTTTTCTTAATTTTTCACGATTGGACCGTGGTGGGGACGATGCGGGGGGATAGCCTGCGTGGGGTTCTAGACGCCACTCGCATTTTGGGGCGGTTTGAGGGCGGAATTGGGTCGGTTTGAGGTGGGAATTGGGGCGGTTTTGACGTGTTTTCGAGTCAATTTCGCGCGAATGTGCCCAGAATCGAAAACTGATTGGTTTTCTGAGGCGACGGACGCATTTGGGGCACGCAGTGATGTGACCAGGAGTCCCCCGAGCCATCCAGGGACATCACTTCAATGATTGCCTGTCGAGACATGTCGGCATGCTGACTCGATTTCTTGCCATTTCTCGTGGAATACTTCAGCTCACGACTCTCAACGGCTCTTCCACTTCGTCTCCCAGTGTTCTGACGCGATTTTCTCACGTTTCACTGGAATTGCGGGTACTCCTTCGACTGGATTCCTCGCAACTCATCCTCTGGCAGCTGGCTGGCAGTCTAAAGCCATTCCGTGGCCACATTTCAGGCAAATCCCTGGTCGCCACCACGTCTCAAATTGGCCCGACATCCTGCCGAATGGCACAGCATCGCCAAATTACCAAGAATTCGGCCGCTTTAAGCCAGGATTTCGTCGGAACTACCTGGCCACTGGCTGCCCTCCTCCTCTCAAGCCACAGACAGCATCCATGGCTGCCTGGCGACTCCTTGAGCGTCCTGCAGTTTGTTCGTCGAATTTATTGTGAACCCACTCACGGATGGCTGTCGAGTGCACACTTGTTTGTGTTGATTTTTTCCATTTAAGAACTAAAGCCCGTCGGCTCTTTGAAGGCGTCTCTTGCTCCGCGCGTCCAACAAGATTGTTTCCACTGAACCCGCTCTCGGTGCATGTCATCGCATTGCCCTCCGAACGCTTTAATCTCTCGGACGCATGCCACTCGGGCGAAAGAAAAAAAAAAGGTGATTTTAAATGGCTTCCGGACGCGTTCAACATGGCGGCGAAATCGAATGAATATTCATGTGATTACAGCAGCCTCCCGCCAGTTGATCAAATTCCGCAACTCCATCACGCACCATTTGGCTCGAATTGCATTATTTTTCAACTCGTGGACGGCCTGCGGCGGCAGTAGCCACTGCATGCCACGAACCAGGTGATCCATGAAACGTCTCTCGATGCACTGGCTGGGGATGTAGTCGCTTGGTTGGCGCGGCGTCGACTGGTGTTCTGGTCTGGCGGTGATTTGGGGGAAGGACCACGGGTGCTACCTTTTGTTGCTCGTCACCTTGACCCACGGCTTCTTAGACGAACTTAGCCCAAAATTCCACTCAGTCCCTTGCAACCGCCCACCACCTAGCGAAGGCACCCACCTCAGCGGAGGCCAAGCTGACGTCAGAGTGCCTCATTTTCGCAGAAAATCGTTGATTTTTCCCCGAAAACCGATGGAACCCCACTCGAAGTTGATGGAATCATGGATGGGACACCCCAAGCCATCATCCAAAAGAAATCCGATTCAAAAACTCGCATTTTTTTGGAAAATCGAAAAAATGCCTATTTTCGCCGCAAAAAATGCAGTCAATTGTGAATCCCGCCGGTCGACTTTTTCCGCTGCGAGGTGGCAAATTTTTGAAAATCGATTTTTGGGGGATTTCGACCGGGTTTTTGGTGGAAATTGGGTGGAGTGGAGTGAGGGGGGAGGGATAGTGAAGTCTGCATCGAAAATTTGAAGGAAATCGGGCGGGAAATGCGAAAATGAGGTGACGTCGGAGTTGAGAGGCATGCAGGCGTGGGGTCTGCTCGGGATTTCTTGATTTTTTCGAGAATTCCGCGGGTTTCTGATTGAAAGTTGGATGGAATGGAGTAGGACATGAAGTCCTGGCAACAAATTTGAAGGAAATCGACGCGGAAATCGGAAAATGAGGCAACGTCGGAGTTGGGGATGCATGCGTGAGGGTCTGCTCGGGTTTTCTTGTGTTTTTTCGAAAATTCTGCGAGGTTTCGAATTAAAGTTGGATTGATTGAAGTGAGGGGGAGAGGACATGAATGTCCTGGCATTAAATTTGAAGAAAATCGACTCGAAAATGCGAAAATTAGACGATGTCGAGGTCGGGCAGTCGGAAAATGTAGGCATTCTGGAGGTCTGCTTGGATTTTCTTGATTTTTTCGAGAATTCCATTGCTTTTTGGATGAAAGTTGGATTGAGTGGAGTGGGAGGAGGGGGAGCATGAAGTGTGCATCGAAAATTTGAAGGGAATCGGTGGGGAAATGCGAAAATAAGACGACATCGGAGTTGAGAGGCAGGTATGCATGGGTCTGGATGGGTCAGGGTCGGAATTTCTTGATTTTTTCCATATTTTCGCAGGATTGTGGGTGATTTTTGAGTGGAATGGACTGAGTGCAGAGAGAGCATGTAGAGTTCATCGAAAATTCTAAGGAAATCGACGCAGAAATGCGAAAATAAGCCAATGTCCGAGTTGGAAGGCATGCATGGAGGGGTCTTATCGGGATTTCTTGGTTATTTCCACAGTTTCACCTGGATTGTGGGTGAATGGTGGGCGGTATGCCCTCAGTGCAGAGGGAGCATGTACATTGCATTGAAAAAACAAAGGAAATCGACGCAGAAATGCGAAAACGATGCGATGCCGAGGTCGGGGAGGCATGCCCGCATGGGTTCTGCTTGTTTTTGCCCATGCCCATGCACCCGTTAACGCCATCAGCCACTCAGTGTTGTTCTCCAGGAACGCAACATTTTATTGGAGTACCGAGTCTATTAGCAGTCCATTAGGGCACCGCACCAGCCGAGCTTCGACCGGGGAAGCAGTTGATTCGCTTAACACACGCTTCGTGGGCATAACTTCACTTGCCCGGAGCACCATCCATCAGATCAATGCCAATTTTCTCCGGAAAATGGGAGCCAGTGTCGAGGCCTCAAACAACAATCCCATTCATTAGCAATTCGCTGGAGCCATTCCCGATCCACTTCCGCGAATTCCCATCGAAGTGCCGTCGATTCGACGGGCATCCCTCTCTCGTCCCGAGTCGAATTCCGACGCATTGGTCGAACATTTTGCGCTGATTCGGCCAATCTTCAGTCGGTTGCAGGGTTCAGCGGCGCAATTTTGCCACCCTTCAAGCGCGATGAGATGAAAACGAACGAAACTCATTTGAATCCGTTTAACTACGCTCCGGCTGGTCGACGGCAGCTTTGAGCATCCGCATGTGAGGTGCCTGCCCTGGACACGTCCCGTCCTCTGCATGCGCTGCTAATTGAAGAGCCGCTGAGTTTGTGCAGAACATCACTTAAGCCAGCAAATGCTGCTGATGTGCGAAGGCGGGACATGGCAGGCAGTCCAGAGAGGAAGTCGAGAGAAACACAAGACCGCCCTACATGACCTGCCATTGCCTACAGCCCACAAGTCGTTGACTTGGTCGAGGCGCTTGTTCGGGACATTTGAAGCCCGAAGCGTACCCTTTCAGATGAGGCATCAATCATTGATCTACTCCTTCAAACAAAAAAGTTATGCGTACGCAAGTGAAGTCAATTGCGACAAAATCTGCAAAAATCCGCCTAAATTGACCTACAACTCGAAAGTCCTTCACTTAATCAAGGCCGTGTCTAACGGTGTTTTGAAGAATGAAGCGTGCCCTTTAAAACGAGCCATCATTCATTGATCAACTCCGCCAAGCAAGGATGTTAGAGCCCAAGAGGTCGGCAAAGGTACGCGGTCTAGAATTTTTTTCCGCATTTTTCGAGAAAATTTTTCTGAAGATGAAGTCGCCCAGAAATTGTAGTAGGTGTCGTACTGCTAAATTGAATACTTTCACATGGAATATCTCGGGAACGGAGAGATGTAGGGAGAAAGTAATGATGAGGGATTGTAGAGTAAGACTTTATCTTCAAGACGACTATAGCGGATCAACCGAAGTCCCGTTATTTGCGTGTAAATTTTCACAAAAATAGTTATTTACACATTTTTCTACTGCATTTTCGCTGGTGACATTGAATCTTTGTATGAATGGATTGTAGACGTAGTCGTCCCCTTTAAGATGAGGTATCATTTATTGATCTACTCGTTCGGATAAAAAAGTTATGCGTATGCAAGTGAAATCAAGAGGAACAGAAATCGATGAGTATCTGCCCAACATGGCCTACAACCCAAAAAGTCGACGACTTAGCCGAGACTCGTGTTCAGAGAACTTGGAGACGGAAGCGTGCCCTTTAAAATGAGGTATCATTCGTTGATGTGCTCCTTCAAAGAGAAAAGTTAAGCGTCCGCAAGTGAAGTCAAAGCGGACAATTATCCGTCCAAACATGACTTCAGCTCGGGATTTCTTGATTTTTTCCACAAATTATGCGTTGTTTCGAGTAAATCTTGGATGGAGTCGTCTAAGTGGAAGGGGATCATAAAGTGTGCATCGAAAATTTGATGCAAATCGAGTGGGAAATGTGAAAATGAGGTCATGTCCAAGTCAGTTCCTGAGATTTCCCCATGACGTCATAACACAATGACTAATGTACTGCGAACAAGGGCAACAACAAAAAGTAGTTTGTCGTGTGAGAAGAAGCACTGGGACGGTGACAACCAGATGAACAAGCGAAGCAGACGCACGCCCACCGGCAAATCGATAAATTTCGAGTGCATTCCGCACTCAGGTGTGTTTGTGGGTGTGTGTGTGTGTGTGTGAGCGCATGGAGGAGGAGTGCCTGGTGAATTCCCGAAATTGGTACGTTGCACTGGCTGTTGTTTAACCAATAACAATAAATTAACTTCCACTCGACGATAACGAGAAGAGCCGATAACACACGAAATCCATTTGGGGATGCAACGGTGTTGACGTCGGCCCATGAATTCGGCTCACACACTTAACCAGTCACGGATCCTGTCAACTGACTTGGAGTGGCGGCACTCGGAAGGGATGGGGTGGGCGGTTGGGGGAGAGGTGCATTTATTAGGAGTTCTTTTATATTTTTGTTTTTTTTTTTGTTTTTTTGGCCATCAGGCTGACTGGCGCTGCTGATTGGACGGAATTGGCCTGGCGACTGTGGAACTCAATTAGCCTCACGCTGAATCGGCATCCAATGGCTGGCGTTTGAGGGGCCAATCCAATCGGCGGATGTGCCTTCAAGTCAAGTTCAATTTTGAGGAAATTTTCGGCCATTTAATCGCACTTCGTCGCAGTCGGTGGGCGGGGGGGGCGGGGAGGGGGACGGATGCACTGTGTTGGGCGGTGTCGTGGTCGCCTATGCGCAGAAAATTAATTTGAAACCCATCTTAACCGAGGGGCCGGCGCGGGGGTGTGCACAAAAGGCTACTAAATGGCAATCAAATTTTAATTAACTACCTCCAGGGGGGGGGTTGTGGGTTGTCGGTGCACCCAACTTTGGCGGTGGACCCGTTCAAAATTTGGCAAATTTAATAATCCTCGAATATTGACTCACACACGGGGTGGATGGTGGTCGGTTGGTCGGTTGGTCGGTTGGTCGGTTGGTCGGTGGGTGGTGGGTGGCGTTGGCGGTTTACAGCCTCTGTCGCGTGTCAATATTTCGCATTCATATTCGCTCACCGCACCGCGCCCAAAAAAGGCCACCAATTCAGTCGAAACTGGGCGGCACTCGCTCAGAGAGGCAGCACCAACTTGGCCATCCATCGGAGCCGCTTTTGTTCGGGCTGGTGGCGGACGCACCCTTGGGCAGCTGATGCTGACGCTCTCCGCGGATGATGGACTCACTCAGCCGGTGGCGATGAGTCGATGATTTCCTCTTAAACGATTCCATTTCGTGGGCGCTTCCGGGGATTCCCCGGGATCTGGCATTGTTCCCTCTTCGAGTGGGAGGGGGATGCTGTTCTTTTGATATCCCGGACGTACCTGTCCCCCCTCCGCGCACCGATTTACGACACAGATTGAGTTCACTTAATTGGCAAACGATGCACTCAATCCACTAAGCAGCGCGCCGAGGTGTGCTGGATGCGCATTCATGCTGTAAATGCCCGTCGATGGCATCGTTCCTGGCGTCTAGCGTCTGGCGTCTTACATAAACAGTGGCGCCGTAAAAAAAGGACAGACGCCCGCAGATGACCACTAATGTGACAGTAATTCTCGGCAGGCACTCAATTCAAGTGGCATCGTTAAGCTTTGTCGTCTGTCCTCATGGCTCCTGCATGCATTCATGAGGCGATTCACATCGGAATTAAGAGCGCTAATGGAATTGGATGTGTTACGTCTAGGTGTGTGGCCGATGGAGGGGAAGGGGGGGGGGGGGGGGGTGGGGGGGACACTCCAATGAAAAACGAACGCATTGATTGAAGTTTCAGACGAACAACGACAACACCCCGTCGTGGAGTGCGAGAAAATATTGCAATTACATAAACGCATCGTCCGCCTGGAGACGGGCGCAATATCGAGGAAAGATCATCCGCAAGTGCAAGCGGAATCACATAAGACGGCACGGAACGAAGAGCACCGTCTTAGTTGTCGCATCGGCAACTGGGCGACCAGTTGAACCCCCGGATACGTCACACAATCCGCTTCAGTTGTAATTCGAGCGAGTGAACAACTGCTCAAAGTGCACACACCCACGCTCGATTATCTGCTGGCGATGTAATCCGGCACGAAGGACATAATCCACCGTCGAGGCGAGTGAACATTTGAAACGTGTGTGCAGAGTTGCAGCACTCGTCCTCGCTGGTCAACGATTATGGATGTGGACCCTCTATTGTTTGGCATTTCTTGAGAAGGAGTCCCCCTATCCGTCCGCTTTTAACGCTAACGCGTCCTGACGAGGTGTGGAAGTGATTACTTAAGCAACAGGCGCTCTTCATTGTTAACTGAGAACAACGACCAACCGGGGCTGTTAATGTGATTTGATGGATGGATCTCGGTTTCCCTTGCAGGCAACGTTGCAGCCGAAGTTCCTGGCAACAAACAGGAAGAAGAAGAGGAAACCCCTGGCAACTGGAAGGAATCTTCAAACAATCACCAACTATCCGCCCGACATTCCGCGCTCGCCTAAAGAAGCCGCACAAGGCCGCCGAGATGCCCTCCTCTCGTGGAAGCACAACAAATCGCGACCTCATCGCGCGAGGGAACGCACAGAAGACAGCCGCAGGTGGGTGCTGGTGCGGTTGCGGGTGCAGTCTGTCACCGAGTCGAGTGTGCCATCATAATTCATTCGATTTTGAGAAGTTTCCGAACTCGATAATCCGCAAGCACTTGGATGCGGCTGATAGAAGGGAAGTCACCCCCGTCCGTCCCGGCAAGTGGATGGAGCAACCAGTTGAGCAGCGGCTTTAGTTTGCCGAAGAATGTGGGGAACCAAGGAGAGTGGTGCACAAAGGTCGTGTCTGCGGCAAGGTGGCATGGACAACATGTTCCTGAGCAGCGTGCTGTGGGAACGTCTAAAGCCCCTAAGGCTCGGGAGTGGACTGGAGAGGTGCCACTTCGTCACATCGCGCCGCCTTTTTGGCGAGTTTAAAGCCGCATGGGGGCCACAATGGACCCAACACGTCCTACAGTGAGCCACATCGTCGAAGGGAGCCAAGTCGTCAAAGGGAGCCACGTCGTCGAAGGGAGCCACGGCGTCGAAGGGAGCCACGTCGTCTAAGTCAGCCGCGGCGTCGAAGGGAGCCACATCGTCGAAGGGAGCCACATCGTCGAAGTGAGCCACGTCGTCGAAGGGAGCCACGTCGTCGAAGTGAGCCACGTCGTCGAAGGGAGCCACATCGTCGAAGTCAGCCACGTCGTCGAAGGGAGCCACGTCGTCGAAGGGAGCCACGTCGTCGAAGGGAGCCACGTCGTCTAAATCAGCCGCGGCGTCTAAGGGAGCCACGTCGTCGAAGGGAGCTACGTCGTCTAAGTCAGCCGCTGCGTCGAAGGGAGCCACGTCGTCAAAGTCAGCCACGTCGTCGAAGGGAGCCACGTCCTCTAAGTGAGCCGCGGCGTTGAAGTAAGCCGTGGCGTCTAAGTGAGCGTCCAAGGAACCATTCGAAGTGATGGCCGACATCGGGATGCCGGGAAATTTGGTCCGATTGCGTCGCACCACGTCGCGCTCCGTTCACTTCGGTTCCAGGACAGCCAAGCCGGTCGGAGCCTGCAAGGAGATGCCCTGTCGTGGGGCTCCGTCAATCTGGAGCGCTGGAGACGATTGAGGCAGTGGCCGGTGAAAGAGGGGAAGGCTCTATCGTCTAGTCAGTCAGTCGTGATTGAACGATTGTGCAAACGAGCAGATTGCGGTCAACAAGTGGCTCCGTCACTGAACGTGTTGACGGACACTCAAAAATCCATCAACCAGCGCCCCAAACTCCCCCAAATCGCCCCCAAATCGAAGCCAACATGTGATGTGTGCGAATAGTGTGATTCTTGCCACGATATGCCGTCCTTTGTGCCACGGCCACTCGACCAGACTAATCCATTAGCAGCGGTTTACTTTGAAGTCAAATAATCGCAATCTGTCCACAGTCCCAAACCATCTCGTCGGTCTGTTTGTCAAATCGGCACCTACTTGGTCATCCGTGGTCATCCCTGTCGACGCCACACATCGCATTTTGAAGCACTCGTCGCAAGGAACCCTTCGAAGCGATGGCAGAGTGCCACGCCATGCACTTCAGTTGAAGGACTGCCGAGGCGTTTGAAGCCAGATGCGCCCATCGAGTGACTCCTTCAATGTGGACTGGTGGACGAATCCTGATGACATTGACATCGTCGCTGAAGAACGGAGGCAACAGCCTCAAATGAGCCAAAGACGAAGTACATGCCGTCGAGCAAGAAGTCGCCAAAGCGTCGTGAGGTAATCAACGGTAGCGTCCACTCGGGCGGGAGCAGTTGTGCCTCTCAAGCGAGGCCCTAGACCGCCCCGAATGACCGAAGACCGCCCTTCTATTCAGCCAAAGGTAGGTGATGCCCTGTCGGCCCTGTAAGGCCATGGAATTCAGATGCAAATAGGGACTCGCACGCACGCGGAGTCCCGTCGAAGTTGTGAACTAAGCGCCTACAGGGCGGATTCATGAAGAGCCTGGCCTCACTTCCTGGTCGCCAACGACTGGATGGTCAATTCCTAGTAAAGCGAGACACAAGAGCAAACAATTAAGAAAGCGGACAAACGACTAGAAGCCAGCCACTCGCCAGAAAACGAACTCACGGCAGCTATCGCGCACCCCACACTCGAGTTGTCTGGTGGATCGTAGGGCCAGCGGGACCCTCTCAACCCCTCTTCACCCATCCTCGCCACTCACACGATCCCGGGGTACCTCCTCGACACCCACCCACTCTTCAGACCACCCTCCAGCGCAGTAAACCACGCTCCAACTGCATTTGACCAAACTCAGCCGTGACGTCAGAGTGCCTCAAATCGGTGATTTCTCTCCGAAAACCGATGGAACTCCCCTCGAAGTTGATGAAATCATGAACTGGACATCCGTAGCCATCATCCAAAAGAAATCCGATTCAAAAATTCGCATTTTTTTGGAAAATCGAAAAAATGCCTATTTTCGCCGCAAAAAATGCAGTCAATTGAGAATCCCGGCGGTCGACTTTTTCTGTTGCGAGGTGGCAAATTTTTGAAAATCGATTTTTGGGGAATTTCGACCGGGTTTTTTGTGGAAATTGGGTGGAGTGGAGTGAGGGGGGAGGGATAGTGAAGTCTGCATCGAAAATTTGAAGGAAATCGGCCGGGAAATGCGAAAATGAGGTGACGTCGGAGTTGAGAGGAATGCAGGCGTGGGGTCTGCTCGGGATTTCTTGATTTTTTCGAGATTTCCGCGGCTTTCTGAGTGGAAGTTGGATGGAATGGAGTAAGGGGGAAGAGGACCTGAAGTCCTGACAACAAATTTGAAGGAAATCGACGCGGAAATAGGAAAATGAGGCAACGTTGGAGTTGGGGATGCATGCGTGAGGGTCTGCTCGGGTTTTCTTGTGTTTTTTCAAAAATTCAGCCAGGTCTCGGATTAAAGTTGGATTGAATGAAGTGAGGGGGGAGGGGGGATGAGCTGCTGGCCACAAATTTGATAGGAATCCGGGTAAAAATGCGAAAATGAACCGATGTCGTGGTCGGGCAGTCGGGAAATGTAGGCATTCTGGAGGTCTGCTTTGATTTTCTCTATTTTTTCGAATATTCTGCCGAGTTTTGGATACAAATTGGGTGGAGTGGGGTGAGGGGGGAGAGGACACGAATGCCTGGCCACAAATTTGAAGGAAATCCGTGGAGAAATGCGAAAATGAGAAAAGGTCCGAGTTGGGGTATGCCCGGCTTGTGGTCTGCTCGGGACTTCTTCAGTTTTTTCCCAAAAAATTGCCTAACTCCAAGTCGGGAAGGCAATTCTTAGTCGAGTCGCCTTGATAGCCTTCTCCTTTGAAGGTTTGCAGCAGTCAACGTCCAGGAACACGGGGCAGGTGTGAGCGACTTAAGAAGGAGCCTCTGTCACTGAGTGAGATTCACAAGACGAGAGGCTGCGTCTAAGACTGCAGCGGCAGCCGTACTTGACGGCGAAGTCGGACAATGTTGCACAGGCAGAGGGGCAGATGGGCAGATGGACAGACAGGCCGACAGACGAACGGATGGACAGACGGGTGGACAGTCAGATGGACAAACAGACAGTCAAACGGACAGAGCATCAGCCCCCCAGCCAAGCCACTCGCAAAGTCCTTATTTAATTGCCACTAAAACTGCATCAAAGCAGAACTGATACTGTCCCCTACAAAGGGCTTACCTGCCCCCACCCCGCGCGTCCCTCATTTCGAATCGGATCACATCATGGTCGTCGCTCGTCAGGGACACCGTCCCGCTGCCAGAAAGCCACTTTGTGCGTGCATTTGTCCCGTTCGCTATCGAAAGCGGCTTAATTTCGCGTCCTGAATAGTTTATTAATGACGTCCACCCGCTTATAATTAAGGTCCTCGCCTCCTTTTTGCACTCACTGGTCCCCGTCCGTCGATTGTGGACGGACGAGGGTGGTCCGAGAGCTCTGCGAGGGGAGGAGCATGGACAACAATGGACGATGGATAGCGCGGGAGTTCCCTGTCCACCGACTGAATCTGGAAGGCAGCCGGAGTCGGGGAAGAGCATGCCCGACGAGAGTGGAAGCCACAAAAACCCACGAGACAAAGGAGACTCCTTCAACTCGTTGACTTGGTCGAGACGCCTGCACTGACCATTTGAAGCCCGAAGCGTGCCCTTTCAGATGAGGCATCAATCATTGATCTACTCCTTCAAACAAAAAAGTTATGCGTACGCAAGTGAAGTCAATTGGGAGAAAATCTGCAAAAATCCGCCTAAATTGACCTACAACTCGAAAGTCCTTGACTTAATCAAGGCCGTGTCTAACGGTGTTTTGAAGAATGAAGCGTGCCCTTTAAAACGAGCCATCATTCATTGATCAACTCCGCCAAGCAAGGATGTTAGAGCCCAAGAGGTCGGCAAAGGTACGCGGTCTAGAATTTTTTTCCGCATTTTTCGAGAATTTTTTTCTGAAGATGAAGTCGCCCAGAAATTGTAGTAGGTGTCGTACTGCTAAATTGAATACTTTCACATGGAATATCTCGGGAACGGAGGGATGTAGGGAAAAAGTAATGATGAGGGATTGTAGAGTAAGACTTTATCTTCAAGACGACTATAGCGGATCAACCGAAGTCCCGTTATTTGCGTGTAAATTTTCACAAAAATAGTTATTTACACATTTTTCTACTGCATTTTCGCTGGTGACATTGAATCTTTGTATGAATGGATTGTAATCGTCCCCTTTAAGATGAGGTATCATTTATTGATCTACTCGTTCGGATAAAAAAGTTATGCGTATGCAAGTGAAATCAAGAGGAACAGAAATCGATGAGTATCTGCCCAACATGGCCTACAACCCAAAAAGTCGACGACTTAGCCGAGACTCGTGTTCAGAGAACTTGGAGACGGAAGCGTGCCCTTTAAAATGAGGTATCATTCGTTGATGTGCTCCTTCAAAGAGGAAAGTTAAGCGTCCGCAAGTGAAGTCAAAGCGGACAAAAATCCATCCAACATGACTTCTGTTCGGGATTTCTTCATTTTTGCCAGAAAATCTGCGGTTTTTTGATTGAAAATTGACTGAAGCTGATTGAGCGGAGAGGGAGTGTGATGTGTGCATCGAAAAGCTGATGGAAATCGAGTGAGAAATGGGAAAACGAGTCGCTGAGCGGTCATCAGCAGATGGGTCCTGTTTTGGGTCCCTTGCGGCTGTTCAAGTGAACGACTATTAGAATGTCGTTACCTTGTCCTCCGCTGTGCGGGAAGAGGAGGAAGAAGAGGAGAAAAACAAAAAAAAAAAAACATGAAGTCCATGTCCAGGGGGAAAAAAAAAAACAAACCGACTTGCTGTGTTACAGGTACGGCCATATTGGCGTCGACTGGCTGCACATGGGCGCATATCCGGCATATCCGGCATATCCGGCAAACGAAGTGCATATTCTCGATAGCCGGCGGTAACTGCTGGTGCTTCAAAATGGATTAAAGATCCCACCCGTTCCTAGTTGCGACACATTTGGCATTTTGACTTCGCCGTCGAGCTGTCCACCCACGGGTCTTCCAACCCCGGATGCATGTACTGGACTGCATGTGATGGGTGACCAGCCGTAGGACTCGGCGCTTGTTGCTTCTGCGGTTTGTGGTGTACATTTTGTTCAGCTCTTCCAATCGGCATCGTTGGGGGGGGGGGGGGGGTTCGATTTTCAGTTCGACTACACGATGCGCTCGTCCGCCATCGTCATGGTGTATCATCGGCTGGCCCCCATGTTCGAAGCGATGATTTCGGTTATGTAAGCGACCCCATGCCGAATGCTAATCCAAGAGGGATACCTTGGCGATGAGGGTGACGACGGAATAGATGAAAATCGATTTTCCTCATCTCATTAAGGAGCCAGCCTGGAAAACGGGGGTGTTGTCGGCACGAATCGTTCGAATCCACGGCATCCTCGAGAAATGGACCGAAAAAAAAACGGGAAAACGTGGGAAAAGAAAAAAAACAAATGCAAAATGGCCACTCTTGTGGTTGATTAGGTCCGATGGCTGGATGCAGTTGCCTGGCTGCACGAATGGCTCTCCGGCCCACCCCCACGTTCATCCACTTTCAAGTGACAGCTTCAATTAAGTGGCAAAATGGATGACTTCAAAGTTTACTCTGTTCTCTCTGCCATTTGGCCTGCCATCATCATTCGCATCTTTGGCCGGATTAACCGGGACACATCCACTTCTAACTCACACCACCCACCACCCACCAACCAGGCTGTTTTTTTTTGTTTTTTTTTACTTTCGGGTGCGTGCCTGTGTGCGGCCGCACGTAGGACGACAAAGTTAGAGACTCCTTTCAGTTTCGATTTCGGATAAATCAAACAAAGGGACGGAAACAAAAAAGAGCCGAAAAGAAAAAGAGTTCTTCTCTCTCTGTCTCCCTGTCTCTCTGATCCTGTGATGGAGTCGTACCTTTGCACACGCGACACCCATGCAAAGTGTATCAATCACTCGCAACTTTGCCATTTGCAATATTGCGTGTGTCGCGTGGTCCTGTGAATACACTTCCCTTGTTGGGCCTAGCGCCTCAGCGCGACGGTGAACGTCGCCGCTTTGCCGTTGCGGGCGATAAATCCTCGACGATATTTATCATTTATCCCGTGATGGAGCAGAAAAGTTGACTAGTTACCTCGGAATATTTAAATAAGAATACAAACGTGGCGGGGGGGGGGGGGGGGGGGGAGGGGTTTGCGGAAGGACGAGAGATAGACGCCAATTTGCATAAGTATTTTTGAAAGTGATTAATGTGCTAATAAGGGATAACGTGCACGGATACACGGTGCGGGCGTTGAGAATTTGCATTTTTTTCCTGTTTCGGCTGGTCCTTGGGAAGAAGAACCCTTTTTTCCCTTGATCCTTCTCCAGCCATTGAGTGGTTTATTTGAAAAACCGAGGTTGATCAGCGAGGGATGCCAGCCAATTCGAGCAGCACGTAGGCGGGCGGGGGCGTGCGACGGGGTGTGATATGGTGCGACGGGGTGCAACAGGATGAGATGGGGTGCGACGTGGTGCGACAGGGTGCAACGTAGTGCGACGGGATAGGAGGTGGTGCGACGGGGTGTGACAGGGTGCAACGTAGTGCGACAGGGTGCGACGGGATGCGACGTGGTGAGACGTGGTGCGATAGGGTGCGATGTGGTGAGACGAGGTGCGACGGGGTGCGACAGGGTGCGACGTGGTGCCAAGGGGTGCGACGGAGTGCGATAGGGCGCGACGGGATAGGACGGGATGCGACGTGGTGCGACGGGGTACGACAGGCTGCTACGTGGTGCGACAGGGTGCGACGGGGTGCGATAGGGTGCGACAGGGGCGACAGGGGCGACAGGGTGCGACGGGGTGCGACGGGGTGCGACGTGGTGCGACGGTGGTCGACGGGGTGCGACGGGGTGCTACTAGAAGAGCATTGCCTCCATCGCAGAACGCAGAACTTGGACTACTCCTTCAGCTCATGAGGCTGTCCATGCTGCCGCGCCTGGCCTTTGCACGAAGAAGTCCTAGCCAGCTCTCGGTGCATATTTTTGTCCCCTTTGACTTCACTTGCGGACGCATAACTTTTCTGTCTGAGCGAGTAGATCAATGATTGATGCCTCATCTGAAAGGGTGCGCTTCGGGCTTCAAATGTCCCGAACAAGCACCTCGACCAAGTCAACGACTTGTGGGCTGTAGGCAATGGCAGGTCATGTAGGGCGGTCTTGTGTTTCTCTCGACTTCCTCTCTGGACTGCCTGCCATGTCCCGCCTTCGCACATCAGCAGCATTTGCTGGCTTAAGTGATGTTCTCCACAAACTCTTCAATTAGCAGCGCATGCAGAGGACGGGACGTGTCCAGGGCAGGCACCTCACATGCGGATGCTCCAAGCTGCCGTCGACCAGCCGGAGCGTAGTTAAACGGATTCAAATGAGTTTCGTTCGTTTTCATCTCATCGCGCTTGAAGGGTGGCAAAATTGCGCCGCTGAACCCTGCAACCGACTGAAGATTGGCCGAATCAGCGCAAAATGTTCGACCAATGCGTCGGAATTCGACTCGGGTCGAGAGAGGGATGTCCGTCGAATCGACGGCACTTCGATGGGAATTCGCGGAAGTGGATCGGGAATGGCTCCAGCGAATTGCTAATGAATGGGATTGTTGTTTGAGGCCTCGACACTGGCTCCCATTTTCCGGAGGAAATTGGCATTGATCTGATGGATGGTGCTCCGGGCAAGTGAAGTTATGCCCCCGGAGCGTGTGTTAAGCGAATCAACAGTGTTCCCGGTCGAAGCTCGGCTGGTGCGGTGCCCTAATGGACTGCTAATAGACTCGGTACTCCAATAAAATGTTGCGTTCCTGGAGAACAACACTGAGTGGCTGATGGCGCTAACGGGTGCATGGGCATGGGCAAAAACAAGCAGAACCCATGCGGGCATGCCTCCCCGACCTCGGCATCGCATCGTTTTCGCATTTCTGCGTCGATTTCCTTTGTTTATTCGATGCAATGCACATGCTCCTTCTGCACTGAGGGCATACCGCCCACCATTCACCCACAATCCAGGTGAAACTGTGGAAATAACCAAGAAATCCCGATAAGACCCCTCCATGCATGCCTTCCAACTCGGACATCGGCTTATTTTCGCATTTCTGCGTCCCTTAGAATTTTCGATGAACTCTACATGCTCTTTCTGCACTCAGTCCATTCCACTCAAAAATCACCCACAATCCTGCGAGGATTGGAAAAAAATCAATAAATTCTGACCCAGACCCATCCAGACCCATGCATACCTGCCTCTCAACTCCGATGTCGTCTTATTTTCGCATTTCCCCACCGATTCCCTTCAAATTTTCGATGCACACTTCATGCTCCCCCTCCACCCACTCCTCTCAATCCAACTTTCATCCAAAAAGCAATGGAATTCTCGAAAAAATCAAGAAAATCCAAGCAGACCC
>OU026150.1:2826423-2864575 GCA_907269125.1 Eristalis pertinax
TCCTCCTTGCACCTTCCCCCCAGTCCCCCCACCCCAGCGGAGGCCAGGCTGACGTCAGAGTGTGAAATTTTCGCACGAAATCGTTGATTTTTCCCCGAGAACCGATGGAAAACTACTCGAAGTTGATGGAATCATGGATGGGACATCCGTAGCCATCATCCAAAAGAAAACCGACTCAAAAATTCGCATTTTTTTTGAAAAATCGAAAAAATGCATGATTTCGCCGCAAAAAATGCCGTCAATTGTGAATCCCAGCGGTCGACTTTTTCCGCGGCGAGGTGACAAATTTTGAAAATCGATTTTTTCGCAATTTCGACCGGATTTTGAGTGAACCATTGGGCGGAGTGGAGTGTGTGGGAGGGGGACCGTGAAGTGTGCATCGAAAATTTGAAGAGAATCGACGCGGGAAATGCGAAAATGAGACGGTGTCAATGGATTCAACTAACCCCCTTTTCGCACCTGAAGTAGTTTTAATTGGTAAATTGGCCATATCTCGGAAATGGCTGGGTCGTTTGAGATGCGGTTTATTGCGTTCGATTCAGCACGCAAATACGCTTTTTTGTGCCCAAAATCATGTCGATGCGACCAGGAGAAAGTAGGAAAAAATGTATGAGAAGGTCACCTGAAAAGGTTGACATGAAGTGGTTTATTTTACAAAATTGGCCATATCTCGGAAACGGTTCGCTCGATTTGAATGCTTCGGGTCTCGTTGGATTCAGCATGAAAACACGCTTCTTGTGAGCCATCAAACATGCTGCTACGACTAGTAGAAAGTAGAGAAAAGTGCTGGAGAAAGTGACCATAAAATGCTGAATTATACAAAATGGGCCGTATCTCGAAAACTAAGCGTTTTTTCGGGGTTGCAAATGATCTCTTACGCCATTTTGCGGATATAACCGCGCTGCAAAGACGCTTCTTTTGAGCCATAAACCATGCCGATACGACCAATAGGTCAAAAGTTAGTAAAAAAATAGTGTCTAAAAACCGTCCGAAGAAGAGACCTGAAGTAGTTTTTAATTGGTAAATTGGCCATATCTCGGAAATGGCTGGGTCGTTTGAGATGCGGCTTGTTGCGTTCGATTCAGCACGCAAATACGCTTTTTTTGTGCCCAAAATCATGTCGATGCGACCAGTAGAAAGTAGGAAAAAATGTATGAGAAGGTCACCTGAAAAGGTTGACATGAAGTGGTTTATTTTACAAAATTGGCCATATCTCGGAAACGGTTCGCTCGATTTGAATGCTTCGGGTCTCGTTGGATTCAGCATGAAAAACACGCTTCTTGTGAGCCATCAAACATGCTGCTACGACTAGTAGAAAGTAGAGAAAAGTGCTGGAGAAAGTGACCATAAAAATGCTGAATTATACAAAATGGGCCGTATCTCGAAAACTAAGCGTTTTTCGGGGTTGCAAATGATCTCTTACGCCATTTTGCGGATATAACCGCGTTGCAAAGACGCTTCTTTTGAGCCATAAATCATGCCGATACGACCAATAGGTCAAAAGTTAGCAAAAAATAGTGTCTAAAAATCGTCCGAAGAAGAGACCTGAAGTAGTTTTAATTGGTAAATTGGCCATATCTCGGAAATGGCTGGGTCGTTTGAGATGCGGTTTGTTGCGTTCGATTCAGCACGCAAATACGCTTTTTTTGTGCCCAAAATCATGTCTATGCGACCAGGAGAAAGTAGGAAAAATGTATGAGAAGGTCACCTGAAAAGGTTGACATGAAGTGGTTTATTTTACAAAATTGGCCATATCTCGGAAACGGTTCGCTCGATTTGAATGCTTCGGGTCTCGTTGGATTCAGCATGAAAACACGCTTCTTGTGAGCCATCAAACATGCTGCTACGACTAGTAGAAAGTAGAGAAAAGTGCTGGAGAAAGTGACCATAAAATGCTGAATTATACAAAATGGGCCGTATCTCCGAAAACTAAGCGTTTTTCGGGGTTGCAAATGATCTTTTACGCCATTTTGCGGATATAACCGCGCTGCAAAGACGCTTCTTTTGAGCCATAAACCATGCCGATACGACCAATAGGTCAAAAGTTAGTAAAAAATAGTGTCTAAAAACCGTCCGAAGAAGAGACCTGAAGTAGTTTTAATTGGTAAATTGGCCATATCTCGGAATGGCTGGGTCGTTTGAGATGCGGCTTGTTGCGTTCGATTCATAGCACGCAAATACGCTTTTTTTTGTGCCCAAAATCATGTCGATGCGACCAGTAGAAAGTAGGAAAAAATGTATGAGAAGGTCACCTGAAAAGGTTGACATGAAGTGGCTTATTTTACAAAATTGGGCCATATCTCGGAAACGGTTCGCTCGATTTGAATGCTTCGGGTCTCGTTGGATTCAGCATGAAAACACGCTTCTTGTGAGCCATCAAACATGCTGCTACGACTAGTAGAAAAGTAGAGAAAAGTGCTGGAGAAAGTGACCATAAAATGCTGAATTATACAAAATGGGCCGTATCTCGAAAACTAAGCGTTTTTCGGGGTTGCAAATGATCTATTACGCCATTTTGCGGATATAACCGCGCTGCAAAGACGCTTCTTTTGAGCCATAAACCATGCCGATACGACCAATAGGTCAAAAGTTAGTAAAAAATAGTGTCTAAAAACCGTCCGAAGAAGAGACCTGAAGTAGTTTTAATTGGTAAATTGGCCATATCTCGGAAATGGCTGGGTCGTTTGAGATGCGGTTTGTTGCGTTCGATTCAGCACGCAAATACGCTTTTTTTGTGCCCAAAATCATGTCGATGCGACCAGTAGAAAGTAGGAAAAAATGTATGAGAAGGTCACCTGAAAAGGTTGACATGAAGTGGTTTATTTTACAAAATTGGCCATATCTCGGAAACGGTTCGCTCGATTTGAATGCTTCGGGTCTCGTTGGATTCAGCATGAAAACACGCTTCTTGTGAGCCATCAAACATGCTGCTACGACCAGTAGAAAGTAGAGAAAAGTGCTGGAGAAAGTGACCATAAAATGCTGAATTATACAAAATGGGCCGTATCTCGAAAACTAAGCGTTTTTCGGGGTTGCAAATGATCTCTAACGCCATTTTGCGGATATAACCGCGCTGCAAAGACGCTTCTTTTGAGCCATAAACCATGCCGATACGACCAATAGGTCAAAAGTTAGTAAAAAAATAGTGTCTAAAAACCGTCCGAAGAAGAGACCTGAAGTAGTTTTAATTGGTAAATTGGCCATATCTCGGAAATGGCTGGGTCGTTTGAGATGCGGTTTGTTGCGTTCGATTCAGCACGCAAATAACGCTTTTTTTGTGCCCAAAATCATGTCGATGCGACCAGTAGAAAGTAGGAAAAAATGTATGAGAAGGTCACCTGAAAAGGTTGACATGAAGTGGTTTATTTTACAAAATTGGCCATATCTCGGAAACGGTTCGCTCGATTTGAATGCTTCGGGTCTCGTTGGATTCAGCATGAAAACACGCTTCTTGTGAGCCATCAAACATGCTGCTACGACTAGTAGAAAGTAGAGAAAAGTGCTGGAGAAAGTGACCATAAAATGCTGAATTATACAAAAGAGAGCTAGTATCTCGAAAACTAAGCGTTTTTCGGGGTTGCAAATGATCTCTTACGCCATTTTGCGGATATAACCGCGCTGCAAAGACGCTTCTTTTGAGCCATAAACCATGCCGATACGACCAATAGGTCAAAAGTTAGTAAAAAATAGTGTCTAAAAACCGTCCGAAGAAGAGACCTGAAGTAGTTTTTAATTGGTAAATTGGCCATATCTCGGAAATGGCTGGGTCGTTTGAGATGCGGTTTGTTGCGTTCGATTCAGCACGCAAATACGCTTTTTTTGTGAACAAAATCATGTCGATGCGACCAGTAGAAGTAGGAAAAAATGTATGGGAAGGTCACCTGAAAAGGTTGACATGAAGTGGTTTATTTTACAAAATTGGCCATATCTCGGAAACGGTTCGCTCGATTTGAATGCTTCGGGTCTCGTTGGATTCAGCATGAAAACACGCTTCTTGTGAGCCATCAAACATGCTGCTACGACCAGTAGAAAGTAGGGAAAAGTGCTGGAGAAAGTGACCATAAAATGCTGAATTATACAAAATGGGCCATATCTCGAAAACTAAGCGTTTTTCGGGGATTTTGGCTTCTTTGCTCAAGGTTTCTTATGACTTTGCGCAGGATGGAAGGACGCGTCCTTCGAGCCATCAACCATGCCGCTACGACCAATAGGTCAGAAGTTAGGAAGAAATGAGGATCGAAAAAAGCGTCGGAAAATATAGCCTGTAGCCTGTAGCGTTCCCCAAGAACGGAGGCAACAGCAGCTCCCCTGCCACGTAGATCGACCATAGTCTAGCTGACGCACGCAGACGGCGTCACCAAACAACAAGCTGCGCCACGCTCGAGCCACCAGCCGTGCAGCTGTGCAGAAAACCCCAGCAGTCTACACTAGTCTCTAGTAGCCATAGTCTTGTTTAATTACTCCCCTTAATTTTGTAAAATCCTCAAATCCTTGCCCCCCCCCCCCCCACCACACCACCAAAAAACGATTCAATAAACCATAGAATGATGAACAAAATCGAACGAAAAGCCTTTTGTTTTCTCAAAGTCAACCCACATGTCAAATCATGCACAAAAGGTCCTTTTCAGGATCGGAAATAGAAGGTAAGCTAGTCAAGGTGAGTATGTGCCTTTCCACAGGCAAAGTGAGGAACTGCCAAACCCTGATGTCGAAATCGCAATTTTCATATAAAATTCGAGCTGAAACACCAGGCCACCAGAAAGCCAGCAGAAGCAGCAGGTATCCTCTAGTTAAGCCCGGACGATATGCAACGAAATTTTGATGGCATGTCATGCGAGCCCATGCCACAAATCGTTGCATACCCGCCGGGCTGAAAATTGGCATACCTGCTGCTTTTGCTGCATTTCTGGTGGCCTGGTATTTCAGACGGATTTTTGATGATTTTTAGTGAAAACGACTTCGAGTGTGGTTGGGACTGATGCGATTTTGGGTGGAAGGCGGCCTCGTTTGCTTTTGTTGAATGTTGCGCGTGTCCTCCTTCTGGAGAGATTTACGAGGTGGCTGGCCGGATTCAAGCTGAAAACGAGAGATACTTACCCTGATCCTTAAAAGGACCCTTTTTGTGTGTGTTTGGGGATGTTTGTTTTACATTTGGATTGACTTTGTTGTTGCAGGCTTCCACCAGCGACTGGATCGAGCAGATAGCAGCTGCTCGTCCAGTAGATGCGCCTGCGTTCGATATGGATCCTAAGAAGGGCTTTTGTGCGTGTGTTTTTGCAGTCGATAGGAGGAAAGGTTGTTCCTTCTAGGCAACGATAGCGCTAGGAAAGGTCCTTAAAAAGGCACTCGTCTAAGCAAAATCGGGCATATCTCGAGAAGGGAGCGACTGATGTCGTAGGTCTAAATACCCACCGATAGGGGTTGAAAAGACGCGTCTGGCCATGCCAACTTTGTTTTGCCACCCCCACCAGGAGATGTTGTTGGTTGATTGGTAAATTGGCCATATCTCGGAAACGACTCGCTTGTTTTAAATGCGGTTGGTTGCGTTGGATTCAGCACGATTTTGGGTTCGCGGTTGTGTTCTCTCCTCCTTGCACCTTCCCCCCAGTCCCCCACCCCAGCGGAGGCCAGGCTGACGTCAGAGTGTGAAATTTTCGCACGAAATCGTTGATTTTTCCCCGAGAAACCGATGGAAAACTACTCGAAGTTGATGGAATCATGGATGGGACATCCGTAGCCATCATCCAAAAGAAAACCGACTCAAAATTCGCATTTTTTTGAAAAATCGAAAAAATGCATGATTTCGCCGCAAAAAATGCCGTCAATTGTGAATCCCAGCGGTCGACTTTTTCCGCGGCGAGGTGACAAATTTTGAAAATCGATTTTTTCGCAATTTCGACCGGATTTTGAGTGAACATTGGGCGGAGTGGAGTGTGTGGAGGGGGACCGTGAAGTGTGCATCGAAAATTTGAAGAGAATCGACGCGGAAATGCGAAAATGAGACGGTGTCAATGGATTCAACTAACCCCCTTTTCGCACCTGAAGTAGTTTTAATTGGTAAATTGGCCATATCTCGGAAATGGCTGGGTCGTTTGAGATGCGGTTTATTGCGTTCGATTCAGCACGCAAATACGCTTTTTTGTGCCCAAAATCATGTCGATGCGACCAGTAGAAAGTAGGAAAAAATGTATGAGAAGGTCACCTGAAAAGGTTGACATGAAGTGGTTTATTTTACAAAATTGGCCATATCTCGGAAACGGTTCGCTCGATTTGAATGCTTCGGGTCTCGTTGGATTCGGCATGAAAACACGCTTCTTGTGAGCCATCAAACATGCTGCTACGACCAGTAGAAAGCAGAGAAAAGTGCTGGAGAAAGTGACCATAAAATGCTGAATTATACAAAATGGGCCGTATCTCGAAAACTAAGCGTTTTTCGGGGTTGCAAATGATCTCTTACGCCATTTTGCGGATATAACCGCGTTGCAAAGACGCTTCTTTTGAGCCATAAATCATGCCGATACGACCAATAGGTCAAAAGTTAGCAAAAAATAGTGTCTAAAAATCGTCCGAAGAAGAGACCTGAAGTAGTTTTAATTGGTAAATTGGCCATATCTCGGAAATGGCTGGGTCGTTTGAGATGCGGTTTGTTGCGTTCGATTCAGCACGCAAATACGCTTTTTTTGTGCCCAAAATCATGTCGATGCGACCAGGAGAAAGTAGGAAAAAATGTATGAGAAGGTCACCTGAAAAGGTTGACATGAAGTGGTTTATTTTACAAAATTGGCCATATCTCGGAAACGGTTGGCTCGATTTGAATGCTTCGGGTCTCGTTGGATTCAGCATGAAAACACGCTTCTTGTGAGCCATCAAACATGCTGCTACGACTAGTAGAAAGTAGAGAAAAGTGCTGGAGAAAGTGACCATAAAATGCTGAATTATACAAAATGGGCCGTTATCTCGAAAACTAAGCGTTTTTCGGGGTTGCAAATGATCTCTTACGCCATTTTGCGGATATAACCGCGCTGCAAAGACGCTTCTTTTGAGCCATAAACCATGCCGATACGACCAATAGGTCAAAAGTTAGTAAAAAATAGTGTCTAAAAACCGTCCGAAGAAGAGACCTGAAGTAGTTTTAATTGGTAAATTGGCCATATCTCGGAAATGGCTGGGTCGTTTGAGATGCGGCTTGTTGCGTTCGATTCAGCACGCAAATACGCTTTTTTTGTGCCCAAAATCATGTCGATGCGACCAGTAGAAAGTAGGAAAAAATGTATGAGAAGGTCACCTGAAAAGGTTGACATGAAGTGGTTTATTTTACAAAATTGGCCATATCTCGGAAACGGTTGCTCGATTTGAATGCTTCGGGTCTCGTTGGATTCAGCATGAAAACACGCTTCTTGTGAGCCATCAAAACATGCTGCTACGACTAGTAGAAAGTAGAGAAAAGTGCTGGAGAAAGTGACCATAAAATGCTGAATTATACAAAATGGGCGCGTATCTCGAAACTAAGCGTTTTTTCGGGGTTGCAAATGATCTCTTACGCCATTTTGCGGATATAACCGCGTTGCAAAGACGCTTCTTTTGAGCCATAAATCATGCCGATACGACCAATAGGTCAAAAGTTAGCAAAAAAATAGTGTCTAAAAATCGTCCGAAGAAGAGACCTGAAGTAGTTTTAATTGGTAAATTGGCCATATCTCGGAATGGCTGGGTCGTTTGAGATGCTGGTTTGTTGCGTTCGATTCAGCACGCAAATACGCTTTTTTTGTGCCCAAAATCATGTCGATGCGACCAGTAGAAAGTAGGAAAAAAATGTATGAGAAGGTCACCTGAAAAGGTTGACATGAAGTGGTTTATTTTACAAAATTGGCCATATCTCGGAAACGGTTCGCTCGATTTGAATGCTTCGGGTCTCGTTGGATTCAGCATGAAAACACGCTTCTTGTGAGCCATCAAACATGCTGCTACGACTAGTAGAAAGTAGAGAAAAGTGCTGGAGAAAGTGACCATAAAATGCTGAATTATACAAAATGGGCCGTATCTCGAAAACTAAGCGTTTTTCGGGGTTGCAAATGATCTCTTACGCCATTTTGCGGATATAACCGCGCTGCAAAGACGCTTCTTTTGAGCCATAAACCATGCCGATACGACCAATAGGTCAAAAGTTAGCAAAAAATAGTGTCTAAAAATCGTCCGAAGAAGAGACCTGAAGTAGTTTTAATTGGTAAATTGGCCATATCTCGGAAATGGCTGGGTCGTTTCAGATGCGGTTTGTTGCGTTCGATTCAGCACGCAAATACGCTTTTTTTGTGCCTAAAGTCATGTCGATTCGACCAGTAGAAAGTAGGAAAAAATGTCGGAGAAGGTCACCGGAAATGGTTGACCTGAAGTGGTTTATTTTACAAAATTGGCCATATCTCGGAAACGGTTCGCTCGATTTGAATGCTTCGGGTCTCGTTGGATTCAGCATGAAAACACGCTTCTTGTGAGCCATCAAACATGCTGCTACGACCAGTAGAAAGTAGGAAAAGTGCTGGAGAAAGTGACCATAAAATGCTGAATTATACAAAATGGGCCATATCTCGAAAACTAAGCGTTTTTCGGGGATTTTGGCTTCTTTGCTCAAGGTTTCTTATGACTTTGCGCAGGATGGAAGGACGCGTCCTTCGAGCCATCAACCATGCCGCTACGACCAATAGGTCAGAAGTTAGAAGAAATGAGGATCGAAAAAAGCGTCGGAAAATATAGCCTGTAGCCTGTAGCGTTCCCCAAGAACGGAGGCAACAGCAGCTCCCCCTGCCACGTAGATCGACCATAGTCTAGCTGACGCACGCAGACGGCGTCACCAAACAACAAGCTGCGCCACGCTCGAGCCACCAGCCGTGCAGCTGTGCAGAAAACCCCAGCAGTCTACACTAGTCTCTAGTAGCCATAGTCTTGTTTAATTACTCCCCTTAATTTTGTAAAATCCTCAAATCCTTGCCCCCCCCCCCCACCACACCACCAAAAAACGATTCAATAAACCATAGAATGATGAACAAAATCGAACGAAAAGCCTTTTGTTTTCTCAAAGTCAACCCACATGTCAAATCATGCACAAAAGGTCCTTTTCAGGATCGGAAATAGAAGGTAAGCTAGTCAAGGTGAGTATGTGCCTTTCCACAGGCAAAGTGAGGAACTGCCAAACCCTGATGTCGAAATCGCAATTTTCATATAAAATTCGAGCTGAAACACCAGGCCACCAGAAAGCCAGCAGAAGCAGCAGGTATCCTCCAGTTAAGCCCGGACGATATGCAACGAAATTTTGATGGCATGTCATGCGAGCCCATGCCACAAATCGTTGCATACCCGCCGGGCTGAAAATTGGCATACCTGCTGCTTTTGCTGCATTTCTGGTGGCCTGGTATTTCAGACGGATTTTTGATGATTTTTAGTGAAAACGACTTCGAGTGTGGTTGGGACTGATGCGATTTTGGGTGGAAGGCGGCCTCGTTTGCTTTTGTTGAATGTTGCTCGTGTCCTCCTTCTGGAGAGATTTACGAGGTGGCTGGCCGGATTCAAGCTGAAAACGAGAGATACTTACCCTGATCCTTAAAAGGACCCTTTTTGTGTGTGTTTGGGGATGTTTGTTTTACATTTGGATTGACTTTGTTTGTTGCAGGCTTCCACCAGCGACTGGATCGAGCAGATAGCAGCTGCTCGTCCAGTAGATGCGCCTGCGTTCGATATGGATCCTAAGAAGGGCTTTTGTGCGTGTGTTTTTGCAGTCGATAGGAGGAAAGGTTGTTCCTTCTAGGCAACGATAGCGCTAGGAAAGGTCCTTAAAAAGGCACTCGTCTAAGCAAAATCGGGCATATCTCGAGAAGGGAGCGACTGATGTCGTAGGTCTAAATACCCACCGATAGGGGTTGAAAAGACGCGTCTGGCCATGCCAACTTTGTTTTGCCACCCCCACCAGGAGATGTTGTTGGTTGATTGGTAAATTGGCCATATCTCGGAAACGACTCGCTTGTTTTAAATGCGGTTGGTTGCGTTGGATTCAGCACGATTTTGGGTTCGCGGTTGTGTTCTCTCCTCCTTGCACCTTCCCCCCAGTCCCCCACCCCAGCGGAGGCCAGGCTGACGTCAGAGTGTGAAATTTTCGCACGAAATCGTTGATTTTTCCCCGAGAACCGATGGAAAACTACTCGAAGTTGATGGAATCATGGATGGGACATCCGTAGCCATCATCCAAAAGAAAACCGACTCAAAAATTCGCATTTTTTTGAAAAATCGAAAAAATGCATGATTTCGCCGCAAAAAATGCCGTCAATTGTGAATCCCAGCGGTCGACTTTTTCCGCGGCGAGGTGACAAATTTTTGAAAATCGATTTTTTCGCAATTTCGACCGGATTTTGAGTGAACATTGGGCGGAGTGGAGTGTGTGGAGGGGGACCGTGAAGTGTGCATCGAAAATTTGAAGAGAATCGACGCGGAAATGCGAAAATGAGACGGTGTCAATGGATTCAACTAACCCCCTTTTCGCACCTGAAGTAGTTTTAATTGGTAAATTGGCCATATCTCGGAAATGGCTGGGTCGTTTGAGATGCGGTTTATTGCGTTCGATTCAGCACGCAAATACGCTTTTTTGTGCCCAAAATCATGTCGATGCGACCAGTAGAAAGTAGGAAAAAATGTATGAGAAGGTCACCTGAAAAGGTTGACATGAAGTGGTTTATTTTACAAAATTGGCCATATCTCGGAAACGGTTCGCTCGATTTGAATGCTTCGGGTCTCGTTGGATTCGGCATGAAAACACGCTTCTTGTGAGCCATCAAACATGCTGCTACGACCAGTAGAAAGCAGAGAAAAGTGCTGGAGAAAGTGACCATAAAATGCTGAATTATACAAAATGGGCCGTATCTCGAAAACTAAGCGTTTTTCGGGGTTGCAAATGATCTCTTACGCCATTTTGCGGATATAACCGCGTTGCAAAGACGCTTCTTTTGAGCCATAAATCATGCCGATACGACCAATAGGTCAAAAGTTAGCAAAAAATAGTGTCTAAAAATCGTCCGAAGAAGAGACCTGAAGTAGTTTTAATTGGTAAATTGGCCATATCTCGGAAATGGCTGGGTCGTTTGAGATGCGGTTTGTTGCGTTCGATTCAGCACGCAAATACGCTTTTTTTGTGCCCAAAATCATGTCGATGCGACCAGTAGAAAGTAGGAAAAAATGTATGAGAAGGTCACCTGAAAAGGTTGACATGAAGTGGTTTATTTTACAAAATTGGCCATATCTCGGAAACGGTTCGCTCGATTTGAATGCTTCGGCTCTCGTTGGATTCAGCATGAAAACACGCTTCTTGTGAGCCATCAAACATGCTGCTACGACCAGTAGAAAGTAGAGAAAAGTGCTGGAGAAAGTGACCATAAAATGCTGAATTATACAAAATGGGCCGTATCTCGAAAACTAAGCGTTTTTCGGGGTTGCAAATGATCTCTTACGCCATTTTGCGGATATAACCGCGCTGCAAAGACGCTTCTTTTGAGCCATAAACCATGCCGATACGACCAATAGGTCAAAAGTTAGTAAAAAATAGTGTCTAAAAACCGTCCGAAGAAGAGACCTGAAGTAGTTTTAATTGGTAAATTGGCCATATCTCGGAAATGGCTGGGTCGTTTGAGATGCGGTTTGTTGCGTTCGATTCAGCACGCAAATACGCTTTTTTTGTGCCCAAAATCATGTCGATGCGACCAGTAGAAAGTAGGAAAAAATGTATGAGAAGGTCACCTGAAAAGGTTGACATGAAGTGGTTTATTTTACAAAATTGGCCATATCTCGGAAACGGTTCGCTCGATTTGAATGCTTCGGGTCTCGTTGGATTCAGCATGAAAACACGCTTCTTGTGAGCCATCAAACATGCTGCTACGACTAGTAGAAAGTATAGAAAAGTGCTGGAGAAAGTGACCATAAAATGCTGAATTATACAAAATGGGCCGTATCTCGAAAACTAAGCGTTTTTCGGGGTTGCAAATGATCTCTAACGCCATTTTGCGGATATAACCGCGCTGCAAAGACGCTTCTTTTGAGCCATAAACCATGCCGATACGACCAATAGGTCAAAAGTTAGTAAAAAATAGTGTCTAAAAACCGTCCGAAGAAGAGACCTGAAGTAGTTTTAATTGGTAAATTGGCCATATCTCGGAAATGGCTGGGTCGTTTGAGATGCGGTTTGTTGCGTTCGATTCAGCACGCAAATACGCTTTTTTTGTGCCCAAAATCATGTCGATGCGACCAGTAGAAAGTAGGAAAAAATGTATGAGAAGGTCACCTGAAAAGGTTGACATGAAGTGGTTTATTTTACAAAATTGGCCATATCTCGGAAACGGTTCGCTCGATTTGAATGCTTCGGCTCTCGTTGGATTCAGCATGAAAACACGCTTCTTGTGAGCCATCAAACATGCTGCTACGACCAGTAGAAAGTAGAGAAAAGTGCTGGAGAAAGTGACCATAAAATGCTGAATTATACAAAATGGGCCGTATCTCGAAAACTAAGCGTTTTTCGGGGTTGCAAATGATCTCTTACGCCATTTTGCGGATATAACCTCGCTGCAAAGACGCTTCTTTTGAGCCATAAACCATGCCGATACGACCAATAGGTCAAAAGTTAGTAAAAAATAGTGTCTAAAAACCGTCCGAAGAAGAGACCTGAAGTAGTTTTAATTGGTAAATTGGCCATATCTCGGAAATGGCTGGGTCGTTTGAGATGCGGTTTGTTGCGTTCGATTCAACACGCAAATACGCTTTTTTTGTGCCCAAAATCATGTCGATGCGACCAGTAGAAAGTAGGAAAAAATGTATGAGAAGGTCACCTGAAAAGGTTGACATGAAGTGGTTTATTTTACAAAATTGGCCATATCTCGGAAACGGTTCGCTCGATTTGAATGCTTCGGGTCTCGTTGGATTCAGCATGAAAACACGCTTCTTGTGAGCCATCAAACATGCTGCTACGACTAGTAGAAAGTATAGAAAAGTGCTGGAGAAAGTGACCATAAAATGCTGAATTATACAAAATGGGCCGTATCTCGAAAACTAAGCGTTTTTCGGGGTTGCAAATGATCTCTTACGCCATTTTGCGGATATAACCTCGCTGCAAAGACGCTTCTTTTGAGCCATAAACCATGCCGATACGACCAATAGGTCAAAAGTTAGTAAAAAATAGTGTCTAAAAACCGTCCGAAGAAGAGACCTGAAGTAGTTTTAATTGGTAAATTGGCCATATCTCGGAAATGGCTGGGTCGTTTGAGATGCGGTTTGTTGCGTTCGATTCAGCACGCAAATACGCTTTTTTTGTGCCCAAAATCATGTCGATGCGACCAGTAGAAAGTAGGAAAAAATGTATGAGAAGGTCACCTGAAAAGGTTGACATGAAGTGGTTTATTTTACAAAATTAGCCATATCTCGGAAACGGTTCGCTCGATTTGAATGCTTCGGGTCTCGTTGGATTCAGCATGAAAACACGCTTCTTGTGAGCCATCAAACATGCTGCTACGACTAGTAGAAAGTATAGAAAAGTGCTGGAGAAAGTGACCATAAAATGCTGAATTATACAAAATGGGCCGTATCTCGAAAACTAAGCGTTTTTCGGGGTTGCAAATGATCTCTTACGCCATTTTGCGGATATAACCTCGCTGCAAAGACGCTTCTTTTGAGCCATAAACCATGCCGATACGACCAATAGGTCAAAAGTTAGTAAAAAATAGTGTCTAAAAACCGTCCGAAGAAGAGACCTGAAGTAGTTTTAATTGGTAAATTGGCCATATCTCGGAAATGGCTGGGTCGTTTGAGATGCGGTTTGTTGCGTTCGATTCAGCACGCAAATACGCTTTTTTTGTGCCCAAAATCATGTCGATGCGACCAGTAGAAAGTAGGAAAAAATGTATGAGAAGGTCACCTGAAAAGGTTGACATGAAGTGGTTTATTTTACAAAATTAGCCATATCTCGGAAACGGTTCGCTCGATTTGAATGCTTCGGGTCTCGTTGGATTCAGCATGAAAACACGCTTCTTGTGAGCCATCAAACATGCTGCTACGACTAGTAGAAAGTAGAGAAAAGTGCTGGAGAAAGTGTCCATAAAATGCTGAATTATACAAAATGGGCCGTATCTCGAAAACTAAGCGTTTTTCGGGGTTGCAAATGATCTCTTACGCCATTTTGCGGATATAACCGCGCTGCAAAGACGCTTCTTTTGAGCCATAAACCATGCCGATACGACCAATAGGTCAAAAGTTAGTAAAAAATAGTGTCTAAAAACCGTCCGAAGAAGAGACCTGAAGTAGTTTTAATTGGTAAATTGGCCATATCTCGGAAATGGCTGGGTCGTTTGAGATGCGGTTTGTTGCGTTCGATTCAGCACGCAAATACGCTTTTTTTGTGAACAAAATCATGTCGATGCGACCAGTAGAAAGTAGGAAAAAATGTATGGGAAGGTCACCTGAAAAGGTTGACATGAAGTGGTTTATTTTACAAAATTGGCCATATCTCGGAAACGGTTCGCTCGATTTGAATGCTTCGGGTCTCGTTGGATTCAGCATGAAAACACGCTTCTTGTGAGCCATCAAACATGCTGCTACGACTAGTAGAAAGTAGAGAAAAGTGCTGGAGAAAGTGACCATAAAATGCTGAATTATACAAAATGGGCCGTATCTCGAAAACTAAGCGTTTTTCGGGGTTGCAAATGATCTCTTACGCCATTTTGCGGATATAACCGCGCTGCAAAGACGCTTCTTTTGAGCCATAAACCATGCCGATACGACCAATAGGTCAAAAGTTAGTAAAAAATAGTGTCTAAAAACCGTCCGAAGAAGAGACCTGAAGTAGTTTTAATTGGTAAATTGGCCATATCTCGGAAATGGCTGGGTCGTTTGAGATGCGGTTTGTTGCGTTCGATTCAGCACGCAAATACGCTTTTTTTGTGCCCAAAATCATGTCGATGCGACCAGTAGAAAGTAGGAAAAAATGTATGAGAAGGTCACCTGAAAAGGTTGACATGAAGTGGTTTATTTTACAAAATTGGCCATATCTCGGAAACGGTTCGCTCGATTTGAATGCTTCGGGTCTCGTTGGATTCAGCATGAAAACACGCTTCTTGTGAGCCATCAAACATGCTGCTACGACTAGTAGAAAGTAGAGAAAAGTGCTGGAGAAAGTGACCATAAAATGCTGAATTATACAAAATGGGCCGTATCTCGAAAACTAAGCGTTTTTCGGGGTTGCAAATGATCTCTTACGCCATTTTGCGGATATAACCTCGCTGCAAAGACGCTTCTTTTGAGCCATAAACCATGCCGATACGACCAATAGGTCAAAAGTTAGTAAAAAATAGTGTCTAAAAACCGTCCGAAGAAGAGACCTGAAGTAGTTTTAATTGGTAAATTGGCCATATCTCGGAAATGGCTGGGTCGTTTGAGATGCGGTTTGTTGCGTTCGATTCAGCACGCAAATACGCTTTTTTTGTGCCCAAAATCATGTCGATGCGACCAGTAGAAAGTAGGAAAAAATGTATGAGAAGGTCACCTGAAAAGGTTGACATGAAGTGGTTTATTTTACAAAATTGGCCATATCTCGGAAACGGTTCGCTCGATTTGAATGCTTCGGGTCTCGTTGGATTCAGCATGAAAACACGCTTCTTGTGAGCCATCAAACATGCTGCTACGACTAGTAGAAAGTAGAGAAAAGTGCTGGAGAAGGTGACCATAAAATGCTGAATTATACAAAATGGGCCGTATCTCGAAAACTAAGCGTTTTTCGGGGTTGCAAATGATATCTTACGCCATTTTGCGGATATAACCGCGCTGCAAAGACGCTTCTTTTGAGCCATAAACCATGCCGATACGACCAATAGGTCAAAAGTTAGTAAAAAATAGTGTCTAAAAACCGTCCGAAGAAGAGACCTGAAGTAGTTTTAATTGGTAAATTGGCCATATCTCGGAAATGGCTGGGTCGTTTGAGATGCGGTTTGTTGCGTTCGATTCAGCACGCAAATACGCTTTTTTTGTGCCCAAAATCATGTCGATGCGACCAGTAGAAAGTAGGAAAAAATGTATGAGAAGGTCACCTGAAAAGGTTGACATGAAGTGGTTTATTTTACAAAATTGGCCATATCTCGGAAACGGTTCGCTCGATTTGAATGCTTCGGGTCTCGTTGGATTCAGCATGAAAACACGCTTCTTGTGAGCCATCAAACATGCTGCTACGACTAGTAGAAAGTAGAGAAAAGTGCTGGAGAAAGTGACCATAAAATGCTGAATTATACAAAATGGGCCGTATCTCGAAAACTAAGCGTTTTTCGGGGTTGCAAATGATCTCTTACGCCATTTTGCGGATATAACCGCGTTGCAAAGACGCTTCTTTTGAGCCATAAATCATGCCGATACGACCAATAGGTCAAAAGTTAGCAAAAAATAGTGTCTAAAAATCGTCCGAAGAAGAGACCTGAAGTAGTTTTAATTGGTAAATTGGCCATATCTCGGAAATGGCTTGGTCGTTTGAGATGCGGTTTGTTGCGTTCGATTCAGCACGCAAATACGCTTTTTTTGTGCCCAAAATCATGTCGATGCGACCAGTAGAAAGTAGGAAAAAATGTATGAGAAGGTCACCTGAAAAGGTTGACATGAAAGGGTTTATTTTACAAAATTGGCCATATCTCGGAAACGGTTCGCTCGATTTGAATGATTCGGGTCTGGTTGGATTCAGCATGAAAACACGCTTCTTGTGAGCCATCAAACATGCTGCTACGACCAGTAGAAAGTAGAGAAAAGTGCTGGAGAAAGTGACCATAAAATGCTGAATTATACAAAATGGGCCGTATCTCGAAAACTAAGCGTTTTTCGGGGTTGCAAATGATCTCTTACGCCATTTTGCGGATATAACCGCGTTGCAAAGACGCTTCTTTTGAGCCATAAATCATGCCGATACGAGCAATAGGTCAAAAGTTAGCAAAAAATAGTGTCTAAAAATCGTCCGAAGAAGAGACCTGAAGTAGTTTTAATTGGTAAATTGGCCATATCTCGGAAATGGCTGGGTCGTTTGAGATGCGGTTTGTTGCGTTCGATTCAGCACGCAAATACGCTTTTTTTGTGCCCAAAATCATGTCGATGCGACCAGGAGAAAGTAGGAAAAAATGTATGAGAAGGTCACCTGAAAAGGTTGACATGAAGTGGTTTATTTTACAAAATTGGCCATATCTCGGAAACGGTTCGCTCGATTTGAATGCTTCGGGTCTCGTTGGATTCAGCATGAAAACACGCTTCTTGTGAGCCATCAAACATGCTGCTACGACTAGTAGAAAGTAGAGAAAAGTGCTGGAGAAAGTGACCATAAAATGCTGAATTATACAAAATGGTCCGTATCTCGAAAACTAAGCGTTTTTCGGGGTTGCAAATGATCTCTTACGCCATTTTGCGGATATAACCGCGCTGCAAAGACGCTTCTTTTGAGCCATAAACCATGCCGATACGACCAATAGGTCAAAAGTTAGTAAAAAATAGTGTCTAAAAACCGTCCGAAGAAGAGACCTGAAGTAGTTTTAATTGGTAAATTGGCCATATCTCGGAAATGGCTGGGTCGTTTGAGATGCGGTTTGTTGCGTTCGATTCAGCACGCAAATACGCTTTTTTTGTGCCCAAAATCATGTCGATGCGACCAGGAGAAAGTAGGAAAAAATGTATGAGAAGGTCACCTGAAAAGGTTGACATGAAGTGGTTTATTTTACAAAATTGGCCATATCTCGGAAACGGTTCGCTCGATTTGAATGCTTCGGGTCTCGTTGGATTCAGCATGAAAACACGCTTCTTGTGAGCCATCAAACATACTGCTACGACCAGTAGAAAGTAGAGAAAAGTGCTGGAGAAAGTGACCATAAAATGCTGAATTATACAAAATGGGCCGTATCTCGAAAACTAAGCGTTTTTCGGGGTTGCAAATGATCTCTTACGCCATTTTGAGGATATAACCGCGCTGCAAAGACGCTTCTTTTGAGCCATAAACCATGCCGATACGACCAATAGGTCAAAAGTTAGTAAAAAATAGTGTCTAAAAACCGTCCGAAGAAGAGACCTGAAGTAGTTTTAATTGGTAAATTGGCCATATCTCGGAAATGGCTGGGTCGTTTGAGATGCGGTTTATTGCGTTCGATTCAGCACGCAAATACGCTTTTTTTGTGCCCAAAATCATGTCGATGCGACCAGGAGAAAGTAGGAAAAAATGTATGAGAAGGTCACCTGAAAAGGTTGACATGAAGTGGTTTATTTTACAAAATTGGCCATATCTCGGAAACGGTTCGCTCGATTTGAATGCTTCGGGTCTCGTTGGATTCAGCATGAAAACACGCTTCTTGTGAGCCATCAAACATGCTGCTACGACCAGTAGAAAGTAGAGAAAAGTGCTGGAGAAAGTGACCATAAAATGCTGAATTATACAAAATGGGCCGTATCTCGAAAACTAAGCGTTTTTCGGGGTTGCAAATGATCTCTTACGCCATTTTGCGGATATAACCGCGCTGCAAAGACGCTTCTTTTGAGCCATAAACCATGCCGATACGACCAATAGGTCAAAAGTTAGTAAAAAATAGTGTCTAAAAACCGTCCGAAGAAGAGACCTGAAGTAGTTTTAATTGGTAAATTGGCCATATCTCGGAAATGGCTGGGTCGTTTGAGATGCGGTTTGTTGCGTTCGATTCAGCACGCAAATACGCTTTTTGTGTGCCCAAAATCATGTCGAAGCGACCAGTAGAAAGTAGGAAAAAATGTATGAGAAGGTCACCTGAAAAGGTTGACATGAAGTGGTTTATTTTACAAAATTGGCCATATCTCGGAAACGGTTCGCTCGATTTGAATGCTTCGGGTCTCGTTGGATTCAGCATGAAAACACGCTTCTTGTGAGCCATCAAACATGCTGCTACGACCAGTAGAAAGTAGAGAAAAGTGCTGGAGAAAGTGACCATAAAATGCTGAATTATACAAAATGGGCCGTATCTCGAAAACTAAGCGTTTTTCGGGGTTGCAAATGATCTCTTACGCCATTTTGCGGATATAACCGCGTTGCAAAGACGCTTCTTTTGAGCCATAAATCATGCCGATACGACCAATAGGTCAAAAGTTAGTAAAAAATAGTGTCTAAAAACCGTCCGAAGAAGAGACCTGAAGTAGTTTTAATTGGTAAATTGGCCATATCTCGGAAATGGCTGGGTCGTTTGAGATGCGGTTTGTTGCGTTCGATTCAGCACGCAAATGCGCTTTTTGTGTGCCCAAAATCATGTCGAAGCGACCAGTAGAAAGTAGGAAAAAATGTATGAGAAGGTCACCTGAAAAGGTTGACATGAAGTGGTTTATTTTACAAAATTGGCCATATCTCGGAAACGGTTCGCTCGATTTGAATGCTTCGGGTCTCGTTGGATTCAGCATGAAAACACGCTTCTTGTGAGCCATCAAACATGCTGCTACGACTAGTAGAAAGTAGAGAAAAGTGCTGGAGAAAGTGACCATAAAATGCTGAATTATACAAAATGGGCCGTATCTCGAAAACTAAGCGTTTTTCGGGGTTGCAAATGATCTCTTACGCCATTTTGCGGATATAACCGCGTTGCAAAGACGCTTCTTTTGAGCCATAAATCATGCCGATACGACCAATAGGTCAAAAGTTAGCAAAAAATAGTGTCTAAAAATCGTCCGAAGAAGAGACCTGAAGTAGTTTTAATTGGTAAATTGGCCATATCTCGGAAATGGCTGGGTCGTTTGAGATGCGGTTTGTTGCGTTCGATTCAGCACGCAAATACGCTTTTTTTGTGCCCAAAATCATGTCGATGCGACCAGTAGAAAGTAGGAAAAAATGTATGAGAAGGTCACCTGAAAAGGTTGACATGAAGTGGTTTATTTTACAAAATTGGCCATATCTCGGAAACGGTTCGCTCGATTTGAATGCTTCGGGTCTCGTTGGATTCAGCATGAAAACACGCTTCTTGTGAGCCATCAAACATGCTGCTACGACCAGTAGAAAGTAGAGAAAAGTGCTGGAGAAAGTGACCATAAAATGCTGAATTATACAAAATGGGCCGTATCTCGAAAACTAAGCGTTTTTCGGGGTTGCAAATGATCTCTTACGCCATTTTGCGGATATAACCGCGTTGCAAAGACGCTTCTTTTGAGCCATAAATCATGCCGATACGAGCAATAGGTCAAAAGTTAGCAAAAAATAGTGTCTAAAAATCGTCCGAAGAAGAGACCTGAAGTAGTTTTAATTGGTAAATTGGCCATATCTCGGAAATGGCTGGGTCGTTTGAGATGCGGTTTGTTGCGTTCGATTCAGCACGCAAATACGCTTTTTTTGTGCCCAAAATCATGTCTATGCGACCAGTAGAAAGTAGGAAAAAATGTCGGAGAAGGTCACCTGAAATTGTTGACCTGAAGTGGTTTATTTTACAAAATTGGCCATATCTCGGAAACGGTTCGCTCGATTTGAATGCTTCGGGTCTCGTTGGATTCAGCATGGAAACACGCTTCTTGAGAGCCATAGAACATGCCGCTGCGACGAGTAGAAAGTAGGGAAAAGTGCTGGAGAAGGTGACCATAAAATGCTGAATTATACAAAATGGGCCGTATCTCGAAAACTAAGCGTTTTTCGGGGATTTTGGCTTCTTTACTCAAGGTTTCTTATGACTTTGCGAAGGATGGAAGGACGCGTCCTTCGAGCCATCAACCATGCCGCTACGACCAATAGGTCAGAAGTTAGAAGAAATGAGGATCGAAAAAAGCGTCGGAAAATATAGCCTGTAGCCTGTAGCGTTCCCCAAGAACGGAGGCAACAGCAGCTCCCCTGCCACGTAGATCGACCATAGTCTAGCTGACGCACGCAGACGGCGTCACCAAACAACAAGCTGCGCCACGCTCGAGCCACCAGCCGTGCAGCTGTGCAGAAAACCCCAGCAGTCTACACTAGTCTCTAGTAGCCATAGTCTTGTTTAATTACTTCCCTTAATTTTGTGAAATCCTCAAATCCTTGCCCCCCCCCCCCCCACCACACCACCAAAAAACGATTCAATAAACCATAGAATGATGAACAAAATCGAACGAAAAGCCTTTTGTTTTCTCAAAGTCAACCCACATGTCAAATCATGCACAAAAGGTCCTTTTCAGGATCGGAAATAGAAGGTAAGCTAGTCAAGGTGAGTATGTGCCTTTCCACAGGCAAAGTGAGGAACTGCCAAACCCTGATGTCGAAATCGCAATTTTCATATAAAATTCGAGCTGAAACACCAGGCCACCAGAAAGCCAGCAGAAGCAGCAGGTATCCTCCAGTTAAGCCCGGACGATATGCAACGAAATTTTGATGGCATGTCATGCGAGCCGAGTGCGAAATTTCCGCACGAAATCGTTGATTTTTCCCCGAGAACCGATGGAAAACTACTCGAAGTTGATGGAATCATGGATGGGACATCCGTAGCCATCATCCAAAAGAAACCCGACTCAAAAATTCGCATTTTTTTGAAAAATCGAAAAAATGCATGATTTCGCCGCAAAAAATGCCGTCAATTGTGAATCCCAGCGGTCGACTTTTTCCGCGGCGAGGTGACAAATTTTTGAAAATCGATTTTTTCGCAATTTCGACCGGATTTTGAGTGAACATTGGGCGGAGTGGAGTGTGTGGAGGGGGACCGTGAAGTGTGCATCGAAAATTTGAAGAGAATCGACGCGGAAATGCGAAAATGAGACGGAGTCAATGGATTCAACTCACCCCCTTTTCGCAGACGCCCACCACGGAAGAGTTTGCTTCGTTTGATTGCTTCATCATTCCCTGGCGGCTAGGGATCCGTCAAGGCATTGCCGTAAGTCATGTAGACTCTCTATTGCACGCTTCTCCAGAATTTATCCACGCACCGAGCTTCGATTGGTTGGTTCCAAAAAGGACGAAGGAGAAGAAAGCGTGGCGTAGCCTACTCCTGCCCAGGTGTGGCTCTTGTTGCCTCTCGCCTGTCGCCTGTTGCCTGTTGGTGGTAGCCACAAAAAAGTTGCCATGCTCAGATGCGTCCTTAGATCCTCGACGCCCAGGAGCAACCCTTCTCCTCAAAAGCCCTAAGTCGCAGACCTTGCGCTCTAACTTTTTTGTTCGTAGGAGCTGAACAATGAATGAGGGCTTGTTTGAAAGAGCACGCTTCGTTCTACAAATAGCTAATAAACGTGCCTCGGCTAAGTTCACTAAGTGTTGAGTTGTACGCAATTGTTGGTCAGATTTGGAGGATTTTTGTCCATTTGACTTCGCTGGGGTACGCATAACTTTTCTGTTTGAAGGACTAGATCAATAACTGATGCCTCATCTTAAAGGGCACGTTTTGTTCTACAAACGCGCCATACAAACATTCACAATCCTGTGCCAAAATCATGGAGAAAAGTATGAAAATAACTATTGTTGTGGAAATTATGATGCAAATAACGGGACTTTTGTTGATCCTCTATGTGCGTCTTAAAGACAAAGTCAGCACTTACAATCCCCCATCCCAACATTTTTCCTACGTCCACCCGTTCCCGAGATATTCGATGTCAAAGTATTCACTTGAGCAAAAAGACACCTACTACAATTTCTGGGCGTCTAGTACTATGGAAAAATGTTTGCTCGAGAAATGCGTAAAAATTCTTGGCTGCACAGACCTTGGGCTCTAACTTTTTTGTTCGGCGGAGTTGATCAACGAATGAGGGCTCGTTGGAAAGGGGACGCTTCGTTCTTCAAGAGACAATGACTCACGGGCTGCGAGCAAGCGAAAATGAATGAGTTCTTGCCACCTTTTCGGGGTATGTCGATGTTCCTTGGAGTCACTCCCGCATCGAGCATTTGCTGGCACTCGGGCTCTGGCTAATGGTTCAACTCCTAATGGCGTGCGGTCTGCGAAGGTTACAGTGCCGCCATGCCGTCGTGCTTGCGCAACATCGCGTGGTGAAACTTTCACACACCAGCAGCGCGATGATTGATGGGGGGGAACGGAAAGTAGACCGCACAACTGTACACGCACCAGATCGGCAGGCAACGGCCCACTGTACTGCGAAAACTCATTAATAACGGATCAGTGTCGAATTTCATTTATGCAACTCGCGCACAGAGACCGCATTTTGATTAAGATCTCTCGACGGCGGTGGTGGCGGTGGTGGCGGGCCAGACAAGCACAAGCACTCTCGCTCGCTGGCAGGGCTTCCTAGACGGCCGACCCGAATGTTCTCGGATCGCAGATCAATCAGTTGACCTTGGCGAGGCCGTGAATCAGTGCGCCGAGAATTCGTACGCTGCCAACTGGTTTGGCTGGTGAACCCAACCAGTCCCATTAATTTTGTTAGTGCTCTCGATGCGACTTTATTGCCTTGTCGTCGCCTTGTGCGCGTTGCCGTTCCGAGCGGCTGCTTGGAATGTTTTCCCCACTCACGGCTGGATCAAGCGTTAACCCGCGCGCACTGCGATCCCATTCGTATTAGCCGCAACCGCAAGTAGACCAGAAACTGGTATTCGATGGTGGGGCGCACTCGCTTTGGCCGCTGCCAGCTGGTGTCTTCGCCGCCAAGCGGCTACGGAGCCAGCAGTCTGGCGTTGACACCGCCATCAATCGTTCGTGAGTTCAGGCGTCTGCTGAAGTCTGTCTGTGTGGCTGTGTGGCTGTGTGTCTGTGTTCGTGTACTGGACGTAAGGCGGAAGTGAAAGATGTTTCGTCAACTGTTGACCCTTGCGGTGGCATTGGCATCGGCCGAGGCGTTGTACCATGTGTTCCACAACAGCGTGCTGCCGCCGAGTCGGGCGGCACCGACCAAATCGGGTCCCTTTCAGGTGGTCAACGAGTGGAAGTACCTGGACTTTGAGTACCCGACGTTCGCGAGGCGGCAGGCGGCCGTCGCAAGCAAGTAAGTTCGAAGCGGAGCGGCGCGCTGCTGCTGGCTAAACAGTGATTCTTCCTTTCCCCTCCCCCCCCCCCCCCTCTAGGGAGTTCATTCCGCAGAACAACGTGCCGCTCGGCGTGGACGTGTACGGCAACAGGATCTTCGTGACCACGCCCCGCTGGAAGAACGGCATCCCGTCGAGCCTCAATTGGCTGCCGTTCCCGCCGAAGGAGCTCAGCCCGGCCCTGCACCCGTACCCCAGCTGGGAGGCGCACGGCGATCCCCTCAATCCCGACTGCAGCAAGCTGATGTCCGTCTATCGGATCGCGGTGGACGAGTGCTCACGGATGTGGATCATCGATGCGGGCGTGATAAACGCCACCATTCGGCTGAATCAGGTGTGCCCACCGAAAATCGTCGCCTACGACTTGGAGACCGACCAGCAGATCGTGTCGCACGAGCTGCCGCCCGAGCAGGTTAAACAGGATTCGCTGCACGCGAACATACTGGTCGACATACGGAACGGGCAGTGCAACGATGCGCATGTGTACGTCGCGGACGCGTGGCGCTTCGGCCTGGTCGTCTACAGCTTGGCGAAAGGCCGCAGCTGGCGTGTGACCAATTTCAATTTCAATCCGAACCCCGTTGCGGCCGACTTCAATGTGTACGGCGTCAACTTCCAGTGGCTGGACGGCATCTTCGGGCTGAGCTTGTCGCCGCTGAACGAGTACAACGATCGCGTGCTCTTCTTCCATCCGATGGCCAGCTACAAGGTGAGTGTGCATTCGTTTTGACCGCGCGATGCGATGATGATTGGCTTCCCTTCAACAGGAATTCATGGTGTCCACGGCGATACTGCGCGATGAAAGCAATTGGCCCGCCAAAGAGCGACAGTTGGCGCAATCGTTCACGGCAATCGGCGACCGTGGCACCGACGGACAGTCGACCAGCGCTGGCATCGATCGACGTGACGTGATGTTTTACACGCAGGTGCACCGTGACGCAATCGCCTGCTGGGACACGAAGAAGCCGTATACACGCGCCAATCTGGGCGTAGTCGCCGCCAACACGAGCCTCATTCAGTTCCCCAACGACCTGAAGGTGGACCGACAAGTGAAGCAGGGCGTCTGGGTGATCAGCAACCGACTGCCGATATATCTGTACTCTCAGCTGGACTACAGCGACATCAACTTTCGCATTTTGAGGGCGAACGTCGACGATGCGGTCGTGGGAACGCCCTGCGACCCGAAGGTCCGCGGTGCGATCAGCGTCCGGCCCGAGGTGGACGAGTGCGTCTAGATGCGGGGGAGGGGGTGGGGGATTTTTTTTCTCGATTTTTTGTCTATTTTCTTGTTTCGATGTAAATAAAGGCGGTTTTTTTTGAATGTTTTTCCGGCGGTCTTCTTGCGGCGAGGCGATGTCTGGAGCCACGGGGGGAGGAGGAGGAGGTTGTGGCGTCACGCCAGCAAGAAGAAGAGACCGTGGCGTCACGCCAAGAAGCAGAAGAAGGCGACTGAGTGCCAACGACAGCGAAAGTTGCCCGCAAACGAGGCCGAATGACTGCACTGGGTGTGTGTCTAAGCTTAATGTCGCCGTGTGGTGCATGAACTCGCTGTTGGTGAGAATTTGACGAAAACTGGTTTGTGCACGTGGCGCGGCTGACACGTTGGTGTGCTTGCTCATGGCCGGTGGTTTGTGTCCGAACTTGTGAAGTCGGTGGCTGGGGTTGTGTGACGGATTCAGTGCTGCCAAGCTGTTGTGGACGAGGAATGAAAAATTTGAGACGCGGTAAAAAAATATGACGCCACTTTTTTGACGACATTGTGTGGTGGTGCAGTCGCAGCTGGAGATGAGCCTAATTTAACACATTTTTGACGTCACTTTATGTCACAACCAACTGAGGACGAAGGCCACTTGCTGAAGTAAACTGACGCTACATGGTCGTAGAGCTCAGGTGAAAGCCATTATGGCCTTAATTCATGTGGCCTTAGATCATGGCAGCATCTGAGAAGGCTCCAGATTCGAACTGGAAGTCGGTTGAGACTCTCTGACGACGTGGGAGTGTCCTCTGGTCATCCTGTTGTCGCTGAGATCCCTGCCTGCGTGTGGCGTTCCTCTGTTGCCGCTGTTGGCCACTGACTCGCGTTCTTCCTGACTTGTCAGCTACCTCACTGCCTGTCAGTCGCTGCGGTTCTACTCCTCTTGTGTGCGCCTCAATTCGAAGGCTCCCAGTTGTTGAGCTCCTTCTTCACTGCCGCTACCTTCTTCTGTGGGCGCCTCAATTATAGTTCCTCCAACGCCCCGGCGTCGCCGTCCTTCATTTCCTCTTCTGTGCGCGCCTCAATTCTGGTTCCTCCAACGCCTCGGCGTCGCCGTCCTTCATCCCCTTTCCTGCGCGCCTCAATTCTGGTTCCTCCAACGCCTCGGCGTCGCCGTCCTTCATCCCCTGTCCTGTGCGCCTCAATTCTGGCTCCTCCAACGCCTCGGAGTCGCCGTCCTTCATCCCCTCTCCTGTGCGCGCCTCAATTCTGGTTCCTCCAACGCCCCGGCGTCGCAGTCCTTCATCCGCTCTTCTGTGCGCCTCAATTCTCGTTGCCTCACAGCTTCGAAGTCGCTGGGATTAATCTTCATTTCGAAGGCTTGGCGTCGTTAAGCTCCTTCTCCAAGTGCACGCTCCCCAGACTCAACGCGACACACCCCCTCTTCGTCGTCTGTTAAAAACCCACCTCGAAGGAGGACTGGCAACACTGCGTTTCGCGCGTGAAGTCCTTGCAAAGGGTCAGCCGGTTGTTGTCCCAAGTTTCGCGTCAAGTGGCGAGTCGTTGGTGAACGGTGGCGCTACTCTTTCGACCAGTGGCCCGTGGTGCGTGTCAAGACTGAGGACGAGTTTGTCGCTGCTTTCAAGGACAACGAGGCGATTTATCGCATAGATTCGTCACACACACAAACGCGTGCGCCGCAATCAATAAATCAAGGCGGGGGGAGGGGGGGGAGGGTCTGAATTTCCTGACTCTCGAGGACTGTGGCCAAGTGGAAGACCTCGTTTTCTAGTCATGATCACACCGACAAACACCATTGACTCCCCATCCAGTCGCCCAGCCTCCCCCACCAGCTCACACAGCAACGAGAGAGGGGGGGGGGAGGGGTTGTGCTCACTCTCACCCAACCACCACCCACCACCCACCACCCACCAGGCACCATCCTCATCGACGGCAACTGTGTGCCGTAATGTGAGCGAATATTTCCCGCTATTGAGGGCACAATGACACAAGTGAATGAGAATTTTCCACGCCTCGCTAGCGAACATCAACTACGACGCCCACGCAATCGCGTACTCAACTTCCCCATGTGCACGCAACGGGCATGCGCACAACGCCGTCGACCCTGTCCACCGTCGACGGTCGACGGTGGCACGACACCACTACAAGCAAGCGCAGCGATACGGTTGCACGGGCATAATGGCGTCGTCCGTTCCGGTTCTTGTGCGACCAATTGACGGCGTCGCACAGAGGGGTAACGCCACGCCTCTGGCAGTGTACTATACACGCCCCCTGTGCGCCGCTTCACATCATACAAGGGCGGAGCTTAGAGGTCCATACCGGTTCTCAACTGCAACCGGCGGTACGCTGCATTACGCAGACTCTGCCTCTGAAGGTGGCTCGCACACAAGCTCACACGCATTCTGCGAGCGTCACGCACGCACCCACACGCACGGCCCGCAAGCCAAAACCGACCACCAGCGGCAAAAGAATCCTCCACAAAATGTGATTGATTCCAAAAGAGAGAGAGAGTAACGCCGCAAGGAACGCCGTCCACCATCAGCAGCCAAACCGTCCAGGTTACCCCTTCAAAAAATTTCACTTTTCATTATTTGAAAGAAAAGGACATGCTCCTTGGAAATGTTGTACTTCGGTGCTGTGCTCCCGCTTCGGCTTCGGCTGCGGCTTCGGTGTGGCAGCAGCAGTAGCATTTGAGCATTTGGTTTACTTCTTCGTCCTTTTTTTGAAAAAAAAAAAACAAAGAAAATAAGAAAAAATATATAAAACATGTATCCTCGGCTGGTTGGTCCTGGTCCCTCGGTTCGGTGACGGGCGCAAACACCCTCCCCACACCTCCCCCCCACCCAGCCACACACAATGGCAACGAGCGGCGGAGTGGAGTGAATCAAAAAAAAAATAAAAAAAAAATGAGAAAAAAAAAAAAAACTACATACCTCGAAATGGATGAAAAGATGGATGTATTTTTCTTTAGATTTATTGAAGCGCACCTTTTTTCTTCTATTTTATTCCATTTTTAACCCAACCAACAAGCAACAACGATAATAGCGCCACAGCACCCAACAGTTCTTCATTTTTTTTTTTTTATTTTTTCCTCATTTTTTATGGTCCCGTGACTGGTGCTTTCAGCTTTCAGCATTCAGCGCTTCGGCTCTTAGGTTCAGCTTCAATTTCATTTTTCACAGGGCGGGCAAGGATACCCCAGCATGCCGACCGTCGTCGTATGTTCATTTCCTTCCGTGCTCCTCGAGTGGTCCGCCATCATCAATCAGTGGGCGGCCGTTCCACCGGGTTTTTGCTGAATGGTGGTCTCTGGCTGCTGCCAGTAGGAGCAGGCTGTCTATTCATGCGATTGTTATTATTTAAATACACATTTTTCTACAATATTTCTGCTTTTGTTTTCGCAGGTTTTTTGCGTTTTTTTTCGTTTTTTTCCCCATTTTTTCTCATTTCTTTGCCTGGCCTCGTCCTTTCATCTCGTTCACATCCTTTCTTCCCGCATGCTACCGAGTAATTATGTGTATATTCATTCGCAAGGACTCCTCATCGTTCGCCTCGTTGTTGTCCTTGTTTTCCGTTATTTTTTGCATAGTTGCAGCTGCAATTAGAAAATATTAAAATAACTCTGACGGTTCAGTTGCTTACTACTGTACCGGCTACGCCTGGTGCACCTTAGTTTTATGCACTCCCCATTCCCCTTGCCAACCCATTCATGCCAGTGACTTCATTCACCATCGCTGCTTCCATAAAAATTAGTTCTACTCCGCTCTCCTGCTGTTGTAGGGGTGGGGCGGTGGGGGGGGGGGGAGGAAGGTCCTTGTATGGTCAACTGAATGATGACCAACTAGCGGGCACACTTGACGTTCCTATTCACACCTAGAAAATGTTTCGCAGTCCTTGAGCCGTTCCTTGCACTGCTTCGCAGTTTTTCCTGCACTCGCGTCCACTAAATTTTTTAAGGATCTCGTGCATCGTACGCTCGGAAGCGCTAATTTTTGCTTTTTCGAACCGTTTCCGGGCTTGGCGGGGAGTATACGGATGTTTGCCAGTGACGACCTGTATCGAGGTTTGATTGGCGACGTCGGCCGTTCGTTGCCGTCACCCATTTAGAGACTCAACGGGGTGTCAGAAAAGGGGGCCATAAAGTGACATCACAAAGGACCTTAAAGGCCCAAGGGAAGCATAGTTTTTTCTAGAAACGACGCTAGTCACTCGTACCTCCCTAGTCGGGGCCTATTTGGGGTTCGAAAATGGCGGCCCGACGCTCTGCTCAACAGTCGCAACAAATAGAGGTCTGCCTCGTCACTCATCGACGCAATGGACGCCGCCTCAGCAAGCGTAAGTTCTGCTCAAAGGCTCTCTCAATCCCACAGACGTTGCGTCGTGTCCCACGTTGAGCTGCCAAATCGCCAAATCTCCGTCTACCGCTGGCTGAACATTGCCCGCGCCTCACTCGTTGTTTTCCTGGAGTTCACTGCGTTCGGGGTCGCACTGAAGTCCTCGCGGAATGTCCTCTCAATTAACGAGCACCGTTCAGCAATCCTGCTCGTTATGCCGGTTTCCTAGAGCTGATCCGACGGGGCATTGACTTGAGAATGTTTCACTGCTCTTCTCGTGGACAGTTCCTTAAAACGAAGCGACGGCTCCTTAGACCGAGACAAGGCTCCTTAAGACGAAGCAACTTCCTCTTAAGACGAAGCGACGGCTTCTTAAGACAAAGCGACGGCCCCTTAAGACGAGGCGACGGCTCCTTAATACGAGGCGACGGCTCCTTAAGACGAAGCGACGGCCCCTTAAGAAGAAGCGAAGGCTCCTTAAAACGAAGCGACGGCTCCTTAAGAAGAAGCGACGGCCCCTTAAGACGAAGCGACGGCTCCTTAAGAAGAAGCGACGGCTCCTTAAGAAGAAGCGACGGCCCCTTAAGACGAAACGACGGCTCCTTAAGAAGAAGCGACGGCTCCTTAAGAAGAAGCGAAGGTTCCTTAAGACGAGGCGACGGCTCCTTAAGAAGAAGCGACGGCTCCTTAAGAAGAAGCGACGGCTCCTTAAAACGAAGCGACGGCTCCTTAAGACGAAGCGTCGGCTCCTTAAGAAGAAGCGACGGCTCCTTAAGAAGAAGCGACGGCTCCTTAAGAAGAAGCGAAGGTTCCTTAAGACGAGGCGACGGCTCCTTAAGAAGAAGCGACGGCTCCTTAAGAAGAAGCGACGGCTCCTTAAAACGAAGCGACGGCTCCTTAAGACGAAGCGTCGGCTCCTTAAGAAGAAGCGACGGCTCCTTAAGAAGAAGCGAAGGTTCCTTAAGACGAGGCGACGGCTCCTTAAGAAGAAGCGACGGTCGGAAGGCGAAGACATGGTCTTGCCGACGCTACGGTGCGTTCCTCTCACGATCCCCTCGACAGACGGGCATTTAATTGCCGTCGCTGTTCACCAAAAATGGGATTTCAACGCTCCTTGCGTCCACAAGCGTTAATGTGCTGAGTACACGACGACGGAAGGACGTGACGCTGTCTGAAGAAGATTGTCTTATTTATTCCCTCTTCTTCCGCCTTTCCGCGAGTTAAACGTGGCGCTCGTACAATGGCGTCCGATTTCAGACAAGTGCTAGTGTACAAGTGAACCAGTGCACTGACTGTTCCTGTAGCACAGCCTCCAGGACGAAAATGTGCGCTTGTGTTGCATGTGGCGAGTGTGGACTGTCTGGGAAAAGAAAATCGTGACGGAAGCTTGCCACGGGCACTTACCAACGCACTGGTTCCACAAGGACATCAGTTTGGCCGCCGCTTGAATTTATTCACGCGCTTGTCGAATGGGGCTCCTCCTCGGAGACTGTGTCAAAATTGCGCAGATTCCACGTCGAAACTAGACGCAGACTGACCGCCGGTGAGCCCACGACGAGTGTAGGGCAAATGGAAGAGCTGGCGACTTGTTTCCGTCAAGATCTTCGAGTGTCCTTGCCGCTAAGTCGATTTGTTCCGTGGTGTCAGTCAAGCCACCTCATCTCGCAACGCTCCAATCGAGCCAAGCTTCCAATCGTGTCAAGCCTCCAATCGCTCCAAGCTTCCAATCGCGCAAAGCTTCCAATCGCGCCAAGCTTCCAATCGCACCAAGCTTCCAATCGCGGCAAGCTTCCAATCGCGCCAAGCTTCCAATCGTGTCAAGCCTCCAATCGCACCAATCTCCTCAAACTTCCTCCAAGTCCAACTGCCTGCCGACGGAACTGAGCAGTCGACAAGCCCCTCCAGCCGACGAGTCCATCCACTGCCATCGACGACGTAAGACACAACCACAACCAATCATCGAAACGCACAGCAAACCCAACCAAGGTCACTATTATCCCAGCCAACCCACGTGCCACAGCCACGAGCGTGGGGAATTCTAGGAATCCGGCGACAAGGCCACGAGCACGGGAATAGAACCGATTGCGGGGGCCGACGTGACGGACGCATGTCCCGTGGAGAAGCACACATCGGGTCCACCTGTCAACCCATGGACCGGCGTGGGCGCTGCGATTCTTTGGAGTCGTGAACCGATGACTGCCAGTGGGGCGCTGTCATCTGCCGGCGTTGAGGTGATTTTTGCTGGTTGTCTAGCTGCCACCTCAGTTCCTGCCGGGGACAGGTCGATGATCTTGGGATTTCCTTCGTGGAAGGAGGACACATTGGGTTGCCTCCCTCGGAAGGAGGGATGGCCCATGTCTTGGGCTGACAGCTTCTTTGAACGAGATCCAGATTGAGTCACGATGTGGAGGAGACTGTGGGAGACTCTGAAGGCCAGGCGGGACGACGACGCTACGACAGAGCTCAGCTTAAAGTCAGCCAACAACGCGGCTGAAGTGTGTCCTCAGACGAAGCGTTCGACTTCTGGCGGAGGTCAAGAGGACGTGCTTCCACGCTGGATTCGACGACACGAGCGAGTGCCTCGTCTGACGGTTGCCTCCGCCGATTGACAACCGACCGCGTTTCGAATCAAAAACCGAGTGAACTCCTCCCGAAACCCAAACCAAATCGATGTCAAAACACTGTCCACTCCTCACTTCACTCAAATCGCATGCAAGCGAGCGACAATTCGTGATGTCAATGATTGACGCAGGTGCCAATGGGTGACGTCATCACAAAACGAAAACCACACTTTTCTCGCATTTTCTGGGAAATTTTTGATGCAGTTCCCTCGCATTATCCTCTCCCCACCCAGGCGCATGCATTCGTGGCGGAATTCGCGTTTAAAAAGTGCGAAAATCGCTTTTTTGAAAAAATGGCACATTTCAGGCGAAAAAATGCAGCCAGCCGGCATCGCGATTGGGTCGCATTTTTTCGCTGAAAATAAACGCATTTTCGTCGGAGGCGATGCGATGGACGAAATGGGCGCACGGACTTGCGCCCGAGGCGGGGGAATAAGGATGCGGGGCGAGATCCGGTCGACCGAGGCGAAGGCTTCGAGGTGGCTGCTCCGGGAAGGCGGACGAGGCTTGGGACGGCTTGAGGCGAGGAGACTTGCGGATCGACTGCGGAGGCTGGCTTGGGAGCCGTTGCTGAGTGACTGGAGGAGACTTCTCGGTGCGCCAAGAAGGCGGGCGTTCAATTAAGACTCGTGGCCACGTCGAGGTGTCACATTATCCGCCAAACCCGTCAAGTTGTCCAGGAGGACGGTGGAGACTTCGTCGCCAAGGAACTGACTGCGACGCGCTGGCATGTGACGCCTTCAAAGTCGTCGTGGAGGAGGTCGTGCTGGCCACCACTAGAGCCGAGATCCCACAGAAGTCCGTCCAGCTGGCAGAACGCGGCGGGTACAGTGAGTCTGGCCGGGAATGAGGGAAGGAAGTCGACTTCCGCTTCAGCACCGAGATCAACCGCGTTTCCACGGGTTCACGAGGCAGTTGAGTAACAGAGCCGTCGCTCGGACTACTAAGATGACTTCATCGAGGACACTCATTATCCCGGCTTGGACGATCTCAGAAGCGAACGAAGAAGTCCTTGGTCGCGTCGAGGGGAAGGGTTCTGCTTGCGATCTTTGGTCCGGTTTGACATGAGGCTCGGCAGGCGTCTTTGAAGCCAACGCCGTGGGTGGCTGGGACGTGTAGAGCGCATGGAGAAACTTGAATCTGCTTCCGAAGAGCAACAGAGGACTCCCCACGTCTTAGGTGGTGAACCGAAGTGGAGAAGGAGCGCTCCTTTCTTGGCCGAGGCATGTTTTGAGGACGCCCCCGTCCTAGGTGGCGCACCCAAGTGGAGCTGGAGCGCTGCTTGGCTGATACGTGTGCGGTGTCGGTGTCGGGAAAGTGGTCAATTGTTTGTGGACTCCTTCGACGCTTCGTCCTTTCTGCTATTCATCGTTGCTCCTTCTGTAATGGATTTCCAAAAGACCTCGACCTGAAAGCAGATCCCTGCCAGCTTACAACGGCCCGTCCTCTTATGCATCCTCGCCTGAAACCGAGTCGCAGCGTCCTGCTCCGGCACCAGCGAGTCAAGCATGCACCACCTGCTGTACCGGCATTCATTCAACTTCCAGCTGCCGATCCGGATCGCTTTCAACTTTCGCCCGCTCGCCAAAAACTTACTTGTTGTGCATGGCCGACTTGGTGCTCTGTGCGACACGAAGTATTTTAATTCCCTTAATCAAGGGATCTTTGGCCCATGAAGCGGTTCTGTTAATGGTTCGTCATCCTCGTCGTTCGCCCCGTTCCAGGAGACGTCGGGACGGCCATACTTGTACCCAATTACTTAAGTGTATTTATTTTGATTAAAAACTTTGAATTCCTCGACCGATAATCCGCTTTCTCGTTCTCGATGGCATCCGGAGTCACCGGAGCCCGGCAGCAGTCAGTCGCTCAGTCAGTCAGTCGGTCGGTTGGCATTTTGGGTGCCGCTCTCTACTGGGGGAGGGGGAGGTGGGTGATGGAGAATTCCCACAGGACGATAATGGGATTCGGTTGTATTCCGTTGTACCAATCCCAACCCCAATCCGTACAGCAACCCATCCATACACCCACCCACCCGCTCGACTGCTGCCGAGAGAGCTCTTCTAACGATTCAGCGATTTACAAGCGTGCATCATCATCTCGCACAAGTGACATGTGTTCGTCGTCCTCTGGGTACACACTCACACACACACACACACACAGAGAGAGAATGAGAGAGTGAGAGCTCAGAGCTCCCCCAATCGATAGAGGATTGGCAACATTCCAACAAAGCAGAAGGATAATCCGCAAAAGGATTCCTCGTCTTCCCTTGTGTGCCGTGTGCGTTGTACGGATCGGAATGCTTTCTGCGGTGAATCCTGTCAGTTCTGTGTGAAGTACTCATTCCGTCGGGCGGGCGGCCGTCCGTTGGTGCGGGTGAGGGATTGCTGTGTGCACAGATTTTCACCTAAAGTCGGATTTCTTGTGTATAACCGCATCGCATTATGGCATTGTGCGTGCCTCTGCTTCTCGCCCTCTCTCTCTCTCTGTCTCTCTCTCGCTCGCTCTGGCTGCGTGTAGATCACATCACGTCGCATATCGCACGTCGTCGACGGCGACGGCGGCACACACAGAGACCTGAAGGTGGATTGGCAGCGATAACTTCTTGGGTCCTTTTGAGAGGATACAACGTGTCCTTGTTCTGTTCTGTTCCTCCTTTCAGTTGCGGCCGTACGTGCTTGAGGCGAGCTTAAGTACTTTACTTTCATCATTCGCTGACGGATTAGGTCGCTCCAGAGGGGTGCCGACAATCGGCAATCGGATTCGGCATAAGTCACATGAGCAGTGGTGACCCAGTTCCCACAAAAAAAAAGGGCTGCGGGCTGTTGCACAGGTGAGGCGCATATGAGGGGGGGAGGGGGGGGGGGGGGGGTTGCTTTAATTACACACCACGCATCGACGCCCAAGGCAGAGTCCCTTTCGCAAAAAAAAAAAAAAAAAGAGAAAAAAACGAAAACCCCTCCCCACGTCGTCGTCTAGGTGCGCTTGTCATCCGATACGCTTCCAAGCGCGCCTAGCAAACCTCAAGTTCTGCGCACGCACTCAGGCGTTACGTGACGCGATAGGCCAACGACACGACGCAACAAATCAACGCGTCACCTATCGTCATCCATCAGACGCAGGCAGCGTCTACTTTACAGTAGCGACAGGCCGTCACATATCTCGCCGATAGCACACGCACCCGGGTGCCGGTGCCGGTGCCGGTGCCGTTGCCGGTGCCGGTGCAACATTGTTTTAGTGAGAGACGCGCGAGACGGCTAGACGCGAGACGACGCGTACGCGTACGATTGCACGATTGCACGATCGCAACCGATTATCGTCCAACTCCAACTGAGCTGAATGGATCCGATGCGAGTGGTGCAACATTCGGTACCGGGAGCAGAACGAGCGAGCCCACGGACCGTGGATCGCGCGCCCTGGATCGGGGCAAATTGCGCGACATAGCGTGAAAAAGCAAGCATTTTGCCATTTTTGCAAGCAGCAGCATTTCACTGGCCACTGAAACCGGAGACGTCGCTGCTAATCGTCGCGACAGTGCAATTAATTAATTCCGCACGGCTGACGATCGACGAAAATAGTCTCGAGAGCGGCCGAATAGATTTGCCGAATTTCACGGGTAATCCGAGACGAGTCGGCTGACGCGGGGTTGTGGAGGGGTTGTGCCTGGCCCACGGAATTGTCACACGAGACGGTATACAGCGGGCCGGGGATCGTAAAGTGTGAAGTGAAGACGGATTTTTTTCGTGAAAACCGATCTGCACGTCCTTTGGCCGGACGGGCGGGTAACCGATGCTGGACCTCAGACCGGAGGAGCATCGCAGACTTTATGGATCTGTCTGGCTGTTCGTTTTGTTGTCGTTGTTGTTGTTTACTCCTGTCGCCTTTGGCAGAGGCAAAAAAAAAAAAAAAATGAAAGAAAACAAAAACGTGTGCAAATTGAAAGAAAATGGCGAAAACAATGCAACAGCTCTCGCTGATGTCACATTTCTCAATTCTCTCTCTCTCTCTCTCTCTCTGTCGCTCCGTGTCGTTATCGATGTTGTTGTTCCCCCCGCCCCATCGTCTCCCCAAACATCCCTTGGCAGGGCATCACAGGAACTTCGGGATGAAGGAGCGCCTGAGAGAGACAGAGACAGCAGCCTCTGTCAGTGAGTGAGTGAGTGTGCGTGCGAGCTAAACAATCGATTCCGAAACAGCAGCTGGAAGGCATGAAAGGGTTCCCTGTGCACAATCGTTGCTCCTGCCGTGAGCCATGAGCCATCAGCAAATCTGGCCCCCCTATCTCTGGTGCGCGTCACGTCTGTGTGCAGAGCGAACCAGTAAGAGAGTCACTCTTGCCAAATACCGACGCACGACCACTAGGGTTGCCTTTTGTTGGCTCGGCTCTGTGTCTGTGACAGTTTTGTAAGAAATCGCTTAAAGAACAAAAAATAAACCAGAAATGTCAAGAAATCTGAAGAGTCACACGAACACATGAGGCTGCCTGTGTGCGTGTGTACACCAGCAAGTGGGGTGTGCGTTCGTTTCGACGAGCTGACGCTGGTGCTGGTGCTGGTGCCTGGGTCGCTGCATACACACATCCCAGCCGCTCGAGTGGGGCTTCATCGTTGTCATATCGTCATCGCCATCGCCGTCGCTATCGCCATTGTCATCGTTGCTCCTGTCGTCATCGTCATGGTCTTACCCCTTTTTCTGTGGGATTACAGTCAAGCAGCGCTCCCGACGAGAGTGGTGCTTAGTTACTTCCCTAAGCTCCTTCTGTGAGCGATGCGAACGCTGGTAATTGGATTAGAACAGCAGAACAACTGCGCGAAGACGGACGCCAACGATGTTCGTTTCCCCGTTCAAATGGCGGTGGCCACTGTACTCGATGCTCTTCTGTTGTACTTGATGCTTTGTTTTTGCGCTGTTTTCATTCAAATTTGACGATCGTGGCGTTTGGGGCTACATTTTGGGGACACTTTACACTTCCTGGTGTGACCGATGGGACGGAGAGGAGCCTGGAGACTGGATGGCTGGTGATCAGGAAGCGCTTTCGGCCCTCGGGCCCGTCCAAGCGCTCATCAAGAAGCGCTCTCGGCCCTCGGGCCCGTCCAAGCTCAAGTCCTCGTCCGCTCAAGAAGCGCTCCCGGCCCTCGGGCCCGTCCAAGCGCTCATCAAGAAGCGCTCTCGGCCCTCGGGCCCGTCCAGGCTCAAGTCCTCGTCCCCGTCCAGGCTGGCTGTTGATCAAGAAGCGCTCTCGGCCCTCGGGCCCGTCCAGGATCAAGTCCTCGTCCCCGTCCAGCCTCTAGCTTGGCTGCGTGGTGATCAGGAAGCGCTTTTTGCCCTCGGGCCCGTCCAAGCGCTCATCAAGAAGCGCTCTCGGGCCTCGGGCCAGTCCAGGCTCAAGTCCTCGTCCGCTCAAGAAGCGCTCCCGGCCCTCGGGCCCGTCCAGGCTCAAGTCCTCGTCCCCTCAAGAAGCGCTCCCGGCCCTCGGGCCCGTCCAGGCTCAAGTCCTCGTCCCCGTCCAGGCTGGCTGTTGATCAAAAGCGCTCTCGGCCCTCGGGCCCGTCCAAGCTGAAGTCCTCGTCCCCGTCCAGCCTCTAGCTTGGCTGCATGGTGATCAGGAAGCGCTTTCGGCCCTCGGGCCCGTCCAGGATCAAGTCCTCGTCCCCGCCCAGCCTCTAGCTTGGCTGCGTGGTGATCAGGAAGCGCTTTTTGCCCTCGGGCCCGTCCAAGCGCTCATCAAGAAGCGCTCCCGGCACTCGGGCCCGTCCAGGATCAAGTGCTCGTCCCCTCAAGAATCATTCTCGACCCCGTTCCGTCCCAAGTTTGATCAGGAAGCCTTCTCCATTCCCAATCAAGTCGCCTCTTCCAACCAGTCTCAACGCCGATCAGAGACAAGACAGATTGACTGCATGCACCCCCCACCCCCCTCACCACCCACAGCTCTCACCCCATCCGATGGGTGTTCACCTGTCAAACTGGAACACACATTGACTTAGTGCCTCCTCGGCGGTGAACAGCAAACCGACTTGAAAATTAGTTT